>CM024800.1:9751661-10206661 GCA_014281875.1 Nibea albiflora
CTTTAATTCTTTTCTAATTCTCCATTTGGTGGATTGATATGCAGTAAATGAAGGCAGATAATGGCGTCTTCTCTCTCTGACTGGTTGATATATGAAACTCACTTACAGAGGATAAATCTGTCATCGTATGTTATTTTTTTCATCTTTGTATATTTGGCAGTTGTTATTATGTGGCAATGTAATTAATCGTATTCTGATAAGTTTCAACGGCGGGGGGGGGTGGGGTTCATTTGCACTTTGAAGGCTGTCAGACAGTGATTTATTCACCAGCTATGTGAGCAGAAAGTCAAATCCAGGAGACGAATCACAGACGAGGTGAAACAACCATGTGCATTTTGTACTTTCTTGCATAAAAGGTTGCCGTTCAGAAGCAGATTTTTTTCTCTAAAAGACAAATTTCATAATGTGCTGAAACTCTTAACAAGCGAGCTGTATTTGACCCCTTGTAGCTTTCATCTTCAAAACAAACGACAGTAATTCGTCTCGGTTCAGCAGCTGGCTCCCATCGCTCTTTTGGGTCAGAGGGGCTTGAGTGCTCTTCAGCGTTGTAGTGCGTCTCTGAACGTGACACACCACAAGCCCATACATCAACACATCACAGATGGACAGATAGTTTTCCTGGGAGAGGGATCACAATCTGTGGCATGCACTGCATATTCCACACACGTCTTCAAACAGGGGGTGGATGGCTAATGAACGAGCTAATGTAAACTAAACTGCCAATTCTGCCTGAGATAGTCTCTCCCTCGGGCCCTCTGCATCTCTTTCTGTCTTACCCTTCATCTCTCCTTCCTTTCCTTTCATCCACCCGTCTATTCTTTGCACATTTGTTCCCATCCTCTCATCTTCCCGACTCTTATTATTACTTCCTAAACCTCCCATTTTACTTCCTTTTCGTACGCACCCGACTCCTTGGTGCTCCCTCAGAGCTCCGAGATCTGGAGAATCCCCCTTAGTGTTAACACTGGGCTCACCAGCTCCATGTGAGCCTGTGGAATTTCCTCTTTAGTTTGCCAGGCAGGTCCCACTCTCCTCCTGAAGGATCCCACAGACACGTGTGCTTCTGTATACATCTCACAAAGATCGGGGCAGAGATACAGGCTCGGGCACGTGTAAAGACAGAAAAAGGTTTGAGGGGAGAAGGGTTAGACAGAAATGAAGACAGAAAACCCTCAGCTACAGTATGCACGGGCCACGTGACTCATTTTATTGGAACTGCTTGACCTCCACGCACATGCACCCTCCCGCCGGGCCTCGCGCACACACACAAACAAACACAGGGCCAGAGACACAAATAAAATAATACTGAAGCTGGAAAGCTATAAACACAAGTATTCACTCACTAAAGCAAACAAATAGAAAACATTCTAACATGCCAAGCTGGAGAAATGATTAAGCAGCATTTCCTGTCTTTAAAATGTGGAAAATGTTCTTTGAACTGGACTCGATTAACAGCTGTCAAGAGTTCGCGCAAGCTCAAAAATGTGACTAAATCCATATTTGGTGCACAATTAAACAGCCGCTTCCTTCGCTTGTGCTAAAAATATTCCTGCTCTCATCCAGAATATCTGTCTTTTTAACAGCACCCATGACACATGTAGCCATGTATGAAGAGACGCAGACCTTTTGTAAACTAGCCACAGAGCAGCAGAAGCAGCAGCAACCGATCCAAACAGACATCTGGAACCAAGCAAACAGTCACATGGTGAACATCATGTACATAAATACCCTGCTATGTAAAAATATAAATCTGTGTTAAAGCCTGCAAACAGACAGAGACAAGGACATTCAGTGAGCTGACAGATTCTCACCTCACCTCCTGGTAAAACTCCAATCAATTTATCATTGCTTAGGCCTTGAATCTGTTTATTTGAGCTCCAAGCAAGGACAATCTGAATTATTTGGAGAATAAACACTGCCACAGATGATGCTCCGTTGTTGCGATTCAATTAAAACCGATTTTACTCTCATAGTGGCGGTGCTGCCTCTTATTCATCGAATCATTAGCTCTCGGAATTTCTTACTGTGAGACAAATGAGACACGATGAAAAGTTTCCAAGCTGTTAAAAAGTTCAATCCGTTGTACACGGGAACCACAGGATGAAGAACCTCAGCAAAGACTGTGTTGATCCTCTCACCATGGTGAGATTCACAGTGATGTGCCTCCCCCAGACGCATAAAATAAACACAGTTATAACTGACATTCCACTTTAAGAAAGAAGGGTGACCCAGGTCAGATCAGTATTTGTGGATCGCTACCATCCCACAAGACTCCCTCCTGAGTCGAAAGTGCTCAGATGCATGTGTGTCTGTGTCTATATCCAACTGTGCATGCCAGGCGTATCTGTGTATACGGCTACGCACACGTGAACCCTACGTCTCTTTGAAAATATGCTGCTTGAATCCAACACGCTCTGAAAATAAACCACAGGGTCAACAAACAAGACAGCAAGAGGGAGTCCATCCATGTGTTGCTGTGTGTTGGAGAGGACGGGCTGTGGAGTTTGAAAAAAAGAAAAAGTGCTTTCCCCCCTATTTTCCTGTCTGCAGTGGGAACAGAACTCGCTGACTTTTCAGTGAACTATCCATTGTGTGTATCACAAGGAGTCCATAACATGCACCCAGAGTTTAGTTTGGAGGAGCTCAGGCCCAGGAAGGAAGCTTGTACTCGGGGGAGTCGCCCTCGGGAGTCAAGGATCTGCAGGTCACTCAAGACAAGCCTGTTAAATTCAACACCCACCAATGGAGAATGTGTGTGTGTGTAGGAATTAGCAGAATCTCAACGCAAACAGGCATTTTGCAAGAATGTATAAACATTTCTCACTTGAAGTCATCAATCGTAGCAAGCAGGCTACAAAAATATGGTTGTCAGTGTTAAATGCAATACAATAAATCACAGCAGCAACTACTCCTGACAGCTCATCTCTCTGGCATATTTACTTTCCCAAAAGAGAATAACAAGACTGGACTGTGGTTCTTTGAGCTAAAAGCTAATGTTAGCATGGCTACTGTTAGCAGCCTCTTAATGACAATGCAAACATGCTGATTTAACAAATTAAATAAAAAATTTAAATGATGACACTATAGGAAAAGTCTTGGGGTCACCAAAGTTAAAACACACTGGACAGGACGAATGAATGTCTGAACCAAATGTTGTGTCTAGCTTGTGCTAGATTAAAACTCAAGGGGTCGAGAAAGACTTTAGGATTTATCTTCTGTGGCCTAGCAAATTTCATGGAAATCCATCCAATATTTGTGAAGATATTTCAGCCAAGAGCAAAGTGGTGAACCAACCAACATTACAAACTCATGAGCTACAGCTTGTATCATGGCTTGTTTATGTGCTGCCACCTAGTGTGAGTCTGCGCGAACAACACAAAAGTGAAATGCCCCCTTCTGCTTCACTGGCTGGACTATGGTTTGGATATTAATACGAAACATGCATGGTATTGGTCACTGTAACATTGTATGGTTTATCATAGTTTGAGCTTAAAAACTAAACTATCCTGCATTACAAACTGAGTTTAAGGGCAGGAAAGAGCAAACAATAGCTGGTACTGGTTGCATTGTGGGGAATGTAGGATGCTGCTCGACCCTACTAGAAACAAATATGAGGATACCTGAGTCTTTGCTACATATCTTGTAAATTCATCAAATTTATTTAAGTGCTGGTTTGAAAAACCTGCATGAAACTATATATAGAATCATTTTAATTAGTACCTGTACTTCTTGTTTGATTTGTTTGTCTTGTTTTCTCTCTCTCTCTCTCTCGCTTGTTTTCTTTTTTATAGTCTATGTGAACAACCTTCTCCTAATCCTAACTGTAATCCATGGTTAAACACTAAACAGGCATGGTTGGAAGAAAAGTAAAACAAACAACGCATTTTCACAGATTTTTTTAATCGTAAAAATGCATGAGTGGTGTTTGAAACATGAATTCACAAATCAAGACTGACAATGTGTTTTGTGCTACTGCTGTGCTTAAAACAAACAAACAGATGAAGGTGACATTTGTTCCTTTTGTATGAAATTCAAAGGTTTGAACAGAATGTGCTGGGACGGATTTCAGCAGCTCGGTGGTATTTTTGTTTCGTCGTTATCTTAAGGCCACTGTGAGGAATAACGAGGTCAGAGCAGACAGGTAGACTATGCACACACACAGACACACACACACACACGTACCAATAATTCCAATCGAATGTGTTTTGTGGACATGCAGCCACCGCAGGAGAAGCTACTTCACAAAACAACGTCTGTCAATCAAATTGATGTTGCTATACTAATATTCTTCTTATAATATTGTCCTGGGTCTGTTAGCCTTAAATTGTGCTTATTAAACAATGAATTTCACCAGGATCCGTCAAGAATTTCAATATAAGTTTGACTTTAATGTTTCTGTTTCCCCTAAAGTATATTGTATCTACTGCAATTTCTTGATTTGTACTCGATACAAACGGGTAGGTAGACATCGTATTTGGTAAAGAACTCATACAGTGTATATGTACCACTCAGTTACGTAACTCATAAAAGACAAAGACATAACTCCCTGATGACTTACTCATCAAAGAATACCTGATACAGCAGCTGAGCTAGCATCTTCAGCACTGCTAAAGTCAGGAAGCAAGCTACCGGACCAACATGATGTTGAAAGACAAAGACAAATCCACATCTGGAAGGTCCAAAACGCAAGCTTGCACTTGTAAGAGAAGTGTGAACTGGCTCCACAGGCATTTATTAAGCCAGCATTTCCACAGATCAAAATAAAAAGACATGTTAGTTTGTTCTGGTCCCCAGGCTGCACAAGCAACTCTTTGTGTCTTACAGTGAGGTTTCCTTGGATTCTGGCAAAACCGGTTGGAAGGTCAAGATCTCTGTGAAGGTGTGACCTAAAGAAAGAAACACAACAGGAAACTGATCAATAAAACAGCTCGTATTGTCTTTCTTCTTTCCCCTTCACCCTTCATCCTATACTGATTTTTTTCTTCTTCTTTGCAACCATAATCAGTCAAACAGCTCCTTCTCTTCATCCTTACGTTTCCACTGGGCCAGGGGCAGGTCTGTGTTGTCTAGCGAGTGGTCGTACGGCTGCGCTTCTGTCTCCTCCTCTGGTTCCCTGAACTCCGTGAAGTAAGGCAGGGAGAGAGCCTCTGCAGCGGTTACCCTGCACTCAGGGTCCAGCAGTAACATGCGCTCCAGCACAGACACGGCTGAGGACAGAGACGACACGGCAATCAAATCACAGTTTGACTATCAAAATGAAAACTGATAAAAGGGTAAGCACATTTTACCTTGTGGGTTAGTTGTGGAAAACACTTTCTGAAGATCTTTCTTTTCCACTTTTGGAAGACTTTTAATGTAGCTCTTGGCCTAAAAGAAGAAATGAATACATTTAACGTGGCATAAATCATTTTAACCATAACAAAGCTCGGTGTTTGTGTGTTTATATGCACGATTGGGTCCTGCAATAAAAGTGTAACATCTTGAATGTGTTGCATGCTCTGAACTCACGTCCTCAGATTCTAGTTTTGATATAAATTCCTGAGTTGGTGTTCCTGTGGTCTTCATGATCTCAGTCAGCTGATCTAGGTCTGTGGACCAGGGGTCAAGGTTCAAATGCCACGTATAGAAGAATTCTTTCAAACTGTTCAAAAGTAAACGATGATGGAACCCCAGTGGAAGGGGTTAGTAACTTAGAAGGATACGGTCGCTGCCTTTAAAAAGTGGTTTTCCTTGCAGCATCTCTGCCATGATGCAGCCAACAGACCAAATGTCCACTGAGGAGGAAGAAGAAAACAATAAAACATTTCAGACTTTCAGTGATCAGCAGAAAAAGATGCATATATTCTCTAATGAAACGCCTGTACTGGAAGGTAAGGTGGTAAAAGATCGCCACCTAGCGGATTATGTATATTAATGCCATCTAACAAAGGCGAACAAAGTTTTGAACAAAGCTTTGTAACGCCTCCTCTTGAATATTTCGGTACAAAACCCAACTCAGCATTGTTTAGAAATTATTTGTAGTTATGTATAGTTCTCACAGTGGAGTTTGTAGTTGATAAAGTCATGAAGGAGGGATTGAAGCAACATTGTGTAACTCTTCTACCGTAAAATAATCGATTTTAAACATGCTACATTGACTGAATGGTGTCTGTCATTTCCACTCTGCGCCCCGTACACCTGTTCTTGTACTGTGTAACTTGCACAGTAAGAAACACTTCATGGCACAAAGTCTTTATGGCGAAATGTTTTCTGGTTTCCCCCTGATGTCCCCCTGCTGCGCCACATCAATTCTCTGTGATTTGCAGTTTCATGATGGGAAAAGTGCTGCCAACTTTAGCTTCTGTTAACTAATGTTAATCCAGTTTGTTAGCTCAGAGCACTGGGGAAGTGTTACTGTGTGCACGACGGGAGTTTTGGATCACTAGGAAATGGAGGTTTTTAGGCCTGAGGTGTGGGCCAATGCTGACAGGAAGGACAGCCTTTGTCATGCCAGAACCAAGCTGGTCAAGTGGGCCGGTCTCAGCAGCCTCCATGGACATAATGACTGAGGTGAAAGGAGGTGATGGTGACAGAGGAAGCTTAGAAGAGGCCAAACAAGAGGCCATCAGACAAGAGTAAATCTGGGACTGACTTTTAGTCGTTGGCAAGAGCTTTGTGAAATAAAAGGCTGAAATAATACCAATGCCAGGCAGCGCTTCTTGCTGTTACTAGTAAGTAATATTAGCTGGCTGCTATGTTTGGCTGCTGGCAAAGTTGTTGACTGGCTTGTTGTTCATAAGTAATATAGTTATAACAAATTCACGTGTACAGGTGCACGTGTTCATATTTATCACAGTGGTATTGCACTCTGAAACTGGACGCTAAATGACAAAAATACCACTTTCTATGCAATGAAGAGTCAATATTAATTTCTTTACTGACTGTAAGCTCAATAGACCACAATCTGCTTCAAGCACGAGACAGGCACGATATCATTAGGGGAAAGCACCAAAGCTTCCAGACTGTGTCTGTTCACTGGAGGTTGCCAGAGTGAGAACTGTAGTAACCCATTAGCAGAAGCAGAAGGTCGGAGCTGAGGGCAAGTGAGTATACCAAAACAACTAATTCATGCCACCATCATAAAATCACACAAGGATTCAGTGCTAATGGAGAGCACTGAATACGACACAGTGATGAAAGACGACAGTGTGAGTTCCTTTAATTATCTCTTCATTACCAGTCTGAGTGTAGTGCATCCAGCTCAGGATCACCTCGGGGGCTCTGTACCATCGAGTCACCACATACCCCGTCATCTCACTGTCCGCCTGCCGCGCCAGACCAAAGTCCAAGATCTGACAGAACATGAAATGAAACACAGCAGGGTTAGACGCCGTAAAATGTATATATCTTACTCATATGGAGGTAACAGGTCAAGGATAAGGACGGTTTTATAGTTACAGATGGCCCATTTTTAAATTCTATCTGCATTTAAAACTAGATAAATCTAGAAATGAAAACAAATAGCACAAGTAAACGTCCTAACACAGTTATATATTCCAATTCTTTGCAAATGTTTAATTTCTCTGTACATATTTAAGTCAGGGTTATCTCAGGTTAATTGTAGCATATGGCTACAGTGTTATAGGTTAATTCAAATGTATGTTTAACTGTTTGGGTTGTCAGGGCATTGTACCTTGAGCTCACAATCTTGATTGATGGCAAGATTTCCTGGTTTGAGGTCCTGCGAAAATTGACAATTGAAAACATGAACTATGACTACGAAGAGAGAAACACCAACTCCCTTTACAACGAGGCAACAATGTGTGAACACAATCTTAATCATACAAATATGGTGCGGAGACGACAGACGACTTACCCTGTGAATTATACCAGCAGAATGAATATACTGTAATAAAGGAATAAAACAGGAGTTTAATCACCAAAACAATCAAGTGGTAAAGTAATAAACAGTGCACATGCGTGATCAAAGTGGAGTTCTTCACCTTAAGCCCTTTGAGCATTTGATAAACCAAATACTGAATCTTGTCTTCTGACAGCTTGTGCAGCTTCATCAGCTTCCCCAGATCTGTCCCCATGAACGGCATCACCAGATAGCTTGAGGAAGGAGGGTACAATATGAGCAGGATACTTTTCAGCTGGATGTGAAATCATTTTGGGTGCACAGCATGAAGTGCACTTACAAATCGTGGAATATGTCCAGGGAGAGGTCAGCAGTAAACACATCTAAAAGGCCGATCACCTGCGGGCAGAGATAAACAATACATTGGAAACTCCGTCTACTCAATCCTGTAAACTTTGCACTGATGTAAGATACAGTTAAGACCCGGGTGCCCGTGTCTCACATTTTCATGTTTCATGTGTTTGAGAAGCCTCAGCTCCCTGTAGGCCCGCTTGGCAAAGAGTTCGGACTGGAAAGGCCTGTAGAGTTTCTTAATGGCCACTTTGGTTCCTGATCTGCAGTCCACTGCTGAGCTGAGGGGGCGAGAGCATATCAGAGAGTGTGAGGCAAAATAAATAGCTCCAATTTTCCAAAGAACATCACCTGATTTGTAACAGGATCAGTGGGAGGAAATAAATAATCCAATCCAGGAACTCCCCTGTGATCAGTGGGGGGACATGATATCTCAACCTATCCTGTCATCTGAGTATTAAATTCACGGTTTATCACCTATCTTGTGGTCAGGAATGTTCGCTATAAGCCCAAACCTGTGTTTACATACACACACACACGGAGTCCCCTGGCCTATCTCCTTCCCTCATCTGGTACGTGCAGCGGTGTTCTGGCTGTGGCAGGCGGATCCATCTCCAGCTTGCGTTCGACCGCAGATGTTCAGACTTGTTCGTGTGTTATTAAGCCGCATTGAGTCCGTCGGAGCCGTGTAGTAGCCGCCCACAGAGTTAATCATTTATAACAAAGGGGCCGCACACTGCGACACGCACAAAGGTGCTCGAAAAGCCGTTCTTCATTGTTGTGTACCCGTAAACTTGAACGAGCGCACCCCGTTTCACCCCGAACCACCCATGCGCTCCTCGCAATTCAATAATCTAAGATTTGACCAGAGGTGCCGGGATGTTCGCGCCGTAGTTAAGGTGTCGGTGCAAGTGTCTCCATCATATAAGGAAGTGAAGCAGCATGTGTTCAGCGGAGCGCAGATACTTTTTCTTTTGTTCAGTAGTGGCACAGCTCGGCTGCCTGTGTGGCACCATCTGCTCCGTCGCTTTCTTTTGTTACCTGTGCGCCTCGCCATACGTAAACCAGCAGCAGTGCGATCGGGGTTACATCTTTATCCAGTTAAGCACAATTCACTTACCATACCGTCCCGTAAGCTCCGGTCCCCACCTGCTTCAGATCCCGGTACCGCTCCGGTACTTCCCATGTGGTTTTATTGACATCTTGCCGGTAATAACCGGGTCTAACACGCTTAGACATCCTAATGACTACAAAAACAACCAAATAACAAGTCTAGAAGAGCTTCTTCTTTTGTTGATTTGTCTCTTCCGTCGCTACACACCCATTGTCCCAGATCCCACCTATGCGCTCACCCTCGATCATTGCGCAGCTCTGCATGTCAGCCGCTCAGGGCGCACCCTGAGGTCACAAAAAGCCACTCCCGAGCCCTGCTGGAGGCCTACAATTAAAGGTGACAAGGAAACTGGAATGTGAGTAATACGAGACCGGGCTAACAACGTGACTTTGAAATGCGTTGGTAGGTGCGCACTCTTTGGATTACCTGAAACTCTGCTGGATTGGTTAGACGGTATAACTCACTGCAGGTTACGTTCCTCAGTGCTGTGAGAAAATGTTTGAGACCTGCTGGGGCATGAACACTACTGACGCCCTGGGGTGTAGACACATAGCTGCTTGGCTGGAGAGACACAATACTGGTTTGATGCGTTCAAGAAACCAGGAAACAGAACAAGGAAACAGTAGTATTAGAAATACAGACGTGTTATTGATATGAATTATTTTAAAAAGTGAATCCAGCTGTCAGGCGTGCACAATGAAAAGGGACACCGTCTATAGGTTGCTCAGCTTGTTTATTAGAACGTTAAGGATACAATTATAGAATAGCTTAACTATAAAATTCATATATATGAAAATAAAATCATCTAATTTCAAGTCAATTTCTTGCCCTTATGTGGAACCAGCTTTAATGGTTTATTGTCAATTCATTTGTCAAACCAACTGATTCAAATAGTGCATGTTATCACTCGGGTGATTCACGAATGGCGGTGAAAGTTTGTTTCTCCCTTTTGACAGATTTACATCCCATAGCATCACATTGGTGGCTCGACTTCCCCTGTGAAGTGTGCATGGTCCTGACTTTAAAAATAAAAAAAAAAGCCATAATACAACATGCAGTTCTCATTTTCACTTTTGTTGAACTCTGGACTTCATTGTAGCTCAGTGCCCAGTGAACCAGATAACAGAAAATGGTTATGTTTGTTTAAAGCGGTGCTCTGACAGCGGCATAAAAAAAAAGAAAAGAAAGTTTTCTATTATAGGAAAATATGTTGTGCGTGTGTCTACTGCGGCTTTAAAGATCAAGTTTCACTTTCACCCACATATAAAAATCGCCTCCTGCTTTCTCACTCTCACACATATGTTGAGGCGACACCTCACAGTTTGTCAGAGTCAGACAGGCCACTGTAGGACTTGTTGTCTGAGTCGTCATTAATAAGTGAACACCAAGCAGACAGGGATCAAGCCGACGGGCTTTTTTTGGTAAAGTTTCCAAGATGCTTTTGGATGTATTATCCTGTAATCTTTTGTTGTGTGTCTTTCTTTAACGGTAACGTGCCTTGTTTTTCCCCTCACTTAATGCCTCTGGGATTCAGGGACATCCACAAAAATACCACCTTAAAAATGTCGCCGTGGATATATGGATCTGTCCATCCCTTGGTCTATCAAATTCCACATATTCAGTCAATTCTGATGTAAAAGCACACTGTAACATCCTGTTTGAAGCAAAAAAAATGTCAAGTCATGGAAGAAAATAATCACTTCAAAGCTATTTCCTGGCACATATCATATATTGTGAATTCTTTTTTCCCCCTGTCTGCTTTGATTCATCTAGGTAACCTATGAGGTGTCGTGCCTCGTGCTAGCTTCCCTGACTCTGCCTGCCAAAGTGTTGAGTGTTGCACAATGAATGGAATAGAGGGGAGTGATATAAAAGGTAAACCCAATACACTCTCTTATCACTTTAGGCAGGAAAGCCAAAATTCAAGGAAGCTATTACGAAGATCATGTGACACAGATTTCATGGGCCCAAGCTGGAGGCTTGCTGTCGTAGGGGACCGGATCTCTGGCTGTAGATGCAGACGCAGCCTCTTGCTGCTGTTCCTCCCCTTCGTCCCTCTCCCCTTGTTCAGCTGACTCTCCTTTGCCCGCCCACGCAGGTAGTTCAAGACCTGGCTGCAAAGAGAAAGGCTTCTCCAGAACTTTGAGGACCCGCTGGACCTGCAGAGAGGACATGAGACATCCTCAGACATCCTGAAAGGAAAATGCTGAAGCTGAGGTGATCAAACGTCACAGTGGACCCGAGCCTGACCTCAGAGAAGTCTCCATTCTCGGCAGCCTCGATTGCAGTCTGGGCAATGTAGTTCCTGAGTATCACACGAGGGTTAGTGCTGTCCATCACCCTCACTCTTTCCTCCTGCACGGCCTGCACATCACTCTGGCCGTCCAGCTCCTGAGCCAGACGCTTCCTGTGGCAGAGATAACAAAAAATTTCACAGTAATTGCAGACTCAACACCCCATTTCCTCCTCTTTCTCTCTGCCCGCTCCCCCTTTATCAGTCACACTTCCACCCGCCACCATCCACCCAAAAAGTCTCTCATCCGGTCCACGCAACTCCTCCACCCTCTACTCTTGTTGTACTTGCCAGCTGCGCTTCTTTTTCATCATTTCCTTCAGATATCGTCCTTTTCCTTCCCTCTATCCGCCCGTTTGCTTTCCCCTCCAGATCTTACCTATAGCGTGTGATCCAGCGCCTCCACTCCTCAGCATGTTTGGTTTTCAGCTCCTCCTGGCTGGTCTCCATCAGGTCTTTCAGTTTGCTGAGTCTCTCTAACTGCCTCGCGATTGTTGCCCTGTCCGAGATCATCTGGAACAGCGCTGGATTGCTTTGAGCCATGGAGAAGAGCATCGCCAGCTCACTGTCAACAGGAATCACAACAGTCATAATCTTTATCGGCATGTTGGAGACAGCGGAGTGCTGATGCTGCCAGCGCTGGCCATCCAGGTTTTTAACAGTTGTTAGATATGAGGCAACAAAAGAAAGACGTGATTATCTTCAGGCTGCGTTCTGCCTGCACACAGAAAAGATTAGGGAAGGCAGGAAATCACATAACTTGCTTAAATCTGCTTCTCTCCTTACTCTTAATCTGATGTTTACTTAAACCCGAAAATGAAATACAGAAGCTGAGGTGAGCAAAAGGGATCTGAGTGTAACTTAAGAAGTAAATTCTAACCTTTACTTCACTCTGCTGTAGAAAATCCTTCTGATATAATTAAGAAAGCATAAGCCATTCCTTCGACCTTAAAGCCTATAGACTTTCTAGCATTTCTAGACTCGAGACTCACTATGATGTGAAGGATGAGTGAATACTGGACTTGCCAAGTGGCCAGGAGCATATTTCCCAATTAAAATGTATGTTGCTCCGTATGAGCCGAATATCTAATTAGGCAACTGTTTGCTGACACTTTCTCCATATTAACTTTAAACGGTGATGTCAGTGTTGTGCTCACGCCCCTTTCTGCTGTGGCCAAAACACCTGTTACACCTGTTTCCGTCACGACGCTAGTAAACATGACCAATCATGTTTACCAATGTTTACCAATCATGCCACTAGTGGCACCAAGAGGCTGTGATGTGCATGACATCAAAAGTTTTGGCCGGTTTGAACATAGTACTAATAATTCATAAGAATACAAATATATTAAATAATAATAATAACAGATTTTGTCCTACAGGTGGTGCTAAAAGACCGGCAATCAGCATCATCACATGCTCTGGGGAAGTGTGTAAAATGAGTCACATAGTCTCTAACAGCACAAAAACCTTTAGGAATCTCGGCTTTGGTAAAACATGTTCCGGTTATTTGGTCTCTCTAGCTGCATTTACCATTATATTCCTGATTCCTCATTCTAAAAAGAGTACACTAGGTTATATTGTGCGTGTCTGCGTTTCTGTAATAGTATAAAATAGACAAAACAGTTTGTTTATACAGTTTGCATCTCACCGGGGATCCATTGTGGGTTTGTTGGCAGCCTTGAGCTCCTCTAAGGAGGCACACTGCTCCAGCAGAAGGTCGGCAGCTTTCTTGATGACGTCCTCCTCTGCCTCACCTTCTCCCTCAGTGGGACAGGAAATCTGACTCAAGCCGCGGAAGGTGTTGGTGAAGTCAGCACCTGCAGAGATGGTTCAAATAATGGTCAGATTTTATATGTAATATATGTATACATTGAGTTCTCCAAATCTCTGCCCTCCCATTTACGTCCCACCTGTGTTGTGCATGGTCTGCAGCAGCTCAGTGATCAGGATCTCGTCCTCAGGCTCGGCCTTCTTCAACAAGCCCAGCTTCTTCCTCATATTCTCTAGGTAGAAGCCGTTATACAGAGCCATGTACTCGTCAATGGCGGCTTCAGCGCGGTCTGGTGGCAGCTCTGGGGCGAGAGCCTCTGCCAGCTTCACCAGGTTCCACCTGCAGATAGCTGGCTGGGCCTGGTAGGAGTATCGACCGGAGTTGTCAGAGGCGTTGCAAATGAAGTCTGGATCAAACCTAAGAGGGAGAAGCAAAGGTGTTTTATGCAGTTTGATGAGGAGCGGAGATTTCATACCCTGCTGCTGCAGCAGCAAAATAATAAGGCTCTTTAGTTGATTTCTCCAATTTTGTCCTGACCTGTCCATGAAGCCATATGGACCATAGTCCAGCGTGAGTCCCAGGATGCTCATGTTGTCTGTGTTCAGGACTCCATGGCAGAAACCGACACACTGCCACTGAGCCACGAGTCGAGCCGTACGGAGCATCACCTACAGACAGACAGGAAGGAGACAGAAATCTACCATTAGAGTGTGGAGACGAAAACAAACCCTGGGGGAGGATGATGCCATTTCATACTAATTAAATGAGGAAAATGTCAAAAGTCTGTATCCAGAGTTAATGCCTTGGTAATCTCGTATTGTGCAGAGGGCAGAGCGGCACAGTACATGCAGCCACTAAACTATCTATAGCAGCTTAACAGGATAAGAGGATCCAAATGTTCTTGGCTGCAAACTGTAACATCAGGCCTCGGATCTGCTACGTCCTCAAAGCATTTCACTGGCTGAAATTTGTGTTTGCCGAGTATGAGAAGAGTGTCACTTGTGTGCTCTGACCTCTCTGAAGAAAGCCACATTCCTCTCCACCCTATCGGGGTAATTCTGCTGGATCTCGGGGTAAAACATCTCAATGACATAATCCATCATCTGTCCTCTGATCTCATCACGTCCACAGCTGGGACCGCGACGGCCGGTGTACTCGTCGGCCTGCTTGAAGATCTCAAAAGACCCGAACCTGCTCAGAGAGTGCACAGATTAAGACAAACAACTCTTACACGTGTGGAGAAGGCCCATGACAGATGAAAGGGGGCGACAATGACCTGAGGAAGGTGGGAGCGATGCGGAGGACCACAGAGCATCTCTCGTGGCGAGGTTGCCCGCTGTAGTACACATCCCGTATGACCTTGCTGTCAGAGGTCACGATGGAGCCTGCTCTGGTGGTGGGAATACCCAGGAAGTACATCACCTCGCTGCACAGGAACTCTCTTATACTCGAGCGCAGGACTTTACGGCCATCAGCTTGCCTACAGAAGACAGAATGGATCATATTTTCCTGATTTTTGCATATGAAGTTGGACAGCAAACATCTTATCTGCCACTTTTAAATCACATCTTCTATTTTAGACGTTCTGTATAGCTGTTAAACACAATGAAGACCCCCTTGTACCTGGAATAAGGAGTCAGTCCTGCTCCTTTCACCTGGATCTCCCACCGACCGCTCGGATTATCCCGCAGCTGCTCGGGATCGTGGCCGGGTGGCACCTTCACCTCCCCGAGGTAGCATGCCGCCCCGTCGCCCAGCTGCCCGGCGAACTGCCCGAACTGGTGTCCGCAGTAGCAGTGAGCAGCAGGCTCGGATCCAGGCATAACTTTGGATCCGCTGAGATACTCCGGTCCGAGCGGATCGTTCATGACCTCCTCACCGTTGAGCCCCAGCAGCGCCAGGGCTTCGTGGGACACAGCCACGAACCGGGGATTGGCCAGCGGCTGAGGCTTCACCAGGGAGAAACACGCTCCCTTCACCTGCCGCACCCCGGGCTCCTCGGAGGTGTCCAGGGGAAGTTTTCTAAGCACGACGTTGTCAAAGTCGAGCCGCTCCAGCGGGGAACGACTCATAGCCAGACCCATGTCGTCCATCCCGACCGAGCAGAAGAGCCTGACCGCGGACACACCGGGGAGGAAGATGCGTGACAGTCCCAGCCGAGGTCTTAAATAAGCCATGCAACCGGGGCCATCTGTCCGTTTATGTCGCTGGCGCACTTATAACGTGGTTACCAGTCATGCTTTCATAATCCTGCAAGTTACGACGGATGTTTGCGAGACAGCCGGTGTAACATTATTATTTGTCCGACTGGAAACAAACATGAACGACGGATCGAAACTCAAATAAATGTCAAACCAAGTGAATGTTGAAATCATTATAAATATACAGCTACATATAACATCATTATATCATCACTAATATATATTTTATCATTTTAATACAATAAAATGACTCTGACATGGTTAAAAACTTGACTGCGTCACTGGATTATGTAATATAATGTAATATACTGCGCTGAATGTATATTACGAAATGAAAAAAAACAACATAATATTTGGAGGCAAATATAGTTTCTTTACTTTTTTAATAATTCCTTACAGAAGTTAGGATTTAATGTTTGGTTTGGGTAACAATGACAGTACCACACAAGGGTGTGGGGGTAAAATACAAGCTTTCATACAGTCTTCTCTTGGCAATTCTCAAACACACAGCAGATTAAACATTTGGAAATGATGTGGGAGCGAGACAGAGACATGTTTGACTGTATTATACTGCTGATGGTCTGAGAGGCTTTAATACAGCTTATCACCACTTCTTTAATGTCCTCTTACTTAAAGACAGTCGGTTATCAATTGGAAGACATCGGAGTTAATGCGTGTGGATACCTTGCGAGTGGTTTCATTATGTTTGTAAGATGAAATGGCACTGCTTCATTTAACAAATCAGAGACAGCAAATCCTTCCATATATCTTAATTATACATCTAAATAATTACAGTAGTACCGTATATATAAAATCACTTAAAATTAAGATAGGGGAATACGGTTTTATAACCATGTAAATCTCAATAAAATGTTGGATTTATTGGGACCTCGTCTACATAATACTCCAGGGAGGTCGTGTAGCCAATTCAATGTGCAATAAGAGGCTCCATACTGTGGATACAGGTCAGTGCCTCAGCAGAGGAGGCAATCTGAAAAAGGCAGCAGTGATAGCAGTGTAAGGCTGTACCTCCCAATTCTGACCAGTCTAAGGTGTCAGCTTCCCTCATAATCATCAAAAGTCCAGAACAAATTTCTCTGAGAAATCCTTCATTCAGTCCTTAATCTGAATGAAACAAAACCAACTGCCTACTCATCATTTAATCGCCATTTTACAATCAGCTGATAATGCATATATCATAGAAGTACAAGCAGCTGGTGCGCTGAATGACAGATGTTCTCGTGTGAAGGTGTTTAGAGATGCTTTTAGAGATGGACAAGCTGCATACTTTTGTGTCCGGTATGAACTTTTACTCAGAGGTGGAGCCAGTTCAAGCCAATGTCAAATACAAATACACGATTAATGCTTTTCTCCCTCTGAGGCACATTTAAACCTGTCCTCCGTCGGGTTTCTGTTGAATCTATGAGTGACTGTAAAATGAAGGGGCTGTGGTACCGTTTCAAATGAAACCAAGACAACACAAACTACAATCTATTTTCAGGGCAACGGTATTTATAAAAGAAGCCTATCATATCATTATATAAGACAGAATATTAGAAACTTGCATTGACCATTTGGTTGTATGTGTAAGATGCATATAACACACAATTTTGCCATTCCATCAAGTTCACCATTAGCCCTTACTGCTGCAACATGAGGCACTTGTCTGTTGATGTGGGCAGGACTGTGCATGTGGGAAATAAGTTTTGTCTTTTGTCTAATCTTGTGTGTGAGTTTTGAAGAATATGCACTTCAAACAGCAGATGTTTTAACCTCACATCATGGCGCACCTCCTCTAAAAGAGCTCCTACATGTCCTCTAGACTATATTTTTGTAGTGCGTTTATTATATTTACGACTGACTTGATGTTTCGCTTTCTTTTCCCTCCCCATAGGCTGCATGCAGTCTCTTATAAAGTGCTGGACTTGAAGTGGGCCATTTACCAAAAGTGCTGGTTGGCACTGGAAGAGGAGGAGACAGTGATAGAAAAGTGTGCCTCTAGGAAAACGGCTCAGTCATATCAGGGCAGGTGACTGAAGGTGACTCCAATGATACTGTCAAATAAAAACTCTATTATTACTTAAAGGAATGATGAAGGGGAAAACTGTAAATCTGTTCAAAAAGGAATTACTGGCATTTGTAAACCTTACAAAATGCAGGATTTGCACAAAATATGAAAGAAGACGAAGAGTACTGTCATGATTTCTTTGGCAGTACGGCCCTGCTGCGTCTACAGGGACATCAATACGAGGTGGGAGGCTATTAACTCCCTGAGGTCCTTGTTAGTTCATCTTGTGGGCTGGTGAAAAATTTCCTCAAGCCTCACTTCCTGTTTTTTAAGGCCATTGGTGATAGATGCATTGTTTTAAGAGATCAACGGTCGTGTCACTGATGGCTTGGAGAGGACCGGTGGATGTCAAGCAGGGGGTGGCCGCAGAGTTTCCATTAAAGATTGTACCGCAGGTAAAGACAGCAGGGCTCTGCCCAAACCCCCTCCAGCACGGTAGCAGGCGTATCCCAGCATTCCCATCATGACACCCTTTATGACAGTGCACAACACCCAGCCAAAACGTGAGGGAGGTGCAACACTGAGGGAGAAACACACAGACATACTGTATGAGCAGCTGTGGAACGGTCAAGACACAATTACAATTCTGATTACTGACTATCTGTGATGTGTCGTTTTAAAACAAGACAAACATACCTCATGATTTCATTAATGTTAAGCTGCTTCTCCCAGTTTCGTTCTATGCCAGGGACATGACCCATCCCTACAACTCCCACCACCACAGCAGGCACTTCTACACAGAAGCAATAAAATGAAAAGCCCAGGTTATGACTTGACCATCACTTCAAAGCGTATTTTGAAAATGTAATTTAAAAAAAGAAGCGAAAAATGGATTTCAGTATAAATGACAGATTAATAAGTTTGGAATGTCTGGATTCTCCAACGCACTACTAAAAAAGTACAATATTATTTACAAAGCATTAATTCCTGTGGTCTGAACTGCAAAATCTGCTTGTAAACAGAGAAAAACTGTGAAAAAGCTCCAATGTTTCTGTGAAAAGGTGTCGTATGCAATATGACTAAGCATTTCCACAAACTAGCATTCACATAACCACATTATCACTACTGGTCGGTTACGCAACAATTCAGAAACAAATGTGATGACAGATATGCACAGTGAGTTGACTAAAGTAAAACGTGAAGCAAAGGAATGCAATTCTGACAATACATTTAGAAACAAAATTAAAATGACAATGTTCAATTATAATAAGATGAATGTAAATCTAAAAAACAATAAAATGAACATGGGAAACTATAAGACTACTATATAACAGTGTAATACGTACTCTGGGCATTAGAGGGGGCCTCCACACAGCGTGTAGCCTGGCGGAGCGTGTGCGTGAGGTAGATGTCTCGTTCAGCCACGATGGTCTGGTGGAGAGCAGGAAACTCGCCGATCATCTCTGACATGGTCTGCTCCAGCAGGTCCTTCTGTTTGCACTTCTCTACGTCCTCTTTACTAAAAACACCACAACACAGAGTTCCAACAGTTACATTTATAGCTGTTTATACTAAAGATATTTTATACTAAGATACTTTTTTCGTTTTGAAACATTTTTAGGGCGTCTTCTATTAAAAGTCTTCATAAAAAGAGCTAAACACCACTTTTTTGTAGGGTGAAAATGGTTATTTTTGTTGTTTACGATACAAAATGAACACATTTCAGCAAAAGATCCAAGATCCAGCCACTAAACTGGGGCATGGCTCTAGTGAAGCTTTTTTTTTTTTTTATGGCTGTACGATTTTCCTGAAAAAGTAGCTTTCAAAACATACTTCTAAGCTTTAAGAGTCATTTTAAGGCTCAATCCAATCCAAGAGATATTTAAAGATGGACACACAATAACTTAGGTGCAGAAAGCTTCCAGTCGTCAGATCTCAAAGACACAGGACGTTTAAAGAATTGGCAGAGTTGAATGCACTCTGGAAAATGTGCGTGGTCGCACATTCCCTAGTTTTAAATAGAACACACAGATCAACAGATAGATGCTTACACACACACTGTTACAACATTTTTCCCCAGGCACAGTAACCCATCCGTCCAAAAATACTTTCTGCTCAATGAGATCTCTCGTTTCCCTCCAAAATCTAGCAGTATCCACATTCCTGGGTCAGTTGAGTAGCAATGTACAGTATCCGGTTAAGGGCATACCGATCATGTGGATAATCGCGGAGCATGTATATTTCTGAATCCAGTATAAAACACAGTACCTCCCGGGTGTGATGAGAGAGAAAGTCTCGTAACACTGAGTGGTGTGACATAAAGTGACTAAGGTGAGCTTATACCTGATTGGGTCTGACAAAAAGCAAAGACCCCATGCCAGGCGGGCCTTCTGCCACAGACTTAGAGCAGCAATGGCCCTCTTAAATGTCACAGGGATCGGCCTGTCCCCAAGGTGAAATTTACAGAATGGCACTCGTCCAGCCTGTGTGCAGAGAAGAAAAACGACAATTATTATTATTTTTGAAAAATAATAAATAAAAAACTGAAACTATCAGCGATCTTTTCTCCTTCTTCTTCAACTTCTTTTCTGTGTGTTTTACCTCTTTGAAGGCCTCTCTAAACTCTCCTCCAGGGGCCATGCCCAGCTGCTCCGTGATGTGTGCGGAAACTTTAAGCAGGAGGATCTGCATCAGGCCGGACATCAGTCCATTCTGTCAAACACAGAGGGCAGAAAGAAGCGTTCATAAAACACAGATAAGAAAGAAACAGAAAACACGAGATGCCTCGGCAGCTATTCCTTAAATCCGTTTTATGGATTTATATAAACAAAGCTGTGGAAAACCAAAAAGAGAAAACAAAAAAACAACAGAAATGCGGAATAGACTAAAAGCCCTTTACTGACACCTAATCCTGTTTGTCCATCATACATCAGTGATGTTTATTTGTCCATTAACAACGAGGTCATGCTGCAGTCCCCTTCACTGTTTCTGCTCATCATAGGATAAGAGCTGAAATTCCTAAACTCCATTACTGCCTTCCTCAGAATACACAGCTCTCTCACCGTCTTATACTGTTACCTTTTCTACCCCTCTGCATTTTATATTCTCTCGCTGTTTTTCACACTACCATCATCGTTTATTCCTAATCATTCTGAAGTCCACACCTGTTTGATGGCCTGCTGAACCTTATCCAGGTTGATGTCTTTGGCTTCCTTCAGCAGTGTATTCTCGTCCATCTTCAGCATAGACACCCTGTACTGGCACAGCTCCACCACCACAACGTCTGGCTGCACAGCGCGAATCGTCTTTGTGTAAAAGAGAGAGAGAGAGAGAGAGAGAGAGAGAGAGAGAGAGAGAGAGAGAGAGAGAGAGAGAGAGAGAGAGAGAGAGAGCAGTGGGTAAGTAAGATAAGAAACGCAGAAAGCATGAGAGGGTACAAGAAAGACAAAGGCCAAATGAGCAGTGAGCGAGGAAGTAAGGACAAGAACAGTCATCATTTCAAGGTGCTACTCTGCAACACTTCTCCACATTGACAGTATTGCTCCACTGTTTCACTGACAATTCACAGCGTGGTGTAAGAGGTGTAAGTGAAAAAGTATACTGTAAAAATCCTGTTGTTGTAAATTCTCATTGGCTCACCATGGCCACATCCTTTTTGCTGCTGTCGCTGAAGTGGGCAGTGCCCACCAGGTACAGGAGGCTGCCATCGGGGGCAGTAAGACAAGTCACTGTCTCTGGAAGCTCAGGGGACGACTGGCGACGCTGGGATCGCAACTGCCAGAGCATCTCCATTGTTTCACCATCGGCTAAGCAGGAACAACAAAGGAGAAATAAGCGCCTGATGTTTTAATAGATCATTGATGTATTAAGGGAAAAAACATTTTCAGTGATTCCTCTTAAATGCATTAGCTGTAGTTGGAGTAGTAATCCACACAAGCTGTATCTCTGCTACTAATGGAAAGGTTACGGCGGTCTTGTAAACTATACACAAGTCTAGGGACTATTTGCAGACCAGCAAGTATACAACACCAAATAAAAGTCTGTGGCTATCAGAAATTCTGCACGTCCTCTACCCAAAACTGAATTATCTAACTTTGATATTTTGACTTTTAAAACTAGTGAAAATAAGTACAACCTGGTTAAAACCCTGTAACAAAGTAAAACCTTCATTCTTAGGGGCACCATGTGTAATTATACTGCGATAATCTAACTGTTGCAACATTAATCCGTTTCTTGTAAGAGTATTATTGCACCATGTGGATTGAAATTAACAACCAAATAGGCCGCTGCAATTATATATAGTTAATGAGCTGTCTAGTCTCAGACAATGTTGCACTTTTTTTCTATTATACATATAACATGTGGGGGGGGCAACTTTCTGACGAAATACAACACGCACGCTGTGTTTAGAAAAAGAACAACGTACAGAGTCCTGGAGGTATACAGGGAGGCACTTCCTCTTCTGAAGGATCCTCTGATGGGCCAACTGACTCATCCTGCCAGACATCAAAACAAACAGCAAACAATATTTTACAAGGCATGTTTGCATCACCCTGAGATTAAGGGATTATTCCTGTCAGAGCCAAGTCAGTTTGAGAAAGACCGGCTGATTGCACATGATTAGGTAAATGCTCTGAGCAAATTAAGTTTAAGCAATTTAAAGAAATTAGCAACAATAATATGTTTTTTTTTTACACAGACTACTACTATCATTCATTCTCAGGCCAACACTCAGGCTGCCCAGTGTGTCTCCTTACCCCAGAGCGAGCAGCACATCTGGCAAAACATCTCCTGTCTCACACAAACACACAACGCACGTAACTGTTACCAACCTCTGAGTTGTTGTCTTGATCCATGTCTGAAGCGCTGAAAGCTGGGAGGAAGGAAGACACGGGTGAGACGTTCACTGACAGTGAGGCGTTCACTGACAGCTAACTGCTAACAGTACAGCGTTACTGACTGCTGACGTTGCTAAAGTGTATCGGCAACAGATGCGGCTAACAGTTAAAGCGCTAACGTTAATAACAAAAAGTGACGATTTTAAGTGGTTTGTGAGTGTGAACGGACATTTCAGACGAGGTTGTCACTGCGACTTAAGATTAGCTAACGTAACACAAGAGCCGAAAAAAAAGAAGTGTCACGCCGGAGGGTGTCTTACAAATGAGCTAACGTTACTTCCAGGTACGGGACTGCTAAAAAAAAAGAGCGTTCACTGAGGGCTCATCGATTTGGCTAGCTACCGGATGATGATAACAGCTAACTCAAGCTAATGTAGGCTAGCAAGACCGGGTGAGAATTTCACCAAATTAAACACGTTATGACTGAATAATTTCACAACACGTGCCGCCAACACCAAGTACAACACATGTGGTAATAAAGACGACGGTTGTCTAAAAACAAATGTGAACAACTCACCAAGCAAGCCAGCCCGTATGTCAGTGTGCTGCTCCTCGCCAGTACAGCAGTACAGTGCTCGGCTCAGACTGACAGCCGCAGTGCATTATGGTACATGTAGTCATTAATCATTGGGACTTCTTTTTTTTTTAGGAAAATGTTTTTATTATTATTATTATTATCATTATTATTTGTTGTCATTATAACATTTCACACAGTTACAACCAAAGTCGTGTTCATCTCCACCTGCTCACTAGCATTAAGACTGTGAGAGATTTACTTCAATGTGAAAATCTACACAGAAGGTCAGATCTAAGCAGAGCTGTGCTACAACATATAACATGCTCTCACACACACTCGTGCTACAAGTCTTAAAGTGCTTTTGGATGCATTCAGTGTGCTTGAGTAGTCTAACATGGGGGATTTTGAGCCAACCTGTGTCATGATGATGAAACGGTTCGTTTGTTAATTTCCACCAAAAGATAAAGGAGGTGATCTCTCCATCACAAGATGACAACAGATGAGTGTAGTGTGCGTAGGTCTGCCTATACTGTAGGGAGGCACCTCAACAGCACTGTTGTCTTCTACAGTAGATGTCATATTGGTGTGAAAGTCAGTGCAGAGAGTTTCTTTATTGAAGTTCCTGTATTCATGTATGCGGCTGCAAGAAATGCGTATGGAGAGGGCGTGGTAGGCACCAGTCCCTCTTGTCCACTCACTTGTTCCCTGTGAAAAGTGCTAACATATCTTATATGCCATGTTTTGTTTTGTTTTACTACAAATAACAGACCAACTATTCTAACTACTCATTCCTCCATAGTGGATGTTTGCACAATGTGAGACAGGGCAGAGCTACTGAGAGAAATTTAGATCGTGTCCCGAGACAGCGGATGACAATCCACGTAATAAACCATCCAGTGAGGAACGCTTCAACATCTACTCATCACTTCACGTCACAGCACTCCGACAAGAAGCCAGCAGAACACAAAAGTCATATACTTTACTGGTGAGTCCAGCTCCATTCATCATATTGGAGCTGCTAATAACGTCTTCAAGGAGAAAACACCTACATCACTGCCTTTTTTTTTTTTTTTTTTAACTAGATATCTCACAGATATCACACAAATCTGAGCAATATCGTGGTCACACGCCACCTCGCAATGCCACACTCTCACTGCAGTGTCTGTTCTTTTGCTGCTCCCTTTACATGATATGCCAATTTATTATTAGTGACGTGCAAATATAGTCGAGTCAAGATCTGATACACATTCCTAATCAATGGTGAAATGGCAATGATAAAGCCATGAAAAGTGTGCTATATTTTAAACACCCCACAAACACTGAGTCATATACAGTGTCTAATACACGTGTAGCATTTTGTGAAATATGATGCTGTAAGCGCATACATTATTGCCACAAATATATTGTGATCTTTTGCATATTAATTGTGCAGATCGCAACAACTGTATTGCGTGAGCTACGTTTCTACTTGGCTATTGGGATAAAGGGACTAAGCGTTATCATATGTGTTTAAAATACATTTTGTTTGAAGCCATAAAACAGTCCCCTTTGCAGATATGCATCTCTAAGGTGTCTTTTTTTCCCTTTTTTTTAAGAAACCCACTCATATTTTCATGAGGCCTTTTTCAATATAGCTGTGTTATCCTGTACCGTAGCACCCTGTAGAATTATTATATCACTGCTGGTTTCATTGGAGGGTGTTTAGCTGTACACAGTCATCCTGAGACATGAATGTGACATCATTTCCTACAGTAATACTCTGGTCAACATTATCAAATATGCACGCTTTTGTCTGCTCCTCTCTGAATCACATTCCCATCTAATTGTCATTTTCTTATATCATTGTCCAATTTCTGCCCGATCCAGCCATCACAGGAGTGGGTGAGTTCATTTCAAGAGTAGAGGTGACTGTTGATAGGAGGTGGTTGACATGGTGGCCATGTGTGCAGAGTGTAGTGTTAGGGGAAAGAAATCTCAGTCAGCATTCCTCTTCTTCTTGTTCTTCAACATTCCCCAGCGGCGATGAGCTCCCCGGGTCTCTCTGCCAGTCTGTCTCTACGGTTTTCTTCGTCCTCTTCCTCCTCAAAGAGAGTGTGGCGTATACTCAGGAGCTGGTGCGTAGGTGCCATGGTCAGGGGTGGTGGTGGATGCTCAGGGTTTTCTGCCTGGGTGAGTGGCTCCCTCGGAGGTGGAGAGGACTTTGGGCTGAGGGCGTCCTCACTGGAGGGAGGGTTCGGGCTCACGCCATTGACGTAAGTAGTGGTGGGCAGGGTGACTGTAGAAAAGGCAGTGTTGGTAGATTCTGGAGAGCATACTTTAGTTTCTAAGGAGACAAGAAGGAAATACAACACAGGGTGGAGGAAGAGAGGAGAAAGTCAGTCTAGGCAGTGTGTCTACTTCTAAAAAAAGGTCAGCAATAATTACACTGGGAGACTCTGAGAGTCATGGTGTAGCCTAACAAGCTGGAGCACACATTCAGCTCTAACTGAGAGCTTATACTCTTTTTTATTGTGTTTCATTGCCAAGACAGAGCGTATTTGTTTCAGCTGGAATATTCTAAGACTGATGAGCCACTATGAAAGATGGCATTAGCAATAAACAATACATATTAAACAAGTGGAATTTACCAGATAAAACAACAGACCGTAAATAATCATGCCCATGGTTTGGACCAGGGTGTGATTGTAGGCATTTACAAGGTACACCTCAATGAGATGGGATGCTGCATTTGTCTGTTAGCTAATACTGGTATATTCTTTATATGTGAATATGTGGCTTGAACAGGGGAGACATCAGGCTTACCTGTAATTGCGCCAGACACATGAACAATAGTGTGTGTGCCTTCAAGGTACACTGTATCCATGTTGTGCTCTGTGGGTAGAGGTTCTGTGGTTGTGGCCTCCACCTTGGGCTTACGAATGGTCAACATGTATGGGTGGACGTCCAGAGAGAAGTTGCGAGTGTGCTTTTTCTCCATCCCGCTGAGATCTGCATTCAGAAAAGAAAAATCTGACTTAGTCATCTATCCAAAGTACCTGCCTTCACTGCCTGTCTGACCTCTTGAAACAAGCCAACACAGCATTCAACCCATAACTGCAGAAAATTGACATGGTGAACATGTTCCCAATAAGCAACGTTAGCATTCATTTGAAGTTGTCTTTCTGCCTACCTGGCGAATGTAAATCAAATAATCACTCTGGTTTCAGCTCTGTTTTTGTCACCACCTGCTCTTAAGAAAGGTATCTTGCTCTTTAGCAGATAAATGTTCTTTAGCTAGTTGCTTACTTTGCCTAAAAAAGCTGCCTGCTGAATCTAAGAACAGTGTTGATGAAAGCTGTGAAATTGAACTAGCTGAAAGATGCTAAAAAGGAAACTGAAAAGTTAGGTTCTGTGGGTTTGTCACTAGATGAAAACCCTTTCACATATTGTCAACTGTTAATATAAGAATATAAAATATTGATTAGCACAGACTCACTGTTTTCATACCTTTTGTTGCAGGGTGTTGTGTGCTCTTGCTATCCAGAAGTGGTGCAATGAAGTTGTCTGCCACTGTCTTTCGTCTGACTGGTTTGGGTTTTTCAGGCTTGGTGTTATTTTCCAGACGTGTCATGGTGAGGGGCTCCTATACAAAAGAACAGAAAACACAAAAAGGTGCCATTAAATCATGGCTTAAGACCAGCATGTAGGTCAAACTATGGTGTGGTTGCACACAGTCCATGTTGAACAATTCATGTAGTGTACTAATCTGTTTCTACTTCTCCTGTTATTGATGCTAAATGAATTTCATTTCAATTTTGATTTCAGCTGGAGATATTGAAATTGTTCCCAGGCAGCTGTCTTACCTTGAATGGCTGAGGAAGAGGATTTGAACTTGGGATCCACTTGATCTTCTTCCGGGGTCGTTTGATAACCAGCGGCTCCCCACCCATCTCTCCCACTCCAAGATCCATGTTGGGATCAATTGTTTGTATCCCAGAGTCCCTCACAGTGGGTGTAGCGTCATGGTTGGACTGTGCAAGCGCAGCCAACAGCTGCCTGACCACGTTGTCATACATTAGGTCACTCTCGTTGGTGATGAAGTCCAGCCGGTTGAGCGACTTGATGTGGTCCCTGTTCTCATTGCAGAACATAGCCAAGATGTTGATATCACAGAACTGAGACTTCTGCCAGCGTCGCCGTGTTTTGATACCAACTTTATGCAGTTTATCAAATACAAAGTTGGACTTGCGCACCACAAACAAGTGCAGTAAATTAACCAGGATGATGAGGTTCATGGTGCAGAGCAGAGCAATATCTACCGCTGCCATGATGCGCTGCAACTGCACAGCAGGCAGCTTACAGTTGACCCTGAGCTTCAGCTCTGCATAGCTGCTAACATCTGGGGGCTCACCCAGTGCACAGGTGAACTCATTCTGCCTTTGGCGGGCATAGTAGGCGCTCAGGTAGGAAATGGGAATAGAACTGAGGCAGATTATAGCCAGGTGGCGTGCCAGGTAAAGCTTAGCCAGAAAGTTACTCTGGCCTCGTCTCTCCAAATATTTCTCAAACAAGTTCTGCTCTGGGCTTTTCTCCTTCTCTGCATTCTCTATGATCTCCCTCCTCTCTCGTTCAGTTATGCCAGGTCCTTTGGACTGGATCTGCTTCTCAATCTTTGGGGCCCGGCCCTCAGCGGCTCGATGATAGCAGTTATCAATCTCTTGAAGCAGAAAATTGAGCTCTGAAGTGAGCCGAGTGGAGGCAAGGAACTCCCAGCCCAAAGCAGGAATGTACATGATTCCGGCAAAGGCCAGCAGGGCATAGGGCAGAAACTTGTGTTCAAATAGTGAAGGCCAAAGGTGAGACTCCACACCAGGTACAGCATCCCGCAGCTCTGTCCAGCAGTAGCCTCTTGCATACAGTGCCTGGTCCCTGGTGAAGTTGTGCGGTGTGTAACAGTATATGGATTCCTCTGAAGGCAGAACAGATAGAAAGAATCAGACCAAACATTACCTTAACAAGTTGGATGATTATATCTCACAATAAAATGCAAAAATAGCTGAAATATCTGCTGTAATCATCCACTGTACTGTAAAACTATGCACAATATAATATGGCTAAACCAGAGCATATTTTGACTGCAGTCAATGCAACTGCAGGAAATATCTCGCATCTATCTGACCTCTGTACCATTTTTATTTATACTGTATCTCTGAGAAATGTTTGGCATCATTCATGTGTTTATCACACAGTGCTGTGTGTCTCTGATAATACTCTCAGTGTTTTTTGAAATGAAAGAAGTGTCTCTGCGGGTTAGATAAAGGAAGTGAGAAAACTCCTCCCTGTCAAAGTAACTCTCGATGGGTTCAGTGTTGATTAAGTGCAAATCTAAGTGGTTCAGGGTTGCAGCAAGTCCACTTTTAATCTTTAGAACTGGTATTTATTCTTTTATGGTATGTTACTCGCAATTAAGACAATATCTGCAATGGCATTTTTTTTGTCACAGTCACAGTGGGCAGGATGTGCTGAGTCATGTAAAAGTCATGCAATGTTTAGCAATGCCCTAAATATCATTATAAAACACCCCAGTGAGGAAATACTGAAGAATTTGTCTAAACGCCCACATCTTTCTGCTGCGAAAGTTAAACGCTTAGTCCCAGATGGTTAATGCGGCTATGCAGAGAGTCTGACTCAGCAATGAACTAACATCTCTCCCATCCGTCGGCTTCCACACTTTCCTTCTAACCAAACACCTTCCTCTCCACCCTCGCTGTAATCCATCCTCGTCGTGTGTCTCCAAAGTCTCTCTAGCTCTCTCTGTGTCCTCCGATGCACTTGTCAGTGTTTCTTTTTCTGTCTTGCCTAATCTGACAGACGACAAAAAAGCACTGCATGGCTAACTCAAAATATACCGGGTCAAGCTCATTTGAATGAACTCCCTTAACTTTTATCACATTCCTGTCATGAACCTGGGTGACTTTTTTTGTTACTTTATCAGAACAAAGTGTACCTTCTACAGACCTGAGCCAGATTCTGTCACCAACTGAACCTGGTCAAAAGTGATGTGAGGAGTAACATGTGCTTATGTAACTCACAGTTTAACAGTTCACCCCCCTCTAGTGGCAAAAAGTCTCACCTGCAAAGTTCCTTGTGAAGACAAGGGTGACCAAAAGGATGGGGATGATCACCGTCCCTATAGTAACAACACGATCAAAGGGCAGCTCTAGTTTGAGCTGCACCATGAGGCTGGCCAGTGCCCCGCCCTTCTCATCCTGAGAGGAGCCGGGCAGGATTAGCTCCTTCAGCTTCTCACCGGCGAGTAGAGCTGTGGCCATGTCTAAGTTTTGATCGAGGATGTTCTGCATCCGTGACACAAAGTCCGCACACACTACAACCTCCCTCTGGGCTGGAAGGGAAACCAGACACTCCCTGCTGTACTTAAATACTCCTCAACACAGTGTGATACACTGGCACATACACACACGAATGTGTGACCAACTTCAGCCCCTGTCACCATGTGTGGGAAAGAAGCGGGTCATACTGTGTGGCCTGTGTTCTTCAGAGGTCTTGAGTTTTTTTTACAGATTCCCACTGCTCCTCTCTTTTAAAAGTACAGACATAATGTTCAGCAGGACACCACTCGCTCGCTCTCTTCTGCGTGCATCCCTGAGTTTTGTCCCATCTCAACAGTGTCTGGCCTTAGTCCTCGCACACAGTGTGGCAGGTTGAGGAATGAGCTGAGTTTAGGAGGCGTCCTTGCAATCCCCGGGGAGAGTGGCTGCTGGCTGAAGAGTTGTTCTATGTGAGCTTCGGTCAGGAGCAGCTCTGACCAGTCCTTTCCTGAAAGACAGATGACCAAATTAGGGTGGTACAGTGTGCACACTTTATAAAAATAAGAACAGTACAATGAATTAGTGCGACCGTCTTTCAAACAAGCCCTAATGTGAATTTGCATTGTCTCACACCTCCTTCAAGAAAGCTCTCTGTTCCCCTCTATCATCCTCTACAATGCAGTCATGTGGCTGAGGACGACTAATCCCCAATCTGTAACCAGTGGAGTGTGTGAATGTGGTTACCTCTGAGGGGTACATTTGCCTTTGGTTAAACAAGGACACGGAAGGACACATTTATTCCCAGAGGAGCTAAACTGAAATTGATTCAAAGCAGCATATACGAAGCAATTCTAACAAACGTTCAATTTGTCTTGAGAAATGAGCCACCTTATCTTCATGAACATGGACTCTGCTCCCCTCTTCTGGTGGTCATTATCTCCGTGGAACAGCGTGTTCACTCTGGGGTGTCAGGTGAATCCAGACACTTGTCAGTGGGATGTCTTGTCATGTGTGTCTGAGTGTTTCGGTGACTACGCGCGTACAGTAATTGCGCAGGGTTGAGTTGGTGCCTGCTGCATGCTCATTTCACTTGAAGGTTATGTGAACGTCCTTCGAGGGGGATGTGAATACATCACCCCTTCCCATCAACAATCCTCCCGCTCTCCCTCTTTTCCACTTTTTCTTTCTCGCACTCTCTCTCTCTGTTACTCCCTCTGCCCTCCTCCCACTTTCCCGTCATTATGCAAACACACAGCTCATCTACGAAATCCTTAAAAGCCAAGTCCTCCAGTCCAGGGCCTGAAAGTATACTTAATATCACGGGAACTGTAAGCTTAAGACTGCAGCGTCATGAGTATAAGGGGCAATTTAACAATACTCTGGTCAGCTCTTATCCAAAATGATGAGAAAGATCATAAGGAGGGGATTCCTTTGAAATATTATCAGGCTACGTATCGTAACTGTTCAAGAAGCGGATGTCCCTTGTGAGATAACGTAACATAGAGTGCACATTTTACACTGCCTGGTGACAATCAGCACAACTTTATCTACATCCTCAAACAGTGTCTCAAGTAAGAAGGCAAATAAACTTTACATAATTTAAATTTAAAGGGGCAGCACCACATTTTTCAGTGCTCACTGAGAGGCTGCACTGCTGTCTGTGATCCACTGGCACTGCTCCAGCCCAACTGATAATGCCCTTCAGTTGGGCGATGCTACCAGTGTTTAGAGAGGGAAATCCCACATTCTTTGGCTACTACAGCATCCCGCTTGGCTGTGACCAGTACAGCCGGCTACAAAGAGACAGAGCTGAGTGCCAGGATGCGAAGGAGAGGAGTGCCATTCATTCAATGTGAATTAGATGATGGCCGAGGAGGGAAGAACTTTCAGTGATCTGACACTTGTTTTCAGACGTTCAGAAAACACAGCAGACCAGACAACTAAAGCAGACAAAGAAACAGAAATTTATAGTAGCAGTGACATGGAAAGTACTGTTTTCTCACTTTTGACTCGTCACTAAGTCCCTATGGGAACACCGCAGGAACATTTCATCAGGGTGAGGAGATCATTATGTCCTAGTTAGCCCCGTGTTGAGCTAGGATGCCTCTCACTGCTGTCTCCTGTTGGAGTCCGGGACACTGGGAGAATAGCAACCCGGGAGAGGCACACTTCCATCAGAGGCATTGCATTGCATTGAGCAGCAGCTGCATGCAGATGCCGAGCCGTTTCAGCACCTGAGCAGCGGATAGCTCCCGAATATTCAGCCAGAGACGAGCTGCAAAACACCAACTGTAGCGACGAGAGTGTGTGAGAGTGTGCGCCGCTCTGCTTCTGTGTGTGTTTGAGGAGAGTCTCAGTACCTGCATCAGCTGTCTACCTGTCCACTGAGAAAGACCAGCACACACAGCTGAGCCATGTGCATGCACTGAGGGGGGGGACAAGAACAACAACAGTAATAATAATTTTAAAAAAAGATCCACTCACCATGTCTCGCTGCATCTCCCGGCACGGTAAGAGTTAATCTGCAGTGCGGGCGAGCAGCTACAGCATGTATCGGAGCACACCGGTTTGTTCCGCCTTTTCCCCCCGGCTCCCCTCCCGTCCAACCCCTCTCCTCTCCTCTCCCCCCACCCCCCTCCCCTGGCCTGCCTCTCCCTCAGAAACAAGGGACGATGAGATAACGCATTGAGATTCTCGAGTTCATCACATCTCCCCACGTTCATGCGCGCAGTCCACGCAGGATGAACGCCGAGCTGCGTCCGCGGCTCACGGGGACAGGTGTTGTGTAAGCAGAGATGCTGAGATTATGCTGCAGAAACGCAATTTGTGGAGGTTTAACGTGAATATATAACAGCTTTAGATTCATATATAAATGTTACAGTGGTGTTCAAATATACCAAAATATAGCATAAAATATTCTTGCGATGTTACAGTCGGTTGGTTTGAGACCAATCATTTTAGGTAAGATTTGGCTAAACAGTCCAATTGGATGACTACACACCGGCTACCAGTCAGTCTACAACCTAACTACAAGGCGCTGTCAGGCTTTTACTATTGATAGGTTTATCCCGGCTGCCCATCATCCGTTATTGTGGGATTGGCCACAGACGCGTGCAAGCAACGAATGGGGAAACATGTCTGTCATTCAAATTCACTGGGTGTGGCGAGCATCCTCTTCTACATCCAGCAGCATCAGTTAGGGGATCATACAGTGGAGGGAAACTGCTCAAAGTTTGAAATAAAGTGGAGCTTTTCGCAACTGCAGCCGCCTATTTGCATGCACCGCCCGTGAAGATCTTGATCAGATCTTAAAGGGAAGCCGCATATAAAAATGAAGAGACGTTATCTTTTCATTTCCGCGCCACATCACTGCTGAGCAGATTTGCAGCAGCTTGGCTAAGTTTGTTTTAAGCCTCCAGCAGTCTCTGCTTCTCTGTAGGGATTCATGTGGTGATGTGAGCCTGCGCGCTCCCGATGTTCGTCAGCCGGACCGATCGAGCCACAAGTCAGTGTTCTTCAAGCCGGTTTCCACCGGTTAGGGAAGCCGCACCTCACTACGTCTGCTACCAAATATAGTCTCTCTCTCTCTCTCTCTCTCTCTCTCTCAGCATCGTTGCAGAGATCTTGGTGATGTTCATGTCTCAGATGTGATGCAGCTTCCTCTCAATGTGGTGCAAAGAATGCCAAATAATGCAACCCCATATATTAAAAAACAACAACATATGCTTTCCTTACAGGCCCAGTGTGTTTAGAAATACACTCATCTGTACAATCTTGCATTGAAATGTATAATATTCGGTTTGGGGTGAAATTGTCAGAAAGGTGTATGTTTATTATTGAGGTCATAGCTGGACTGCACTATACTGAAGGGTAACTTTCTGTCCTCTGCACCTCTGCAGTTCAGTACACTAAAATTAACTCTGACCTCAATGCTAAAACACACAGTAATTGAATTAACATCTCTGTGACATGCAGGTATCACAACAATAGACTTTATAGCACAACAGCTGTACGTTTGGCATTAGAGCGTACAGATGTAGTAAACAGTTAACAGGCATTAGAGTCTTGCGCTGTTATGTGTGTCTCATCACTGAGGTACAATCTTTAATGTAAGGGAGGGAAATGACTCTTTGTAAATAGGAATATATCATGTGCAGTGTCTAACACAGACGGAGGGCTGGGAGTAAATTAAAGGAGTAAGGAAATTAAGTCAATTAGCCAAGTAGCAATGCATTAGAGTGCAACAGTAATGAGAACACCATCCTCATTTCCAAAACAAGAAGGCATGGGGTTGTATTTTTCCCCCCCGTAAACACATATACAAATATAAATCATCCATAGTCTATACATCACAGCCTGACATGATAAAAATAGCTTCATAGCTGGACAATATTGCCTGGAAAGTTATTTTTGGATGCAGGTTATATAAAACAGGCATAAAACTTATACACACATTTACATACAGTTAACGTTTAATTTTTTCTAAACTCGACAGAATTTCAGTTAAAACTTTTTACATCTGTTAATAATGTGTCTGCAATGATCTATCAATTAACTTATAAAACTATAATAAATGACCACTACCACAAAATATTGATAAATATTGGGAAGAAAAATATGCAATGAATAAACTAGCAACATACATCCAGCAAAGTATCAGGGGACAGATAAGTACAGAAGCCCTGTCTGAGGTTGTATTCAGGCCAAATCAGGCATTGCAGCAAATTGTGCACTGATGTTGGGCTTGTACTTGTACTTTTTCTGATTCATCAACTTTCTCGCTATCAGAGCTCCGTCTCTTCTGATTCACTGCCTATGTCATTCTCTAGTTTAGTTCATGAACTCCACCTGGATAGTGCTCAGTTTCAGTGACATTTTAGTGCGACTGAGTTTGACAAGTCTGATTGTCCACTCGACTATAGCAGTATGGTGTCAGGTTGTGTTGTTCCTAAAAGCTGAATTTGTTGAATTTGGCTCAACTTTTTCAGCACAGGTGGCTGTGTTTTTATTTTGGCCCGCACCACTGCAACCTAAATGCAATACCCTGCATTTTCACCGCCTGATTTGGCCTGAATCAGGCCTCACAAGGCACATACTTTATTTTTATTGTGTGTTAGCAAGTTATGCAACATTTAATTTCATCCAAAAAAAGTAATTCTGTAAAAAATTAAGATCAGACTTGCATTTTTTTGTGCTTGCTTCTCAATGCTTCCGTAGTTAAGACACAAGATGTGCACTCTCTATGTAGTGATACAAACAATTGAAAAGGAAAAAAAAAGACACAATAAATTGAGTTGGATGTTTATACAGTACAAACTGACATCCTTTTCAGTACAACAATGAAAAATGTAAAATCCGAAATAAATTCAGTTACAATGATGTATTGTGTTGAACAAATTTGGATATATCGAGACATCCTAAAATTTTGTGAGTTTTTTTTTTTGTTTAGGCTGAAGTGCTCAGACATTTAAAACTGATCGTTGATTCACATGATTGTTCACTGCACATACAGTGTTGATGTAAAAATATGTGTGCTTATTAAATTACAGAGTATACAGAGTATGGTTCAACGTCCGGGTCGAATAACACCTCTCTCTACACTACAGTAAGTAGGCAACAATTATATATATATATATAAAAAAACCCCAACAGAAAACAGACATCAAGCAACGTGCTCAAAGCATTATCTATGACAAAGTCTTCATCAGAAACAAAAAAAAATCTCTACCTGACATTCTTTCAAACTTTCTTTTTTTATTCATTCTCTTCTTTCTTCTTACTCTCTCTTCTTTCTATATACATCATCACTACTTTTTCTTTCTTCCAGTGTCTGAAGATTGAACTCTTGTGCTTACAGCTTAGTTTGTTTTCCACTACAAATTGCCAGCTTCTCTGTGTAGGGCAGCTCATTGGGCCATTTGAACCACAACTGCCTTCCAGGCTCTGTCTTTGTCAAAATCCTGCAGCGTTCCATTGGCTGCTTGCTGCTGATGGAGCAAAACAGGAAGCGAGAGAGTTTGAGAGAGAGAGAGATTAAATAGGGGAGGGGAAAGGTGACAAAAACATTGAGTTAAATGAGGTGTAAAGGATAAGCATCACAATGTCATTGTTGCATGTATAATTAGCTCGTTGATTTTTATGTCATCATATTTAAATGCCATTTACATGAGCTACAGCTGCTCCAACACATAGACTTGTGCATCCTTGTCCACATTCACACATTGTCCACATATCATATCTTGGAAATGGAGACAGACAAGGTGAGAAAAAGGCAGACAGATTTGTCCATTTGTGTCAATGACCCAAGTTTTTACCCGCCTTACCTCACAGTAATGGCTCGTGTGCATGCTGTCATCGCACTCCAGAGCCCCCATGCGGAGCTGACTCTTGTAGGAGGCACAGTGCACCACAGTGGCTGAGGTTAGAATTGCCTGCACCAGCAGCAACACCATCAGAATCAGCAGCAGGATGTCATAGGATTGCTGGACCACACACACACACACACACACACACACACACACACACACACACACACACACACACACATATTAAGACAAAATTAGATCATTCTCAATGAGGTTTCTCATTGATGAGTCATTTTCACAGTTTCCTCTAAAATCTGTTCCTGTATTTCTCGTGCAAAAGGAGCTCAAGGCTGGATAGGTAATGCTTACTAGAAAATTTGCACATTGTAAATTTTCACTTAATTGAACTCACCTTGGCTGTAGGCACATCATGCAGGAAAATTTCAATAAAGCTGATCACACTGCAAGAAAGGAACCCGGAGGCTGAAAAGAGCAAAGGGGACGTCACGCTGCTGATGGCAATCAGCACCTCCACCTAAGAACCAGGAAGAGAGCAAAACTGTGTTCACGGATCAAAAGAGCAAATGGAAGCAAGTGGAGAGCCGACCAATGTTCAGGAGCCACAAATTCAAAAGCACAGTGTCCATTAATTTAAAGCCTGGAGCAAGGAACAACCAACAAACCCTGATCACTGGACTACAGAGACCTACTGGTGATTGTCAGCAGGCCATGCATGACCCTGTAAGTGATCACAAGGACCTGGAACTGAATTCTGAGTATGATGGAAAGCTAGTGAAGAGATGATGTCACCCTAAACCTAACTACCTGATCAAAAGTTCAACAACAGTGACACATTTTGTAGGGATGACTTAACCAAAGAGAAAAGAGAATCTAGACTCGAAAAGAGAATCTAGCTGCAGGAAGTTAAATGCCATCCATTTTCTTATCCGAGTCTAGGTAATTATTTAAAACTGGCAATTTTCCTACATTTTGAGGCTTAAATGAGATAGAGAATTGAATGTCATCTGCATAACAGTGGCAGGAGATATATTTAAATTCTCATCAAGTCTTTAAGTTTATCCAAAACAACTTAAATAAAAAGGGTAATAGTCGAGGTATAGTGCACCAAGGACATGTTAATGCAGCAATAATAACTACTCACACATCAGCTGTAAAATAGATAAAGACAGATATTTGTAAAAAGAAGAGCAAACATAAACAAGGCTAACAAAAGAGGACCCAGGGCATAACCTTGGGGCACACCACAATACAGAGTTTTAGATAACGATGCTTAATTACCAACAGCAACCAAGATACTCCTATCAGAGGTTAGGATACTGTGGTCTACTGTGTAAAGGCTAGACAGCAGACAGCAGTTCCACATATAGAGCTTTAAATTATACGTTTTATTTTATTGTACTAAATATGTGCAAAACTGAGGACAACCATTACCGTCTTGTACTCACCAGACATTTGTTGGGGTACTCTGACACAACATGGCTGGCAATGGCACTAGGAAAACACTGCAAATGATCATACACAAAGTTATGCAATAGGTTCAGTGATGGCTAGCATCTTAGCTTTAGCTATCCTTATGAGCTGCAATCTGTCATAATGAAAAGTAAGAAAAACTCACAGCCACAAGAATCCAGAAAAATGTGACAGACAAGTAGGGGCCAGGTAGCAAAGCATCCATGTTGAGTGCGATAATTCCTCCAAATACAGCAGAGATTCCAACAATTACTTCAATTACCTATTGGAGACATTCTTTGGTGACTGATTAGCATTGACCAGACAGAAATATCACATGCAACAAAACAGAAAACTACTCACAGAATATGCTCTAAGGAGTCGAGTGGGGAACACTGCAGGCGTTATAACCACAGGCCTGTCATATGTCACTGGCTAAAAGTTGGAAGGAAAGATTGAGAGGAGTTAGGATGGCAGAGTGAAAACTGTAGCGAGAGTAAAAGGGGAGAGGCATTATATGAGGAAATAAAAGCAATCACTCATGCACACACCTTTCTGTGGCAGCAGCAGTCTTCTGCAGAGCGGGCTGACAGGATGACAGTGCTGGCCATCAGCACCTCCAGCAAAATCATCAGGATGAGGTTAAAGTTGATCTGAGGACAGACAGAGCGAGAGGGAGAGACACATGGAAAAGAGAGAAAAATGCTTACATTTGAAGGATAAATTGATATGCTTCTGGTTCTATTACATTACTATGATGGATTTACATTGACTGCAGAGGGGTTTAGGACCAGTTTGCATCCAAACCAAACCAGGCAGGTGGTCGTCACAGCAAACGTTGACACGTAGACCACCTGGAAATCTGACACCTTGAAAAAAAAAAAAAACCCACAAGATATTAGCATCAAGCCACAACTGCCCTGAGGAAAATCAATTAAAAATCCATTAAAACATAATTATCTTTGTTGCCTTTGGTGTGTTCATTGTTTACTCACTGCAACATGTCTGTTCTTGGCAATGGCGAAACTGGCTATTGCTGCAGGGAGGCCCTGCGAAGAACAGCAAGAAATGAGCCTGCCGTGTTTATCCGTTTAGCAGCGAGGGTGTCTGAGAATTAGGTGATACTGACACGACAGTTTAATCTAAACAACGTGCATACACTCATGGATGCAGAGTATGTATGTTAATGTGACCGTGACTATAGTAGACGGTCACTTACAGAGCCTGCGGCACAGCGTAGGTAGTCCATAGCAACAGGAAACACATTTCCCAGGTACAGAGAGAAACCAGACGTGATGAGCAGACTGCCCTGAGGACACACACATACACAGGCATGCATATACAAATACAGACACACACATACAGACTCATATTTACCAATAAATCACATTATCATAAATTATAAATCTGAAGTGGCCAGTTATCCTGATATAACACAAAACACACGCCTACGGACAAATTGCTGACATTTGAAAGAGCGACCTGATCACATCATTATACACTTCTGCAAAGTTTGTTTTATTCATCCCTCCAAACCAAATGTTCATACTCAAAACCCATTCCCTCCTTTGATATTATAGCACTTGGGTTATGTTTACGTTCCTCTTCATTAAATGTGGAGGCACAAAACAAGATTTCTTGTCGCCATCCCACTCAAAATTCAAGACTGGGATTCGCTCTTATCAGAAAAGATGAGCCCAACCTTTAAATTTTGTGTGTTATAGACTAAATAGACACACCCTGTAATGTGCCTCCTATATGTTCCTCTCCCTGACCATTTCTCCTCTCACCCCTATGAGGACACTGTAGAGCCAGGCCCTGTAGCTGAAGCAGGGGTGCTTTAGAGGCTCCGGCTGGGCCAGCTGCAGGTCACTGGCCCTCACGTCCACTGTGTAGCTGTCTCGCTCTGGCCTATACCGCTCCCCCCTGTCTGGCCTTCTCTCCGTTCCCCTGTCGCTCTGTCGTCCAAGCGTCCCACTGCCCCTCTCCAGAGTGGACATGTGGCTGTAGGTGAACTCATCTCGGGCTGAGAGCTCGTCGCACTGCATCACTGGGACAGCTGGTGATTAACTTCAGTGATGGGACGGGAAACACCGAGTGAGAATTACAGCGTCTAGGAAAAAAGGGGTTGTGAAAGCTGCGTGAGTTCAAGACCTGAGAGGTTCTTCACAGCTGTTCCCATCAACAGGAGGCAATAAGTCTATTTTCAAAATGAAGATGGAAACAGGAGCACGCCAACATGGGAATTCAGGGTGGAAAAATCAATGAAAAGTGCATTAAACTGAACTAAAGTGAGCCATTAGCTTACTAATGGCAGTGTTGCCAAAACAACACCCTCCTTTATGTCTGTACTGAGCCAAGTGGACACCATTTATTCCATTTTCATTCTTTTTCACACATTGCTCCCGCCGACACTCACCTGTTGTTGAGTCTCTTGCAATCTCCCCCAAAAGTTGTCCAACAAAGGTATCCTTCAACAACTGAGATCAAATCTCCACATGGAGGACAGCTTGTTTTTGTCTGCAGCTCCTTCTGCTCCCCATCTCTCTCCCTCACACTTACACTCTCTGTCACCCCCGCTCTCTTCCTCTTTTCTCTCTCTCTCTCTCTCTGTCCGGCTCTCTCCCTTCACACGATGTTCCTCAGAAACAGTTCTGAAACTTTTCTTTTTTTTCTTTCTTTCTTTTTTTTTTCTTAGCCCTTCAAAGCGTGGAGCTAAAACACATGGCTGTTGTGCTTGCCAGCATACTTTGTGCCAAAGGGAGAGCGCCTGTGCATGACAACAAGGGGAGGATGAAGGGGCTCGCACTGGGGGCAGAGTTAGCAGGGCAAACACCCTTTTTACACTCCCATTTGCTCATGCACACACATGCACGTCAACCCACTCGCAGGACCGAACAATAGACACTCAGAAATTAGAGCATGGCGGCACACAAAGTTATGTGTTTGGAAATTCCACTTCATTACAAGAGAAATGAAGCAGCCGCGCATAGAGACTCACATAGGAAACATGTACAGTTGGTTTTTGCCTAAATAACTGAATGTGTCCCCCCGTGGAGTTACCCTCACGACTTCCCTCTACTTGCAGTTCTCAGCCCAGTAAATTAAGATGCCCAGCAGGGCTTTAGAAAAGAGGCAACAGAGACATTTCCATGGCTTAATCACATGGCCTCTTGTTTGACACAGCTAATCTGATGACGGATAATTTCTGCTCCAAATAAGAAGCACTCATTCAGGGGTGAATCCTAGTGCATGACGACATCTTGTCGAGTGTGTGTGTGTGTCCACTGTTTCAGTGTTTAAGCGTGTACATGTATGTGCACCTCAGGATTCCAGTCCGTCTTCAGCGGAGCATTCTCAGCTCAACATTGTTCCTGGGCGGCGGTAACCATGGCGACTTCTTAACAATTGCTGTCACCCCGTCCCTTGCCATTCTAACATCTCCGCCCAACACACACACACACACACACACACACACACACTGCAGATACAATACACACTCAAAAAGAGTGAAGTATTTTGCAACAGTTCTCTGGAGACATTTAAGGGGATCTGAAGAACACAGATACAATGAGACGCAGTTCAGTATCTGTTTGGTCTTGTTTACTCACAGTAATTTGATTTTATAAATGTCTAAAAAAAATCCTGAATCCAAACAAACTGCTGCCTCTGACATGCTTGTCAAGTAAAGAAAAAAATGAGTGTCAATATTACAATATTATGTTTGGGTTTCACTGTAGCAGTTTAAAGAACAACAGAAGTCAGCCTGAATCAAACTGTGGATTACTTTTCTTTAAATGAATTCGATGACCACAGCTTTCAAAATTTGTGAACTGTTCTCTCACTCAAACTCAACCACTAACAAAACTCCATATTATATCTATAGTAAAAACGGTTAAATTCATGTTCAGGACCTAGAACAACACAAATAACTATAGTTTACTACATTCTGCTACATCCACATCTCAAATACAAATGCATATTTGACATGCAACACTGAATACACACTCTCATTCCTCAATTACCTCCATTCAAGGTGAGGAAATGGGTCAAGTGAGGCAGAATTCAGAACAATTTGTAACTGTATAAGACAATATAATGTTTCACTGTGGTTTACAGCCCATCCCCGGATATGGTTTCACTTTTTCTTTCAACTTACTCCTCACGGAGGGATTCTTTTCCTTGTGGAGGTGGCAATATTATGTCCACCAGCCACATGATCGGATGTCCCTCTTGGATGCAATGAATGCTCGATGTCTAGACGTGCTGTTTCTGTACAGGATTGCCAGGGGATGGATGAGACATGCAAAACAACTCTTTCCCAGGTGTAAGAAAGGACAGAGGGTGTTACGTGGGTGAGAACTTGTGTACAAGACAGGGGTGACTAGCACCGTTGTTTTTCTATATCTGTAGATTCGGCATGTCATATTGCTCTGTGCTGTATTCCTGGGAGTTCCTTTAGTTTCATCTTGTACACTTGGATGTGCTCTCTGCAAAAACAGCTGCCCACTGAAGGTATTTTGAAGCATACTGCAGCATTTCTGATACACTGTGAGGTAACACAATCCTTGCAATAAAGAAGATCTTGAGGCAGGTAGTAGTTTTCGGGTTAATTTGTGCAATCTGGATGCCAGATTAAGTGCAGTGCTGAGCTGCTAGTTTCTGACCAGGTTAATTTAAAGTAAAAAATATAGCTCATCTAATAGCACTATGAAACTCTTATTATTTTAAGTCACTTCACATTGCATTTCTGCACGAGAAGTGGGAGAGGAATTCACTTCAGCAGCTCAGCAGTACAGAGTGACCACACACAAGGTTTTCACTGCTTTGCTTTTAGAGTGTGGACCAACAGAGAACAAGGCCGGGTCTGTTCTCCCTGCACAGTTTTGATTCACTCTTTCCTCTTCTCTGCACGGTAGGTGGATATTTTATGTCTGATTGCGTTTCCCCTCTGATTTTCTTTACACCTGTCTCTCACTCCCCTTCTCTGACCTCGACTACCGCCGAAACCTCTTTACACTTTCATCTGCAAACTGGTTTAATACAAATAAAATATAGACTAGCATAGACAATAAAATAACACTTCGCCCCAAAACTGACTAAATGTAGTAAAAGTACCAGTATATAAAAATAAATATTTCCGTCATTTATTTAAGGTTATTTATCTGAGCATAGTTTGGTGCCAAATTAAACCACCTCCTAGCTTAGATCTAAACTTTTGGGCTGCAGAGAACAAAATAATAACAGGACAGCCTTCAAACTTTACATCAAACAGAATAATGGATGTCCCCTTGCGGTTGTTTTTGAGCCAGAGACTGCACCAGAAGAATCTAAGAGCAGATTCGTGGTATTCTTTATATTAATCTTTATAGAGGAAAGATATATCAAGTCACACATATACAAGTCATGTGGTTTCAGCAATGTTCTCAGTTCAGGACTAAACAGGCCTGGAGCCTCTCACACAGGAAATGACGACACCATTTGACTGTTACACATTTAGAGACCCATGCTGATGACGGAGAAAATGTTCTCGCCAAACTTTCAGTCGTATGACTGTGTGAAAGCAGTTCCTCAATGTTATCCTCCAACAGAAAAACACATTCATCCCTCTGACATGCAAGATTTAAACATAGATATTTAAAACGTGAGCTTTTCGTTTTTACAGCGATATCCAACAGTAAGACACATGAGAAAACATCAGTGGATATATACATTAAGTTACATTATCAATAGCTCTGTCTTTTTATGAACAATATTTACACAGTAGTGGAGGAAGGAAAAATACTTTTTCCAACCTAGTTGCCCAAAGTCACATCATGAAAGTCCCTCATTTGCATCAGTCACATTACAGGTACTCGTCAGTTGTTTGTCTTGTTTGGCTTTAAAGAGTAATCAGTACAGATAACGCTAAATGACTGACAAATATACAAATTAATTACTCTGTACAGGCTGACATGTCTAAGCAAATAATCACAACATGAGGCAGCAGTTCTTCAGCCAGGAGGGGACACACTGATGGCTTATCACGTTACGCTGAGGTTGGTTTATCGTCTCAACACACTGGACCGTGTATTTAGATGCTCTCCCTGTTGCAGTTCTTCCTCCTTCTCTCCATTCAGTGCAACAACATGTAACACGTAGAGTGTACTACTTGGCTGAGAAATCCTTGCTGAATGAGGGACATTGTTACAGTAATGTTATGTTATTGGCAAGTTGTGGCATAATACAGTTATCCTATGACAGTCATTGTTACTGTAATTCATAGTTGACAGATATCAACAAGGCAGACAGACAGACTTGTAACCATCTGTGCTAAGATAACAACAAGCATATTAGCAACTGATGAGTTACAGAGACAAGAATTGAAACTGGACAGTCCTACAAGTCTTATTTTTCTCTTTCTCTTGAAGTGAGTCCATGACTCAGATACATCTCAGTACAGTGTCATATGTCTGATGTGTCAGGAGATCAGACGATGGATCCCTTGGAGGAAGACAGGTGGATTGACTGGATGCGAATGGCCAGAGTTTTCTCCAGGTCCTGCAGGATGTCACAGCCGGGGCTATCTGGAGGTGCGTCGTACAACAGCTGTTTGAACGGCTCCAACTCGATCAGGATTACCATGTTCTTTAGGAAGTAGCCTTCTATATAGGACGCCAAGTCTGGAGCATCAAGAAACTGAAAAAAAGAGGAAAAAAAACGTGAGGTTCCATGTGCGTCCATTCAGTGGACCAAAACACTTTAAACTGCTTTGTAGCACGGCTTGTTTCTGTACTGTCCTGTAGTGCTAGTGTGGGTGTGATTACACTGTAACATTCAAGTCTGTTTTTGCACCTTGGTGTGGTTGTAGATCTCCACACACGTTTCAGTGTTTATGTTCTTGGAGCAGATAATCTCGCAGTGCCTCTGCAGCGCCTCCAGCTGGAAGAACTTGGCTGCAGACAGAAGCTGGAAAGACGAAGAACAGAAAGTAAAGTTATCATCAAATGATATGTATTCTAAACCAGGTCATAGTCTAAAAGCAGTAAAATAACAGAAAGAAAATGAACCTAACCTCCATGACATCAGTGTTCCTGATGTGCAGAGCGTCTGTCCCTCCAAAGTAGAGATACTGCATGACCAGCTGAAAAGAAGAAACACACATTGCAAAGCTCCCACACAAGACTAAATACAGTATGAAAGAAGGAGTATGTAGGATAGTATAGGAGTCAATACGTAAATTCACGGGTCTCACCTGAAAAATATGGTATTTGACATTGCTGATTTCAATGCATGTGTTTTCACCGCAAGGTCTGTTTGCTAGAAGAATTTTAAACCTTGAGAAAAAGAGAGGGAGATGCAGATAGAGAGAAAGAGAGAGAAGTCGTTCCATTGATTAACGCTGTGATGCATGGAGATACAGATTAAATTACTGTACAGTAATGGGTTAGAGTTCAGGGGTAATTTTAGGTTTTCTCTGAGGACGTTTCGTCAGCAACACGTCTGATGTATCATTTCTCTTCAGGAATGATTGGTTATCTTCATGACATGGGATGGAAACAGATCAGTCCAGTGCACGAAGAAATTACTTAATGAAACAAATGCACAGTCCTGACATCGCATCTTACCAACATGTGTCTGTGCACTGCTTTTCATATTAGATGAGACGATTACCTGTTGGAAGCTGTGAAGAGCAGGACTTTGTGGGCATAAAAAGGCTTCCCCTCCACCAAAAAGGTCACGTCCGACATCTCTTTATTGTTCAGGAAGTGAGGATCTGAAGGATACATGGCCAGAAAAACTTGATGTTTTTCTGATTATCATAGAAACAAAAGGAAAAACACGGGGTGTACAACTTAGCCTCGCTAGCCACTCTAGATACAATTCTTTTGTTAATTAACTTTTTCTTATCTCTTAACACTAGATGGCGGTATATGCACTCCCCATTTTCCCACATCTACCAGTAACAGCCGACTAAATAAGAAACATCAAGCGATGCGTATGAGCTGGCCTTTCGGTGTGTTTATACATTATTAGAGGGTATAGATGTTACGGTAAAAAAGGCCCTCACCCAGGCGAGATGTCTGCTTCCTCTTGATCTCTCCCAGTTTAGGGATCGGGTAAGGGCCGTAACACTGGGTGAAGATTGCAGACAGTTGCTGGCTGATCACCTCGTTCTGACAAAACACAGACAGAGGAACAAAACATGAGTGGAAATTTGCTGCTTAGGCGGGCAGTGCTCGGCCAAACATCAAGGAGTTCATGTTACGCAAGAACAAAAACACTTACTGTAATGATCCTCTCCTACACAAACAACCCCGACACAATTATCACCACGGTGAGTGAGGTTTAACTTCTCCTATCATCATGCTCACTATTCACTTTATCCAAGCAATTCTTCCAAAAGGCCACATATTCATGGCTTCGTCTCACACCTTATTTTACTTTTTTTTTTTTTACAATGGATCAGATGAATATCAGGCTCATTTCTTACACCCTCTGATCCTCGGAGATTTCTAAAGCGTGGCACAAAGTGACAAGCCGAACTGCTGTGGGAGTGTGTGAGAGGGAGAGAGACAGCAGAATTTGAGATTGTCTGGCTTTCCAACTGTCTTTGTGTGGTGCTAATACTGAGTGAGAAGGAGGGACAGCGGCATTCAGCTGCAGCAGAGGAGTGCAACACTACAAGCCCTGTGTGTGCAGTCAAGCTGCGTTCTGTTACTGAAGCATGACACCAACAAACAGCTATTAACAGCCGCATATTCCACCGGGAATAAATATGCATTTCTATAGCTTCCCCCACATTCACACTGAGACACAATATGATAGATAGATAGATAGATAGATAGATAGATAGATAGATAGATAGATAGATAGATAGATAGATAGATAGATAGATAGATAGATAGATAGATAGATAGATATTGAAGTAAACTGTATTTAACTGAATTGCTGAATGAAGGTTTTCTGTGGCCGAGGAAAGATGAACGGCCCCCACCTTGACATCTCATGGTGGAGTAAACAGTGCCAAGGGTCCCAAAGGCCCTCATAGAAACGAGGGTCACTGGCCCCGCCATTTATCAGCCAAGACAGAGACAAGGACTGACAATGCAGCAAGCCACTGAAGGCTAAGATGGTCTGAGTGTATGTGTGTGTGTGTGAGAGGAAATACTGTCGGTACGGGATTGCCCATGCGCGCGAGTCTCTGCAGGTTTGCTTGTGCGTTACTTTGGTGAGTGTGTGTGCGTGCACTGCAGTGTTTTTCTTTTTTCTCATATCAGCAATGACAGCAAGGCTCATCTCGCCGGCAGGGCAGTACAAAGCCAAGACAAAGTAGACAAAACAAACAGAGGTGCCAGACGGGACAATGATGTGCTGCTTTAAAATCTAATATGGTCTACCAAGGGGATCATGAGCTTAAGTAATGAGACAGGGCTCTGATCTAATGAGCAGCAACAGAGAGGAGCGGGTTGTCATAAATCGTTATCATTTTAGGTAATTGATATTGAGTGGGCCTCTGGGGCTCCGTCAGTCTCTGTGAAGCTGGTGACCTGACTAGCTAACGACAATCATACAGAAAGGGAGATGAGCTCCGTAAACAGAGCAGATACATTTGAAGCATTTTAAAGAACAAAAGTTCTATCGATCCCCAAAGTGAATACAGAGACGGGTGACACAGACAGTACAGTACCTTGCTGGCTCTGAGGATCTGGAACATGAGAGGCAAGGCCGTGTGTGATGAGGTCCTCGGTGTACTCCTCTTCCTCGATGCAGCTAAACTCTTTCAGGAGACCCTGGATCAGAGGTCGTCGGTGCTGATGGAAGCATGTGCGCAGAGACTCCGTCCAAGTGTGCAAAGTCCATGGGACCCCTGGGAAATAGTTACAGATGTAAACACACTTGAAACATATACGGACAGAAAGATAGAAGGTAGAAATGCGGCACGCAGCATGTGATGCTTTACAAAATGCATGCAGCTGTGATACTGAGATACTAACCGAGGCTCCGTATATCTATGGTGATGTCTACATGCCCATGTTCTGTACTGTGGTACATGGCTTCTTTCAGGGCTTTAAGTTTGGCCTTCCCGGTTCGGATCAGGTCAATCTGAGACGGAGTTCTACCTTCCAGCTCCGAACCCTCTGCCAGGATCTCTTCCAGGGATAAGACGTCTCCTTTCCCCTTCTCTGTATGTGACAGCAGCTTGCGAAACACGTTTCTAGAAGAACAAAAGCAAACAAAAAATGGATTTAATTTGATTTGTCTATAAAGGTTTACAGACATATTTTTATTAAGAAATACTTTTTTTTTAAAATTGCTTTTACTGTGATATAAGTTTTTGTGTCTGCTGTCCAATATCACCACGAGTGACAAACACATTTTGAGTGCTTCCGTCACTACTGACCACTATCTGAAATGAGCTGTCTCACAGCTTTGATTGCTGTTGTTGTATACAGCTCAGTTGTAATTAAAAACAGGGCTCAACAGGAACTGTTGCCACTGGCAACCATTTTTTTTTTTAGAAATTAGCAATCAATTCTTGGCTTTTGAATGACACGCAAATTGCTCAAAGTATAAGCTGACTAAGAATGGCAACTGCTTTTAAAGGTTAGTGATGAGCAACAAACACATGCGGTTATATACACACATGCTTAGTGCATATCAGCTTCAAGGCTTAAAATAATTTTAGCGTTAAATGGAGAGCAGTGACTGGAGAATATGGGCTATAATTTCATAGACTGAGCCTGTTTCCTCCTGTTTTTATGCACCAAAACTTTAATTCTAAACCCAATTATAAATCCTAAAAAGTAGGGACAATAAAGGCCGTACCCATTCTCTCATTTATTACCTCACATTTCATAAAATGTAGCCACTCCAACTAAATATAGCTGGTCTATTGTTTGCCAAATACATTTCGATTGGTGCAGTGCTGCAGATTTGGTGGGGAATAAAATGAAGGACAATTTAGATAATGCTCTATTTCAGCAACACTTCAGAATAAGTTCCTCGCAGACTGCAAGAAGTCTCATAGATAATATTTAATTGGCACACTTCCAATTCAACTAGGTGGAGTCTTTTAGTGTCTCTCTACGTTAGCAAGCAGCAGGTCAGCTGAACATGAATACATTTCAAAAGAGGTAAATGTTGAAACGCTTATTTAGCACTGTGATGTTGTGGCTCATTGAAACCAAACTGTTGGCCTTTCTTTGAATGTATTTAAGATGGCTGTGTTGCTTTTAAACTTTTTTTTGTAACATCTTGAGCAAAACTTAAAAGAGGAAAACAGCACAAGAAGACAACAGGAGTTTATTCATACAGTATTAATAAGCTCAACAGATTCAACAGATGAGCTGTCAGATTCATGGACATGCTCGGTTGCGTGTTTGTGCATAAACAACATTATGTACTAAATACACAGTATGGGCAGAGTGCGCTTGTGTATCTTCTGTTTATTCGCTGGGGGAGTGTGTACTCATGATTGAACATCAATGTCTGCGTGCGTGTGTGTTACCTACCGATGCCCGTGAGCTGCTGCCAGACTGTAGGAGTTCATATCTCCCTGCGGGGCGGTGGAGATGCCATTACGGTACATGGTTCCCACCATGGGGTCGGCCCCCCGCTCCAGCAGCAAACTCACCAACTCAAAGTTACCTGTGCATGAAAAACGATTGGCAGAGAGCCCAAAAAAAAAAAAAAAAAAAAAATTAGAGTAAGGCACGTATTTGATCATTCTGCATGCATGCCTCATGCTGACAGTCAGGTGTTGTTATCAGCTGGTTATGGAAGGCCAGCTGGTGTTGTCAGTGTGCTACAGTACTGTTGGACAGAAGACAAGAGGATGGGAGTCACGCTGTGTCTCTGTACCTGCAGCGGCAGCCAGCTGCAGCGGGGTTTCTGTGTAGTTCTCCATCCCATCCTGCAGGGAACCCTCCACATTGGCTTTGGCATCCAGCAGCAGCTGCAGAGGTGGTCGGGTGGCGACACAGAGGGGCATGATGGGAGAGAGAGACAGAGAGAGCGGATGAGGGGTGGACGAAGAGTCAGTTGGCTAATGAGAATGATTAGTCAGTCTGGTAGTCATCTGGGCATGTATAACTAATTCCTATATAGAATCTTATATATATTGTATTTAAAGGAATAGTTCAACATTTTGAGAAATACACATTTGTTTTCTTGTTGAGAGTTAGATGTGAAGACTGATGCCACTCTCACATGTGAGGTTGGTAGGTTGATATTGTTACATTCAGACAGAGCCAGGTTAAGCCAGGTTAAGTTTACATGCAGGTAATGCTACATAGAATATCCTGGCTCCAGCTACATATTTACTGTCCAGGATTTGAGAATGGTATTATTATTTTCGCCTAAACGTACATAAGCATATTTCCCAAAATGTTAAACCTTTCTCTTAATGTTAATGTCTGAGCCAAATTGTGAGGGCAGACTAGTATCACAAATCTGTCTGTTGATCTGTTTATGATAATTTTTTATTGTTACTGATTATTATATGAACTGTAACACTTATTTTGTATTTAAAGTTGTCTTAGAGTCATACATACAACACTGATCATACACAGGCTGATGCGCCAAACAATATCTTTGTAGCTGAGAGCTGATCAAAGCTGAATCTTAATCATCTAATAAGATGGCAAATGAGTTGGATTTAAAATTAATATCCAGTAAAATTGAGTGTGAAATGATTACTTAATGTTTTTACTCGGAATTGAATCTTTTAAACTTCATTAATTCTTTTATCTGCTGTCCTCAGAGATCAAATTGTGGTGTCTGATAGCCTGAACATTTTCCATTACAATTTAATGATTCAAAATCCAATGGACAAATCAGTTAGAGGACAAACTGAATTAGTTAAATGAGTTCGATGACAATTAGGCTGCTGTGTTTCCACTTTCCACTTGCTAAAAGCAGTCTGATGCATGGCCGTGTTAATTTCGACCCAAAGACTGACCTGGTAAATGCCCTCTTTAAAGATAAAAACATCAACTATACATTGCACAAACGGCATCTCTATCTCTAAGTTTCCAAGATAGAAAGAAAACAGAGAAGACAGGAGAAAACTCGTAGTGGAGAACCATTATCATCATCATCATCATCACCACCGAGAAGCTTTGATGACAAAAATGACAATGATGACCAACCATGAGCTGAAGCACAACGAGAAGTCATGATGAGAGAATCACAGGTGAGAGAGGACGTCACTACCTGCACCACAGGCACATGTCCGTGTAACACAGCGAAAGTGAGGGGCGTCGCCTGCCGCGTTTCGGGAAAGACTGAGGGTTGCTTATGCACTGAGTTTGGCACCTGGGGAAGGGACACGGGTAGGTTGGGTTGGGTGGGTAGGAGGACAAAGGTGAGGGAGAGAGATATGAAGCCATTAAAACTACTACATGGCCTACAGTGCACAAGACAAGCAGCTACAGGGAGGAGAAGGGGAGACAGGAAGCTCTACAGGAGAAACTAGAGTAATTAACTAGGAACCCTGGGGCTGCAGAGGACATCCTGTCACTGTGCTCGCCTTCTAATGAACACGACGGATTGATCTGTCTAGTTAGTCCTAATGGTTTCACTCTGATCTTTCCACCCTCCATTGTGGGTTCAACTGACAGGGCTCTAACCCGACCTCCCTGCAATGGAAAGCAAATCAAAGCGCGACATACAGGACAAAGGTACAAAGCACAAAGACACACATCTTTAAAAGTACTGTTGACTTATTTTATGTTTTTTTAAGGTTGATTATAGCTATAGCGTCACTGTAAAATAAAAGTAGGTCAGCTTCCTCTTCCAAACTAGACGTGTTAAGCTGTTTTTGTCTGTTGGGGAAACAGTATCTAATAACTGCCCTGAGCAAAGTGCAAAAAAAAATAAAATCATTGTACTCCCTCCACTACTATAAAGAACAGCACCTACACTAACGTGTCCCTATACGTACATTGGTGTGCGTACATTAAAAAACCTCAGTGACATACACTAGCGATGGTGAGTCAGTCTGTTGGCATTCTGAGCTTTGAGAGATATTCCCACAGTACTCTTTAGTTGCCCAACTTTAAAGGACTAAAGTGCAGGATTTAATAGCATCCAGTGTTGAGGTTGCAGTTTGTAACTGAACTTTGCAACTGAATACTCCTCGCCTCACTCTTCCTTGTGGGAGAACCTATGGTGGCCATGAAACTAGAAATTCTATAAATACAAAAAGGGTACCGAAAGTGAACGAAAATACAATAATTCTTATTTTCAGGTACTTATACACTAATAAATACATACTTATGAATATATATTCAATTTAGGGAGATGTGACACTTGACCTTTAAATTAGTAGTCCTGCTGTTTCGGTAGCATACCATTACTATGCAGTGCAATCCATTATATTGTAATTACTCTGCAGAATATTAGTCATACCATTTTCCTCAAAATGTCAGTTTAGTTTTCTGCACTTTACAAAAATATTTCTCTTTTTCTCTAAAATGCCTTTGTTCCCCATAGCCTTGTTTACTTCCAGAGTTCCTTCATTGAAATACAAGTAGGGACCGGTATGTATTTTATTGGTACCTGAGGCTGCCTAGCTGGTGAAAAGAAACATGTTTGCACACATCAGAGGCAAACAACATTTGTCTTTAGCTGTTCAAATGTTAACCAGCTTCGAAAGCAGACGTTTAAAAATGAATCATAACGTGGGTCTTTATATTTTAGCCGACAGAGCATCGGTGCTTTGGCCAGGGGGTCATGAATTCAGTGGACTGCAAATCAATTCTGACACAATGGCTGATGGGACATGCTGTTGCTGAGGTGACTAATGAAGACCATGAGGACCATGAGATCATGAGGCCTTAACTGAACCACCTCTGTGAAGTCTGTGCCGAGTCAAAGCATGCCATCTCGATTCTCTGCAGACTCTGTGAGGAATTCAGTTCGCTTTAAGTCAGGGTGATCTTTATCACCTTTTTCCCTGACGGAGAAAAAAAATGACTCAGCAACAAACCTCTGCGTCACGTTTTACGCTCTAAATACTCAAATGCAAGGGAGTTTCACTGCACATACAATTTCCTAAATATCCTCTAATGTGCCAGGACAGTCAGTGCCTCATGAGCTTCAGCTCTTACACAATTAGCATTATGACATGTGGGAAAGAACATGAAGGGGAGATGAAAGACAACATGACTGGTTTTCTCCGATTCAACACCACACAAACAAATCATTTTGAGACACACTGTACATACTGACGCAACGTCCTGTCAACACCTCTCACTTGTCATAAAAAGACTCCTACTTGTTATAAACAATGTGCATATCTCCAACTAAAAAGCACGTTAAGAAACATTTCATATTTCAAAAAGTTGAGACGAGGCTGACGTGTACTCTGCTCTGCTGCCGATTTTAATCCTTCCTTCATTTGACTTTGACGCACCCAATGTCGAAACCGGAATAGCTGTTAAAAACATCATCGGCACTGACCTCGCTGTTAATATCAGCTCCAGCGTCCAGCAGCATCTGTACCATGGCCTCGTCTCCACGGACACAAGCATACATCAGCGGGGTCATCCCCTACACAGGCACAGGTACAGAGAGCAAGACAAGATACACTTTCTCATCATCAGATTGCAGATCTTCCTCCCAGCTGACTGTTTCGAAACACATTTCTAAAATTTGATAGTTGCGATCAAGTATTTTTTCTTTTTGAGGATGTTCAATGTCATTTGACATTGGGACACTTTTTTTTAGTTATTTGAATACAAGTTTAGCTTAAACCAAAGTACAATGTACAAAACAAGGCAGAACTTTTGGTCGGCTGCAAACTTGTACTATATTCTTGAATCTCTGACTGTTCCACTGAGTCTGATAAGAGTAATATTCTGCTATTGATTGTTTCAAAGGACACCACATGAATCAACATCTCCTCTGTGCCATCAGGGACATCTGCAGACTGTGTTTGACAGAAACATACAGTACCAGGCTCTGTATCTGAAAGTTTCTGCTTAGATCAGCCCCAAACTAAATGTTGATTTTCTCACGGAAGTTACACTTGCAACTCTCCCATGATAATTTAATGTTCTGGAGGTGGTAGTCGTGCTATAATGCAGAGCACCTTGGCAGGAAAGCTGCAGGAGAAATATGTCAGAATGAGCTTTAATATTCATGATTCTCTCTTTGCCTGCACGGTACTCAAAGGTGAAGGAGCTGCAGTTTACCAAGAAAGCAAGATTCTTCTGTTCCACAGGCTGTGTGCGCGCGTCTATCAGTGTAAATGTGCCTGCATATGCATTATTTAATGTGTTGACTGTGTCTCTAACCTGCTCACTCATGCTGTTGATACCATCGGGCCCCAGCAGGTTGACAGCCTGCTTCACCAGGTCTGTGCGTCCACAGCTGAGCATACGGAAGCCCAGATCCTGCAGGAACTTTGCTTCAGTAGAGGCAGCATCCAGTTTCCTCGAGGCACAGAAGCAGTCATCCGTTCTGAAGGGCAAAGCACATAAAGTGATTCACAGTGCAAGTTAGACCGTTTTGACTGTTTGCAATGCACCATATTTCCCCCCGAACACCTGACAAGCTTTATTTTTTAACACTACTGGGAGGATGGGTTCACTGCAAATATGCAAATCTTTTCTTGCTCATGATGTCTGAGTTTGTGAGTTCACATGGGTGCCTGCTGGTGTTCTTTTATGTGCAGAAGAGGAGGATGGGTGCACACATGCTCGGCAGCCTTAAGGCAAGCACATTGCTTACAGCCGTACCGGAGCTGACGGGGCTCGCAGTCCACTCCAGGAAGAAGCAGTCTGGCAGCCTGCCGGACGTCATCGCTGTCCACAGAGAAGCTGCGTCTGTGTTCGGTGTGAACCACAGCCACGCGCACCCACTCCATCAGAGGCGGCAGCACCATGAATGGCCTGTAGGGGGAGATAGAGGCACATGTTCTGGCCACCGGAGACTCGCATTGAACTTCAGTCATACTCAGTACTTGGTGTGCCCTGGCAGTTGCAAGGAAAATCCACAGAATTTGCATATGTTATTTTGGAGATCTTGCCCGGTGTAGCGGATGTTTGAGAACAGGATGAACTCCGTCTAGAAGTTGAAATCAAAGACTCAAAGCTAGTATGTCACAGAGAGACACTTTGATGTGAGCAAATCGAACCTCAGCAAGACCGTAGCACAGATTATAGACCAGTCAGTAAGATCAGAGTCAAGTATAAAAATGTCTGTCTACACCACCTCTGCTGTCCTCTAGTTTAGAGACCTAAAGCCTGACAGAGCAATATTATAATACTGTGTTAATGCTGCAACGGCTCAACTGGTTACACTGAAGAAAGTCCATATCGATAATGTGCTATAGAACCACACAGCATGCATTGCAACATATGCATAATGCATTATTTCCATATGCTTTAAAATGCATTGTGATTGTGATGAACAGTCACGCATCATTAAAACACTTTGCAGGGAAAGAATTGCAATTGTTCCGCTTCTGGTTTATTTGGCACAACATTATAAGGTCTTATGAACATAATGGTGCTCTCTGTAAACATAATAAATGGTGTATGTGTGTGTGGTTACTGCATGACTTTTCACTGTCTGCTTGGAGTAAACTAAGGGTTTATAGGTATTTTTTTTTCAAACCTGCTGCACTGTTACGCTTAGACAGAGGCAAAGGAAAGCACACAGTTGATCCTGACACCAGAGCTAAAAGTGAACAGCTTGAGAGGGAAAAGGGGAAATGTGGTGGCACAGAGAAAACAGAACCACAGTCTCAACGAGAAAAAAAAAAAACTCTCAAAGTGAGAACTCTGGCTCACCAGGACCCAGAGCCCAGACGTCCTTGGATGTAAATATGAAGTATTAATATATTAAATAATTTCTCTTCCTGGCACCCTCTCTCCTCAGCTCAGTCACTCTGCATCAGTGTTTACTGCAGCCATGTGAAATTTCTATGCATGACAATTTGACCTTCATTAATGTACTGACATGCTGTGGTGATAAACGCGCACATTCAAAGAACGGGCTGTCATAAACTGATTATGCAAAACATAACCACACTCTTCATATTTCATGGATACAGAATGCATTGTTATGAGACAATAATGCCTCGTGAATGCCGATGGCTGACATCGACTGTTATGATGCATGACACACGTGTGAATACACAGAAACTGTAGGTATATAAAAAATGTAAGATCTGTTTTACAGCTTATTTATCTATTTTTAAACAGATCAAAAATGTGCATTAGATTTGACAAATTAATTATTCTTTCATGGTAAGTATCCTTAAAACCATATAAAACAGCATTCAGATCATTGCATTAACAATCTGCTAGGTTACATATTAAAATAAAAGAAGATCTTTGATATAGTTCTTTTGAATGCTGCAGAGGAAACCAGCTGGTTGTGTGTTTTGTATGAGCCGTCACATATGGATGCCGTGTGAAACTTGTGGCCTAGTCCTCCTGGATTTACATCACTTCACGAAGGATGTCTTAACGCCTGGACTGTCCTTGACAAATGCTCGTCCCACATCTGTCACTCATTGTTAATTAGACGCTCATCAATGCTTCTCCGTGTTGATGCAATGATCTTTTAATAATAGTTTGATCTTCTAAGAAATGCAACCCTTCTTTTGTTTTACTCACTTCAAAGGTGAGGTGACGTTATTGGTTCCACAGACTTCATTAAAGCAGCTCACAACACCTAATCAAAAGGCAAGGAACGTATAACGGCAATATGTTCCCTCAAAGGCCCAACGGGGATACTAGTTCACAAGAAGTTCAAGGTCGTGCTGTTTCCAAGCAAAACTCCTTCAAGGATTGCAATAATTGGCGCTCTCGCTTAAATATGTCTAAAACAAACATGCATAAATGTGATTTTCATTAAAAATGGTGATTAGAGCTAAAGCAGATGCGGGTTGGACACCTGGGGCACACATGAGCTGATAACTTGCACCGCTGCCGGCGATAAAGTCTGGAGCTCCAGAGGAGGACTGCTTAGGCTCAACTGTCAGCATTGCTTCCCACCTCTGCCGCAAACTGACAAGGGTTTCCACCAAACTGTAGGAAATGCTGAACATGTTGAGGTATAAATGCATAAAGTGGAATATAATGAGTGAAAAAATAAAACGAAATAGCATTATAAACTCAGCAGAAAAAGCACTTCATGAGTAGAAACTGTAAGGACTGTGACTGTGCCTTCCTGCCTTGTGGGAAAATTATGAAGTGTCCAAAAACTACAGGATGAAGGACCAAGGGAATTAACACCATGGAAATATTACCTAATCCTCATGTCATTCGCTCATAAGTCATCAGTGCAGTCCTACAGCTGCTGGCTGATCATGTACCAAAGTGTCAGTGGTGATAATTATAAATACTAACTAAACACAAGTCTCTGAACACACGCTTCCTGTCACCGCTCAGGTCACCCAGAGGGCTCACTCAAGTAGCCAATAAGCGGACAATTCACTTATACAAAACTGTACTTTCTTTCCAGAGGAAAACATCTGGTGTGCCATTTCAGGGGTGAGCACAGAGAGCCAAAAATATAATAAAAGTCTTGTGAGGTGTACAGTTTCAGCAGAATGATCTCCGCAGCTCTCTACATAAGGAACTTTACCAGTGGATGGTGTCTGTAAAGTTATATGCTGGGGTGAAAAGGAGGACAGATGCAGGAGTGTAAATAGTAGATAACTGAAGGGAGTCTCCACTTTCTCTCTTTGTGTTTTTGGTTCTTTTCTTGGTGTTCTTTTATTCTGTCCCTCGGTACAAAGCGAGGTGAAAGGGTCTGATGGAGTAATCAATACCAGACAATTCTATTACTTTACTTTGTTTGTTTGTTTTTTTTAAAAACACACACTATATAAACACAAAACATTTTTCACGGCTCAAATATGATGAGAGGTGCAAACAAATGTCCAAAGATTGCAGCTGACAACTTTCTTTCTCTACCAAATACAACAAATATTAAAAAAAACAATTATCTTCTTTTGTACTGTACCTTGTGCGACATTACCTCTTTATTAGATGTTCCTGTTATAGCGTGTCTCTAGCCAGTTTGCTTCTTGTTCGATTGTGGAAACGTTAGTTTTATATTTGAGTTTCAGGCCATAAGCTGTGCCACAAACCTGCTGGTGTCCATCTTTTCACTTCCTGATGGAGGTTGACTATAAATCCACAATTAGTGCTCTTAGTTCCGTAACAGCACAGTTTGCAGATTGAATTAAATGTTAAGCCTGCAAAAAGTGATTTCCATTTGAGAGTAGCAGATACACACCACAAGTTGTCCGGCTTTGACCTATGTGTCATCTTTTGAGTTGATATGTCAAACAAATCGTTTGAAGTGTCCATCTGATGAATGTCACATATTAGCCCCCCTTTAGTTCTGTTTCTGGAATGTAGCTCTTTAGCTGCTAAATGCTTCTCCCTCTAGGTGCTAACAGTTTGGTGCATGTAGTATAGAGGGGACTTTTAGAGCTGTTGTTGAAAACAGTTGCCCGCTTTGTCGGAAAACAACACTCAAGAGAGCGTTAGAGTGAACCAAAATGGTAAAGTTTCAGGGCAGAAAATAAAGCGATGAGCTGGAAGATGCCAAAACCCCTTGTACAGCTGAGCACTGCAGATTGAGGTAATGATCTGTGGATTCATCACATCCAGGTAGTCGTGGGATTCATTATTAATACAAAAGAGTATAACTAGGTGCAGACTACTGATTTCTTTCTCAGCCTTCATTCTCAATGTCTAAAGCGTCAAACACAATAGTGTGAAGGCTGTGCGTGTTGTTCTATGGTCTAATCACCAAAACCAGCGATAGATGAGGCTCAACGCATTCCCACTTTTTTAACCTGTCTGCGTCTCATCTCCAAGCTGTTCCTAATGAAGTACTAAATATTTTAAAAAGGGCCACACATATCCAGTTTCATTTTCAAAAAAGGCTCAGTATAATTTTCTAAAACAGCTGGACACTGTAGGTTTCAGAAGACCCAGCACTTACCCAAGCAACAATGAGCAGTATATTCATCAGGACTATTTTCAGCTGCGGATTAATACACATTTGGCTGGTCAAGTCTGAAGGAATCTGCAGTGCAACAGTGTGTATGTTTAATCGTTTCTGGACAATAATGGAGGCATGAAACTATAGAGTCTATACTTACTGAAATACTGTAGTAAAACCAATTCATTGTTGGTTTTGGTGCTTTCACTGGACAGCCATAACTTCTGTTTATTTGTCTTTGTTTGTCTTCCGCTGGTGTGTGATGTTTGGGTTCTTTATATTTTTATCTATATTATGGTTCTCACCTCTCTGTGTGTAAGGTCACCTTGGAGGGTTCAACATTTGGGTTCTCCCACTCCATCTGAGGGCAATGCATGAAGTAACATAGCGTGTAGATCGCCTCTGGTTCCCAGTGAATTACGCTGCTCTTCTGGTGGATCGGCGTCCCGTTGTTGTGGTTCTTCATATACAGCGGCTGCAGGTGGTGCATGGCCCGAGACACCAGGTCACCTATACACACACACACACACACACACATGTCAAACACAAACATATTGTGACTAGGGAGAATGTAATTCATGTGTAGGCAAGAGGATGAAAAGGCAGGAATATTTTGAGCACACGGCCTTTAAAAAGACGTCGGGGAATCATCTTCATTCCTTCCAGCCCCCTCAGAGCTCATTCTGTCAGGGGAGATCGTCTGTTTCCACATACCACAGTCTGGAAAAAGACAGGGTTCATCCCAGTCCTTTTTGTGTGGCTCACATAGGGAGAGCTGGAGATGCTGACTGCACTGTGTGAGGAATGAATATTTATGGATAAACATTAGCTACTCCAAGCTATTTCCTCTGCATAATTTGTAAGTACTTTAAGGTCAGCCAGTTGGGCTCAAAAATCAAAGCTTGAGAGGACTCTGCTAATAAAAATTTGAATATTCTCTAGGCAGGTTTAAAAGAGAGTAAACAGTTTCAAAAAAAAGCCTGCTCAGCCCTATATTTTTTGTACTTAAGGGACAGATGCCCGTATAGTGCAGCGTTTTCAGAAATAAAGGGGTGAAATGGAAATTTCAGTCAAGACCACCATCCACTTCAAGAAAACCTTGTGACTGTGTCAGTTGAGTGGCAGAATATGCTTGAAAAACAGTATGAACTCAAATCCCATTTCAGTGAACGCTGTCACATTTCTGTCGCTTCTCCTTCCTGTCTAGACCCACTGCACCGCGAGAAAAGGTAATGAAATTCTGAAGCGGGGTCAATCTGAAAAAAAAAGAAAAAAAAAAAAAACGCACTGTGTGACACATTGTTCTGGTCAATTTGATACTATTCAAGGCAAAAAAAAAAAAAAGAAAAACAACAACAAACAAAAGTAATAGAGCATGATGGCACTTGGTTCCCAGCTCTAAATGAGCTATACTACTCGGGTGCCTATACAATACAGAGCGGGAACAAACAGTCATTCACTCGGACAAAGGAGTTTGTTTAGCATCAAAATTGCACTCTTTGGTGCTTGCCAAAATTCCATTTAGCCTGAACAATGTGAGGCGAGTGTGAAAAGGATGCCTGAATGAGGGAAGAGCATTCATGCAATAAAACAGTCAATCTCACGAGGGTCCTTTGGGAGCAGTGGGGCTGTGCAGCTAGAGCAAATGTGCTGGACATGTAATGACGCAATGGGCAGGAAATATCATGACAGGAATGACCACCTCTTGTACAAGCTTTAAGTTAAGGACCTGCAGTTTCTCTCTGTCGCTATCTGCAACGCCTCCTTCGTCTTCCTTTTAATTGCACCAACAGGAGTACAGATAAGCTTGTAATGGTGTCCTCTTAAGCTTGGTAAGGGGAGATGAGGTGGTCAGCAACAGCCAGTTCTCATGTCTTATTTATGCAGGCCTGTGACATTTCATTGCTAGCAGTGCAGGCTGGCGGGGCTGAGGAGGAGTGCAACAGTAGTGACAGTAACAGCAGCTTAACACAGAGAGATTTAGCAGTAGTGCACCTAAATAACTGCTGGATTAACTAGCGACCCCAAACCAGCACAAAGCCATGAGGAATCTTTGTCTTGGTCAAAAAAAAAGAAAGAGAGAAAAGAGAGGATGTACAGAAGTACAGCATTTTAATAAGCTAAAACATCAATAGCCTTTTCATTATAAAACTTAAGCATTTAATCAATACCTCATCCTGGGTAATTACTTTTTATGCTAACAAGAAGAGGAGCAGTGGAGGACACGCCTAGCAGATCCTGCTCCTCAGGTATCTCAGTGATTACCGTTTAGCATTTGGGCAACGCTTTCTCCTCGTTTTCAACATTTTAAGATCTCCTTAGAAAACCAAAATCTCACAAATATGCTAGTTTCCAGAGTATAATGGTACTGCTTTGATTTACGAGTGATTTTATGAGAGCTGGCACCTTCTAGGTCAGTTACCGGCATCGCAGCTCCCACAAAACAACCAAACCGCTCATTACTTCAGAGAGCGTGAAGACTGTTTAATGTTTAATAGTGAGAGAGAAAGTATACTCTTTGAGGATGTATAAATTAACTCTCACTTCTGATATATTCAAGCCTTTATAAGTAAATAAATATGCAGTAATCAGCTTCCTTTGGGTATTGATGAATGCGACCTAGCTGCAGTGTGCAGCTGCTGCCATCATCACAGTTTCTGTGTTTCAATTATTTGCTGCTATGCAGCCATGATTACATTCAATGGTCGCCTGTGGCCATCCTGACTCAATGAGATGCTTAGCTATTCTTCCTCCTATTACTTTTGTCCATATGAAAACAGCCGCCAAACTACCACGCATATCAGATAACACTGAGTGGCACAGACACAGTATTCATCTCTAGTTAATGTGAAGATTCACTGAGAATGAAAGACAAATAAAAAAAAGAAAAAGAAAGAAGAAAGGTAACGAAAAATAAAAACAACTTGTGAACTCGGGCTCTCTTTGAATATAAATATACCTTTTAGTGTCGTTCCATCATTTCCCAACGCTACTTTAACTTTCAGAGTGATTTCATATTATACAGACAGAGGAGTCATACATTACAATCTGTCAGTGTCCCTGCAGTAACCTGTCTCCATCTGATCTGCACCAGCTGAAATCAGGACAGGTTGAATTGCACATCACGTGACGACTCTCTTTCCGTCGAAGGCCTCTGGAGTCTTTATTAGAAGAGGAAGTATGTTCTCAGAAGAGTGAGGATGGGAGATGTGCTGTACATTGCGGTTATTACACATGAATATATACGTGGCTCTTCACCAGTATGTTAAACACAGAGCTGAATCAAGGCAAAAATATCACATAGACACTGTAAAATTGCACTAATTTATTCCACATATTGCTCATCCCTGAGTGGATATTGCTTTTGTTACAGTATGTGAAACCATTTTAACTTTCATGTCTCAGCCTCAGCTGATCCCAGCTCTGAGCTTACCAATCAAAACCACCCTCACAGATCAGAACACCATGGCGAACTAAAATCATGAAATTGTTCCATTTGTAAGTTTCTGCTACTTTCATCAGGTACATATTTTCCAGAACAAAACTGTTTCTTTGAAAGGTATTACTTAGAGTACTGACAGCCATTAGAAGCATCTTCTGTTCTGTTCATACATTTTTTGGGAAAGCAACAAAAAAAGCATCACATGACACACACAAAAAAACAACTTTTGGAACAATTTCTGGAAGTTATGAGCTGATGTACAAGGTGTTTTTTGTTTTTTTTAAAAGCAGCATTAATAACTAATTTTCTATGACAAAGTACCCACAAGACAATGTTAAGCTATACATGAATTGTTAACACAGGCATTATTATTTTAGCACAAAATATCGTTGCTTTTGTGAATAAGTTAAGAAACATGACAAAGACGTCTAAACATCCAGGTTCAATCATCCATTAGTAGAGTTGAAGCTGACTTGACAGCTGGGTGCAATTACAGGTGGCTTATTTGATCACCCAGGCTTCATTCGGCTTGCCTCGGGTCCACTGACGATCCGCATCTTTGCCCATTTTTAGATTCGCTGGGAAGGGGGAGAGACTGTGCTGCCAAGATGGCGGCGGCCAGAGTCCCCACATTCTGAACTTCAAAACGGCTTTTTAGAAGTGTGTGAAGTCACAGGATGCAGTCCATTCTTTATACAGTCAATGGCTTCAATCTTGTTTCCAGGTCTTTACGCTAAGCTAAGCTAGCCATCTCCAGGCTGTAGCTTCATATTTAGAGTCATGAGATTGATATAAATCTTCTGATATAACTCAAGAAATAGAATAAGCCCAAAAGGTCAAACTATTTCTTTAAAGGAAGAGAACAGGAAACATTTCAACCTGCCCAGAGGGGTCACTGCCATTTGACCTTGTTTCACCTTGTGGTCATGATATTTTCCAGCTGTATAGATTTACATATATATGGAGAAAGCCTGCAGGTATTGTATAAACTCCACCTATTGGCAACACTGTGTGGAACATATTTGAAGCAGGATTTTGTGAAGCATGACTGAGTGATGATGACACACCAAGGGTCCTAATAATTGCAGTATTTGTGGGACTGTCATTTCAAATATGCAAATTTGGCATTTTGGTGGAAGAGAAAATGAGAAAATACAAAGAGGTAAATCAGTGACAAACCTCTAAAATTGAGTCTAAATGCCAGCGCGGAAAAAAAAAGTCCCTGCATAGGATGCAAATTTCACTGTGCTGGAGCAGCGAGTGTTATTTTATACCATGAAATGTATTTAAAGAAAATCAAACTCCCATCTGTCTTTCTCTCTAACTGTCCCATCTTTGTATTCTGTTTCAGTTTCCCATCTTGCACTCTTTCAAATGTACTATGTGACAGCCTGATAGTGCAATCATTGCAGGCTATTCCACTTTTCTCAATTATTCATTTTTTTTAATTTCAGCTTGAGCTCTGCCTGTTTGCAAATCCTATAGCTATTTAGAGAATTCCTCTCCAGAGCTGATAACATTACCTCCGGACTAAGCTCTGCTATTATCCAGCGGCCACTCTGTTGTCTCAGAGTGTGTTTGCAGTGTCAACATTACAGAATGAGTCCTTGCTTGACCTCATCAATACATGGTCGGAATGGCGATCTGCCTCCCCATCTCTCCTGAGAAAACATACAGTGAGGAGAATTGGCTCACTGTTGGCTCTGATGATAAATGTTTACACTAGACATACGGAAAATATTTTTTCCAGCCTTGACTTGACACACGGATGCCATGGCAACAGAAACAGAACCCATCCAACTTATTTGGCTTGAGGATTTATTTTTTTTATTATTATTATTGTCATGCACATTAGGAAGTAATCTGTGCTCATGCGACTGAATTTGCTCTTCATCTTTCAGAGGACACTGCAGCACTCAGATGTTTTCTCAGTGAGAGACAAAGCTGTTCGTCACTTCCAATTGGCATCTTGATTCGGCGATTACATCTGATTACATCAAACGGGAAAACACAAAGTTGTGTTCTCAGTGGTTTGCGACACACTTTGCCTGGGCAGATTTGTTTAAGCCTCATGAAAGTATCCGCCAAAAGAGAAAACACTTTGTCCAACTTGGGTTGTGTATTATAATCTGTTTTGTGAGTGAGGACAGACAAGAGGGTAAAACATAATCAGTATGTAATCTCTCAAATGATGCATAAAACCTATTATTATTACATAAAACAGACTCCTAAAGCATATGTAAATGACTTCCTACTGTATAAATGTATTCAGAAAGCATTCTGATGCCCATTATTCTTTGAATAATGAGTACATTGGGAGAGGAAAGACATTCAATTAACTTTTGGAGGGCTTGTCAAACTTATAAGCGAAAGTCATTTTTTAATGAATGGGTTCAGTCCATTGGAATTGTACTCTTTGACAGCGTGACTCCCACTGTTTCACATTCATTTAAATAGGTCCATACACATGCTCAGCAGGATTATGATAAAGCGATTTACTGATAGCACTCGACAATATGTGTGCCTTATTAAACATCACATTATCATGTCAGCTAATGTCTTCCGGCACAAAATATGAAAACCCCCAGTTGACCAGAGATGCAGACCTTCAAAAAAAACCTAAAATCAATGTGTTTTGTAAATTCATTAAAGGTTTAACAGAGTCTCCGGGCTCTGTGATTCTCTGTGAAGGCTGGAGGTAATGTATTTTGGGTGCAGCGACCTGGGCCTGACAAGTTGAGCCAGATTCAACTTTTGGAGAAATGCAACCAAACGCTGCCCAGCATCCACCAATCAGATGATCAGACCAGTCAAATCCCTTTACAGTCTGCCTGAAATGTCTTCAGATCACAGCGCTATGCAATTAAAAGTCAGGGGCTCACCAAAGTTATTACAATTCATCCTGAAAGAGACGTGATAAATGTCTGTACCAAATTTCGTGACAACCCCTAACCCTAACCCTAATTCGTGCACTAAAGAAGTCAGAGGATTTTAAGATTCTACGATATGGTGGAAAATTTAGGGCATTAACAAAGTAATTAGGAATAATCTTCTCAACAATAAATGTCAATGAAATTCATGTTACTCCATCCAGGAGTTATTGAGATAATTTTGAAAGTGGTGGACTGACAGGTCATTTCCTTCCTTCCAGCCATGCCTACCATGCCTAAAAAGCACTTTTTACCAGAATCAGTGTGGTGGGTCACTGCCACTGCGAGAACACTAAAAATAATTTCAGCTTTTGTCCGTCCGGCTTTCTTCAGATGGTTTAAATAAAGCTTTAAATGAATTTCCGTCCAAGAACAGAATTCTGGGGGAAACACCAAATATTGAAAATGGAGAATTTCATTTGGCAAAATTGCCAAATTTAAAACTATTGAACGTCAGCCAAAAATAACAGGTGTCTGCATTTCCAGCTAAAACAGCTACTAGCTTTCAGTCATACTGATCAAAGCCTCATATCCACACAGACCTACTTCATGTAGTTTGCACTGACTTCAACTTCTTTTTTTCAGTGCCATCCTACCTCACATTCACACAGTTACAAATGTATGTGGAAACCAAAACAACGCATAGGGACACTCAAACAATAAAACCATATGCAGTCAGTGATTTGTTCATTTCAACCCACCACAGATGTGGTTTGGTGCGAGGAATTGCTGTTCTTGCTCTTCTGCGACACATTGCTACTTGTCACTTTGATCACACGGGTGAATATATAGGCTAAAATATAGCATAGAGTTGAGTATTTATAGGATATAATCTAGAGAAAATTACAGATCCAAGATGAAACTGACAGTAGGGCAGGGGCTGTCTGCTACTTCAGATCCACAGACAGCACCATGAACAATACACAGCATCAGGTCACTGATATTTCAGAGCTATGGTCGCATCTGTAGAAATAACTTATAGCACAACCTTCACTCAGATGATGGATCAGATGTGGATCAACGTATTCCACTTAACAACTCGTCTGCTCCTGCACTCTCTCTGCGAATCAGGGATGGAGAAACGGGGCCGCAGGTTAACAAGAAGCATAATTTTGCTAACAAGGGGGGTTGCACCCACTCCTCAAATTGGCTAATGACCATATGTGACTTCTGAACATTTCATTTTCTGTTTTGGAGCTCTGTTTGTGCACAGCCGTGTCGCCGTGTTGAAACAGGATGGGGTTCTGCAAAAAAGCTGGAGGCACGATAATGTCTAAATAAACCACCTGACATTGACCAGGTGATCAGTGCAGTGGTTTAGGCTGTTTAAGTGCCTTGTTCAAGGGCACATTGACTACAAAGCATATCGAGGGAGTTGCTAACGGTGGTTCTTCACTTGTCCACACACACACACATAAGACTCACTGAGTTCAGAGATGCTGCCCACTCTTGTAGCCAGTAAACACTGTTCAACGGAGCGCAGATCAGACTGACTGTAGGCGTTTCCCTCTCCGCTCTTCCCTGCTCGCTGCTGCTGCTGCTGCTGCTGCTGTTGCTGCTGTTCCCTGTAGAGAGTCAGACCCTCAGGTAGACTGAGCACACCTGAGAGAGAAGGAAGGAGAGGAGCAATTAAATCGTGACAGCACACAAGACTTAAGTTTCAAATAGAAAAGGGAATAAAAAAAACCCTCTTAAATCTCAGCAACATCTAATTATTTCCCTTTATACATTTGTCATACTAATGTGTAATTATTTGAAGAGTGAGTACCTGACATGATAAAAAAAAATGGTGGCCTTAGAAGGTGGTAATTATGCCTCCTAGTTGCATCTGTCAGAAACTTCTCCCAAAGGTAATAATGTGTAATATTTCAGATGTGTTTTCATTATTCGCACCACTGTGCGTTAGTTTGTCTTCCTCGCTCGCACGCTCTGAGGGTGACGCGGCAGACTGCTTTCCACTTCGCTTTGCTGACAGTTTCTTCTTTCTCTGCAGCGCCGTGCTGCACCCTTCTTACTGTTTGCAGGGTGTCAACTGGCTGAAAGCAGTGACTCTTTACTTAGCCCTTTAATCACTGTGAAAATAGTAGCTTTGGTTTTAATGGCTTCTTTCTCATAATATGCTGCTAATTTAATGCACATGCTGCCTGTGGCGAAGGAGACAGTCATCATTCATCTTGTTGGAGCAGACAGTTGCCGTTAGGGCGATATTTATGCGATACAAGGGACTGTATGAAAATTATTTAGGGGACTATGTATTCTTTTTAGAGTTGCAGTGTCCTTTTATAATGTTTGACGTAACTGAACTGATGTTGTGGCTATGTGAAAATAATTATCCAGTTAATGTACTCATTTCATTACTCAATCGATTTAGCATTGTACTCCTATCACCTCTGTTATTCCAAACATTATTTTTCTGTGTCTGAATTTGCTGCCTACATTACCCACAATACACCTTGGAGTCTACACTGGAGTCTTTATGTCTTCCAGCCAGCTCGACACGCTGTGTGCTGATGACACATATCCACATTGTGGAGAGTTTCTTCTGAAATGCACGACTTCCGGTGAGGTTACAAACGTCAACAAGAACGGGTGCTCTGGTGGCTGCGGTACGCTGCAGAGCAGGTCGCGTAACTCCACTCCTGCAGACTTACCGTCTTCAGCCCAAATCCACACTCACTCAAGTGACATTACTAGAACATAATTTTTCAGATTTCATGCAGTTCCCTCGGAAAGTGAGTCAAAGCTTTGAATAATTTTTCAGCATATGTAGTCGGACCTTGCTATCTAGAAAAGCTACCCCCCCTCACTCAAAGAATTAGAATTAACACTGTAATATCTCCACTGCAACTCTACCCCAGTACTTCTAGTGTGCTGACTTTAAAAGACATGCTCCTGATTATATTATACCTTTGTGCGTGCTATTCACCAAGCATTATACGAGCAATAAAAACAGTATGGCAAAAACATCTGGAAACAGATTTCTTGGTAATAGGTCACAGTTCTTTAGTTTATAAACCCAGTAGAGCACCATCTCATCTACACCTTTGTTCAGGCCAGGAGAGCTTCTGACAACCTACGCGACTCTGGAACTAAGAGCATGAGACATCACCATCTGCTGCACCGGTGTAAGGGGTCCTAAACAGCTGCAGTTTTCAGCCAAAGCTCGAGACAATTCAACAGGATCAATTATGAAGTAAAGGAACGTTTGTCTCTGCTTCTGCAAGAACTTGCTGCAGGGATTACTCTGAAACACCTCCGTTATTGCTTTTATTTCTCACAATGTGCCCTCTTGGGCGAGCAGTTGCGCAAGCGGCTGGAAATTCATCTTAAACCATTTAAAGCAGCGGGACAGCAACCCTGGCACCTTCCTCACTCCCACTTTCTTCTCAAACAATTATACACCAAATGAAATAGCCCACTCAGAGTGTGACCACAGGATTCACGACCCACCTCTTTTGATGTGCACAGAATAAAAAGGCCCCCAGGTGGGACTCGGCTGAATATTGCACCGCAGGCGCCATCATTTTCACAACAGGCTCAAGGATAAAAAAAGTCTCTTTCACTTTAAACCTGCTCCTTTCATCACCCTCTCATTTATTTGCTTACGGTGACTTGATTTGATTTTCTGTTGACTAGATGAAGGACCCAATGCTCCTCTGAAAAACATGGATTAAAAACACCTCGCTGTTACACTTGAGCTTCAGCTGTCCAGCTCCTTAACCTTGGTTCAGGGGGATAACAGGAACAGCTGACAGTGAAGTGCTGAATGTTCTTAGGATAGACTGAGGCAAGGTGACTCACTGGCTCTCTGTGTCCTAATGCAACGCGCTGTCTACCCTCAGGGAGGAACTGAAGGAGCTCTTACATGCCACCGACTGTAGCTGCTCCCTCCGCTCTCTCTCTCTCTCTCTCATCCTCGTCTTGTCACTATCTTCTTCCTGATTGTGACCACACCAGAAATGTTCTCAGGTCTCAATCTACAGTATAACTTCCCAAGATGTTTACTGGCCATCATCATAATGATATAACAGTTGGTCATTGTTTTAGGATGCATAGTGGCAAGACTTTGGGCACCTGCCATTCTCTAAGTGAACCAGTCTTGTTTGCCATATGGCAGCTATTCAGTGTCACCGAGGAGTGCAGAGGAGAAAAGAGGAGAGGGGGCTGAATGATGCTCCAGGCATGACACTGCCAGTGGAGGAGAAGTAATGAGTATAGGAGTTCCCATTAAGATGTCACTCAATGCATCTTAGTCATATTCTGTGATAGGCAGGGGCGCAGAGGAGATCCAGTGCAAACATCCACTGTTCGCTGCCAGAAAAAAGCCACAAACAAAAGTCTAGCCAAAATATATCTATAAATGAAACGTCCTCCTGAGAGCCTTCCTATCTCTTCCTGTCACGTCTTGTTAAACTATTTAAAGGAACAGTTTTGGGAAATACGCTTGTACCATTTTGGTGTACAGTCAATATAAAAAAGATGAAGCTAAACAGCTAGTTAGCTTAGCTCAGCAGGAAGACTGGACATGGAGTGGAAACAGGTAGCCTGGCCCTGTCCAAAGGTACCAAAATGTATTACCTGGATCTCTACAACTCAATAATTGTTTGTTTAATCTGCATATGCAATCTGCTAAAAAAAACAGAACAACTGCATAGACAGATGCACCAACTGTTTGTGTTCACATCACATTATGAGTTTTGCAGAAAATCCTATAAAAGGACTACTATTTTTTTTTTCTGTCACAGGATAACCTACTGTATTTTGGATCCGCTCTAACTTGTCTCAGGGTTGACTAGAGCAGTGGGGCAGGAACGCTGACCTCGATGCGGCTGCTACCCTGCACTTAAATCTATTTTGGTGGGACACACAGTGAAATGCACTTCCCTAAACACACTGCAGTTCTGCAGGAACGCTGGCTTTAGGTTACACAGAAAGATAAGACAGCAGAGTCAAGCTTTCATCTAGCGGATTATGAATTCACCGTGCAAACAGGTACACCAAAGCTGGATGAATGAGATGCCAATGGCTGAAGGAACAAAAAGAAAAGCAGAAAAGGTGAGGAGACAAAGACAAAAAGAGACCCCTGTAAAAGCATGAGATAAAGACTGTTTTGGGTGCCCCATTATGGCTCTAAAGGGTTAATCATGTTGTAACTGTACATAGATCACACTAGCGCTGCCCCACTCTGGGCTCCGGCTCTGCTCTGCCAGGCCAGATGGCTACCATATGTATCCTGAGCGAGTGATCATAGAGGGAGACGTAGCGAGATGGAAAGCGGGAAACAGAGTAGTGACGTGTGTTAAGAAGTGTTAGAATGCCTTTCCCTCTCTGAATGTAATTGTCAATGTGTGTAGAGTTTTAGAAACCGAGGCGTGAATGTGAAACAGTGCTGTTATACCTGTAAACCTCCAGGGGTACGGTCTCGGTTTGGACTCTCAGGTGACCACAGTATGGTCTGAGGTAGCCACAACTATTTAATGGGTTAGTCCTGTGCATGCAAGCCACAGGGGTATAAAGGAGGACTGTGCAACCACGAGTCCTGTGAGAAAATACATGTACACATGCAAACGTCTGTCTAAATTAGGAAACTGGCAGAAGGAGAAGGCGTGTGAATACTCCATGTACCAGAAACACATGCACACGTACAAATCCTGATATGCAGTCAGCCGGTAGCTGCAAACAAATTAATAACAAGCCATGTTGCACAAAAGCAGACGCACACAGATAATTATTAGTAATTAAAAAGTCTTAATCCCAGGCACTTCGTGTCTAGTTGAAGTGGAATGTGTTCTGCCGAGGGAACAATGTGTTCAGCTAAATCCAAACTGAATATTTCCTTTTGCTGGGCAACCACATTCATGACACAGTCTGTTGAAGATCCTCTTGTTGTCCCTGATACAAAGGGGCTGAAAAAGCTCCTGAGTTTGCATCATGTGTCGCTCTGAAAGAAGAAACACACACAAACCTCTTTATGTGTTCTTACTCACAAGTATGAGTAAAGCATCAAAGGCGATACATCCAGTACATTTAGGTTTATTTTTGTGTTTGCCCAGCGTAAGCACATGAAACCTCTTCTCCTCTTATGAGAAATGATGAGTTATAATGAATGCAAAATGTGATACTGTATTGATCCTTTGGTGACCCCCCCCCCACTTTCAAGCAGAGGTCAGAGGTTGGGCTCAGATGCGGTGCATCTTGGAGCTGATGGGGAGTCACTGTTTGGGAGTCACATCTTGTTCAAGGACACCACTAATGTTCTGCTCACGGGTCGCTTAATCAATCCACAATCATTTTTCCACACCGCGGCCCTCCGCAGTGTCGCTGTTTAAATTCTCAGTAAATTGTGCGTACTGTCTCGCATTAGAGTTTCTTGACTGAAGTCACACCTCATCGTCGACGCTATTTGAAACAGTTGTTCATCAGACACCGAAAAATCAAAAAGCAATGTAGTCGATGCTGCCTTTGATATGGAGTCCAGCCTCTGTTGGCAGCACTTTAAGTTAAGTTTCGTAAAGGGGGCATCTACTTCTTTTGTGAAGTACATTCTCAAAGCTGCACTAATCGATATTTTTATGAACAACATGTGATGTGAAAGTGGCTCCTTGTGGTGAGGAACCCACAGGGAATAATCAACCAGCTTCAGCTGCTTTTTAGCTCATTATTTTTTATTTACACCTCACAACTTTCCACACGCACTATGTTTTCAGCAGCAGGCAAAAAAAAAAAAAAGCTCTGATAAACACTTTGGATGTTATCAACCCAAATTGTAAAACTGCCTCCATCTACACGTTCGATTAACCCCCACCAAACCCTTTTTAAATCCAGGCTGAAAACCCACTTCTTTTCTCCGGCCTCCTAATGTGATTTAAGTATGTCAAATGTCATTTTGTCAATTTCTGTATTTTTTTTTTCAGTTTATTGTGTAAAGCAGCATGATGCTAGTAAACACACTGGTGCATGTAATAGCTAGACAGCCAGATATTTCTCTCAGGGATCGGTGGAAACCAAAACAGGCTGTAAAGTTGAACATGGATGCAAATTTATCAGAAATATGACTCCGAGTAACAAAATGCTATATTGCTTTTCTGTTCGTGTAGTTTGTTTTACAGCGTTGCGTTTGTATAGGTAGGTACGTAGCTAAAAAAATATTAGTTATTGCAACATACAAAATAAATACACAACCTGTAATTTCTTAAAGATCGATCTTTAAGATATAAGTCAAATGGAGAGTATTCAGTCTGCATTGATCTAATGTTTCTATCGGCTGCAATATTTCACCTCTTCAGTGACGCAGAAGCTGCAGACTAGACTACATCTACCTCAGCACAACATGACTGACATGATTTTGGCGATATTTTAACTTCTTTCAGATTTCTGCTGCATGCGCTCCAATTCCTGTGTTTGGATTTTGGTGGCGGTGCCACTCATTTGTTTAAATAGGCTGGTCCTTTAATTCTGGTGATCATTTTGCCTCATAGGTACAATATAATGCAGAACTTTTAAGTTAGCATCAGTTAATGGCAGAAGATAATCGAGGGACAGAGGTCAGCTGAGTAGAGACTGAGTAGGCCACTGAATCATTGCAGGCAGCTTGGAAATAGTAACAGAGGAACGAAGAGCTAAACACATGCAAGTTTATACTACACACAGAGCATACACTCAAACACACACACACAGACGGTGAGACTTGTGACGGGTGACCGACACACAACAAGGACACAACTAGAATTACGCAATCTTCTCCAATCAGTGGGAAACCAGTCTTCCTGCAGGCTCTGTGTTATTCCATCCCGAGGTAGCGGCTCTTTCACTATTATTTCTCTCTTTTCATCTCATTTCTTCTGTCAAGGGTAATAAGACTGTGTGTAATATCCATGAGTCGTACGCTTCCCGCAGGATGCTTTCCAGACAATGCTGGCAATCAGCAGCAGCAGGGAAAAATCTGAAGTCACTGAGCCGTAATCTCTGTGTTCACCCTGCACTACCTCTTCGTGAGCTTTTCGGGATAGTCTTAAAAAGCACCGCTACGGTATTTTCTTCCTTACAATTATCTCATATAATCTGATATGGAGGAGGGAAAGAAAAAAGTGTGTGTGTGCGTGCGTATGTGTGTGTGGTCTGTCGCATTACAGCAAAATCAAGGTTTGACTTGCTTTGAATTATGACTGAGAAAAACGAAAAAAAGCCTCTGAACTTTTGACAAACAGACACAGCGATTCAGCTAAATGTAACAACGTTATGAAGTAATTGCTCATTTAGCACTGAGGGAACTGAAGTAATTAAAGGATATGACTAATGTCATAAAATGAGATTTGTTGCAAGGGGATTTTTTCCTTGGGGTCATTTCAAAGGACTGACATCATACCGAGCTGCTGTAAACACTGAGAGCTTTTAAGAGAAGATGCTCTCGGACACGAAAAGTCAGCACTGTATACGGTAAATATGAAGCAAAGTGCAACGTAGATAGGACAGTAAATCCTTATGGTAGGAAAGATAGTCACTGCCTGCGTGCAATGGGTTCAAATCCTTATCTGTGTGTGTTGTGTGTGTGTGTGTGTAATGAGAGTATTCCCAGGTATCTAGATTTCAGGTCAAGACACGAAACAAACACACACTCTCATGCACCATTTATCATGCATCAATATATTTACAGTGCATGGATTTCTGCACAGCACATTTCTGTAACCCTGAATCTACACTGTACAGACTCCGCATTGCCTTTCCTCGTGATAAAACCTAGCACAGCAGCTACTTTTGCCACTCTTCCTCTTCACTTTGAAGCGGTGATTTGGGAAAATGTCACTTTTAAAAGCCAGACTTTCACAGCGAAAGAGGAAGCATGCCGTGAACAAGACATTTGCAACAAGGGGAAGAGAGGGTGATTCATAGTATCCTGGGCAAAACATCACACGAAATACTGGGATGTAAGAAGTGATGTATATTGTGTGTTATTCTCTGGCTGTTTTTTTTTGGAAATTATTGAGCCCTTTTGAAAAACCGATTCCTGATTTATATCTTCAGCGGGAACAAATGGGCTTGAGAGCCGCACAGCGTATAAAGATAGAAGTCGGAAAGTATTGAGAGGCGGATTAATACATTGTTGGTTTTGGTCTTCTCTGGGGTTTCGTTGATAATAAGAATAATGTAGAATAACACCAGCCTCATCCTTTGAAATGTGGTCATGCTTAAGTCCATCTATGTTTCATTCCAGTGGCTGCTGTGGTGCACAGTGAACCACTCACGCAGACCACAATCCACATTAAAAATAGCACTTTTCTTTTTCTTTTTTTTCCAAACGGACCTCGTTCTCATTTGCATTCAGCTGTTTTGTAGGATTCTTCCTACAGCCGTTTCTGTTAGTAACTAAAATGGCACATTCACACATATAAGCCACCGCATACTGCGTAATACCCATTCAGTATCGACACCTGACTTCCAGCCACAAAATTTATCTCAATTTCCTCCTGCTCCTCCTCCCAGGAGAGCCATGTCTGCAAACTGGTGGAAATAATCTGATAACAGCTACCATACCAGCAGAACAGGCCAGACCCCTGGCATATTATGCGTCACTGTAAAGTCATCTCGAGCGCATGCCCGCTCTCTTCGTTCCCCCTTTGCTTTCTAAATGCTAGCTTGCAAGTCAGTTATCAGTCATCTGCATGACAGCAGCCAGTGATGAATAAAAAACATGATGTCACATTGCTGTATTTGACTTTATCTAACTGGTGTATGTTTAAGGTTTTGTCAGCCCTTTTATAGTCTGACAGTCAAAAAAAAAACAACACTCTTCCTCCCTTATGCTGTTATTATTAACATCAAAGACGAATTTTCCGAATGTTGATTCATTACTCTTCGCCGAGTTGTTTCAGGATGGGAACTTATGAGGCATAGAGCTTCAAATTGCTCCGTAATTGTTTAACACACCTAGCATAATCTATCATTCCTGACATTACAAAGTGGCTGCGTGTAGCACAGACACTAGCTGGAAGTGGGCCATGCCTGGCAGAGAGTGATGAGGCCTGGAGCTGTGTGCCTCTCCCTGTTGCCTCCCCCCTACCCAAGCATCCCCCCACTGGGGGGTGACCCTCACCATCAGGGGCATGCGTTAGCAAATATCCCTGTCACTTTGATAATGTGAGGGCCCTCATATCACCACTGTGATCACTCAATTTTGAACAATACTCAAAACCTCACGGGAGGAGCCCTGCTTGCCTCAACGGTATTGCTTATAATGGAAAATGGCTGACAAAGAAACAATGTCCTCTTTGTTAAATCTTGAAAATGAACGATTGGGGGTGAACGTCTGCCAAGCTGTAACTGACCAGTGTGCAATTTCACTTTCTAAATCAGTCGTGCAAGCTCACCTTTCAAAAATGCATCTCCTCTAACACTTCTAACAAGCTATAAACAGAAATTAGCTGAATAATACACACAATGTTTCAAACAAGGATGTGTTCCCAAAGCGGGATTGTTATTGCAGGTTAAAAATGTCACAGTCCCATGCCAACAGTACATCCTTTAACGAAACACACAAGCCGGGCCAAAGCAAATATTGAAGGTATCGTATTTTGGGTGTCTGCCCTGCACCGACTGACTCCTGTCAGCTGCAGGCAGCAGGTAGGCTGGGTCTCCCTCTTGCTTCTCAGGGCTCTCCCCCACATGTTTCCCCAGCCTCTCCCACAGGCACACTGGCTCTGCTGTGAGAAGCACAGAGGGGCGGAGGAGGACGGCTGGCAAGGAACAGCCACTTCAAATCCAAATACACAGACATGGAGCTGGAATGCTTGCGTGCACGCTCGCACGCGCATCCCTCCACGTGCTTCAGACGCACACATCTGTGGTATGCGCACACGCAAACACACCCGCACACACGCTCAGTATCCCTTCTTTTTCCTCTGTTCCCTGCTTCACTCTGCAGAGTTGTGAGATTCACACACACAACATGCCAGGAATATAAATGCAAAAAGGGAGTCATTGTTGTAAGGGCCAAGTTCAGTGTTCAACTCTTTCCTCAGTTCCTGAGGTGTGGTTCACTTAAAAGTTTAAAACAGCAAAAACACGGATACTGAAGCCTTTCAAAGACACATATAATGTGCTACTCAAACTGTAGTTCATAGATTCCCTACCTCACACTGGTTTAAAAACGAAGAAATGCTTTTGAACGACTCAATCCCAAAGCACAATAAATCAAGACACTAGTACTTTTCTTCATCGTGTTTATACGCTTCTTCCCTCAGTGATTATTCATCCTTTGCTGCTACACCCCTCTAACCAGCGCAGCCACATTCCCCCACATGCACCTGTCACAGTGTTGAATCCCATATTCCTCCCAAACTCACGAAGGGGATGTACAGTCAATCATCATCTGGTCACTCATGCTCAACTCATTAGTGGTAATTAATGGTGGCCCAACTCCCAGGCCGCTCCAGGCACTACGGAGTCCAAACCTAACCCGGGACGGCCCCGCCCGGCCCAGTGGAGGCAGGGACAAGTTGTTTTTTTGCTTTGTAGGCTGTGGCACTTCATCTGCACAGCTAGATGCATTTGGCTTTTATAGCAAGAGCTGGAAATTGGCCAACCAGAGAGAGCTTTAGATTAAAAAAAAGAAAAAAAGAAAGACCTTTTTAAAAGAGAAGTCAAATTGTCTGAGTTTCTTCATAGAGAATGATAGCCTGTCTTTGAAGTAAAGCGGCCTTTGAGAGTGCCACATGTCTGATGTTTTGCTTTGAAAAATCACGACTGCTCGCGTTAGACTCTGTGAGGCGTGTCCACATGCATTAACACCTCAATACTATCAACAGAAACCGCTCTTATTAAACAGTATCATTTATCCCTCTCAAGGTACTTTTTGAGAAGCTATGAATGAAGGCTATGCATGAAGTAAATCAGCCCATTATCCCAAATGGTTTTAGTGTTAACTTGTTTTCCAAATGTTCTGCTTGCCTCATTTCTCCACTTGAGGCCAACGTCTATGGTCCCAGAGGCAGCGAGGCATAAGTCAAGTACAGAGAGTTTCAGGAAAGATTAACACAAAGATGCCAATGACCGGCATTACTGAACGCATGACTGGTTGACTGCCATCGCACAAAAAACTCTTTTTAGGCAGTCATTATTAATTGCAGTGAACGGGCAAATGACACGAGAATTCATGAATTTATAAGCCCTGTGCCAAGCTTATGAGTCCTGTGTCTTGTTCAGTAAAATGAGAGCAGTAACACCCAGAGGCCTGTCACACTTTAATATCATGTTGTCAACAGTCTTGCGTACAAAAAAAAAAAAGCCAAAATCTTCACACTGATAGAGGGCTGTAATTTTTTTGTGCACAGACTGCCAATTCTTCATTCACGTCTTCTTGTTGCTAAGTCCCATAATTGATTTTCTCTGTTTCCGTCACTTAGTGGCCATAAGCCATTAATAGCAGTCTCTTCTGTTTTCACAATGGACACTCTCATATGCATTATATAATGCTGACTTGCCTGCCAGGGGTATTACAGCCAAGGTCTTGATGGAGGGTTTTGAGTATGAATAGAGGGCCTACGCCTCCAAGTGAAATCTGCCTTCTAGAGTTTTCCAAAACACTCAGCTGCCTGTTCCAATCAGAGGCGAGATTAAAGTTAAAAGTCAGCTCAGCCATTAAACTTCACTATTTTCTTTTCATTTCCTCCAACAATGCCCCCTCTTGGACTGGACCCATGAGTGACCCCTGTGTGTGTGTGTGTTTGGTATTAGTGCTTGTTTGTGCACAATGACAGTAAAGCGTGCCATAGCCATGAAGGGCCTCAGAGCACGCAAGCTGCCTCTGTAAGCATGGACGTGTTTCCGCCTAACTAGAGATTATCCTGCGTGTCCGCACACAAGGTCGCTAATCGTCCTTTGACTCCTTTCACGTAAGATGATTTGAAAGTGTGGTAGTAGTCTATGTGAATCATTTCATGCCACGTCACATTAGCTACCTTTATGTTATCCATGCACTGTTGTGCGGTTCTACCGTTCCCCGAGACATGTCAAAGTGAAGGATAAATGACAGTGACACAGCCTTTAAATATGTCAGAGACCATCAGCCAGATGCTTCCACCATATAGATGGGCGGCGTCAAATCGTATCAGCTACTTAAAAAGACAGAGGACTTTTAGTCGTAGTCAAAGTCACTGCAACTTCCGCAAAGTGAACAACAGTGGTTAACTGAAACCAAAGCCTTGAAATTACCTATTGACAGTTTGATCTGAAGGCCACATTGAAACTGAGATAAAAGTATTTAGAGTAGAGTCTGGACTGAACTATAAAGGTTTCTAGCTTTCAAGCCTTGAAGGTGAATAACCACCTTAAACCAACAGGAGCAAATACTGTTAAGACTATAGAGTTGTGTCGGCCATGTCTGCATTCTTTACAGGTACTGTAGGATTCTTGCTTGAGGCAGAATACACACACGCACGTCCAGTAACAGTAACAGTTGTTTTAGTAACCAGTGACTTCAACCCACTCAAACAAATTCAAGTTTTTCAGTGCTCTTGGTCTAAAAGTTTACAGCTTCACTGTCTTCACTTCTCTCTCTTTTTTTCATTATCTCAGGTTCATCCTGAACCTCAGCGGGGACCCATCCGGTCCTAACTGATAGATGTGGAAACAAAACACAGAAGACAGAGAGAAAAATGCGGCCTCAACAGCAGCGTGTCTAAATCCAGTGATAGAGCTGCCTCGAAAACAGAATAAATGAGTGCTGCACACTGACATCTTGACAATCAAATACCACACTGCAGTTTCAGTTCCATTATGGGACCTGCTGTGTGGCAGCCGGGTTGGTTCACATGTTCAATGCAAACGGGTCTATAAACAGAAAAAAAGTGTAGGAAGAGTCTTCTAGATACATGTTTAGTAAAGATTTTATACCACTCAACATCTGAAACTACAGGCAGCTGGTTAGCTTAGCACAAAGACTAGACACAGGTGTGTCTCTTTTAGGAAGTAAACTGTGTACACATGTACTTTGTGCTGTAGTGCGTTAATTTTGGCGGTCAAATTTGGTCTCAATTTGAGCACAGCTGTTGTCCACTGACTGGAAGTGATGGTTTAACCTCAACGTTTTACTGTTTCTCCTTCTTCTTCTTTAGTGAATTGCAATTAGTGTCAACATTTGACTGCCAAACTATTAATAATAGTTTTTAAAAATGGCCTCAGCTCCAGCATCTTCCTCAGCTACCATTTTCACAATGCACAGGTGGTCCCTCCCCTTCCGCTACCTGGCCAAAATGGTGACCACTGAGGGTGAGAAGTGCCCAGCTGTCCTTACTCAACTTTTCGACCATTCGAAGTGCACCATCTGGATACTCACAGCACACTGCCTTTTCTCATGAATGACAATATGAAAACACTAAAGAACTCAAAATGGCAAGTGTAAGTATGGTAGTATATGTGGCTTACATATTGTAGTTCTGTCCAAAAAGTAACTTAGTTTCTGCTATGGTGCTGCAAAACAGGAAGTGGGACAAGCAGTCAATCGACACTGAACAAGACTGAATGAACCGTTCACTCCAACTCCCAAGCGTGACGTCTGCTACCAGGCAGAACGACAAACCGATGCAGTGAAATTACTTCTTTTTTTTTTTTTTTCAACGTTGTGTGTTGTTCTTTCATAAGTGGAATGGAAGTGGGATGCTGAATCAGTGCATTAACATGAATATTTTATCTTGCTGTATCTTAATGTAAAATTATACATAATGACCGGTTATGCATTTGCAAGAGACGTCTTGAGGGGCGGGCAGCGTGCATTCACTATGACAGAAGAACACAGAGAAACTGAAGGTTCAACCTTTTTTTCAGGTATCAACTCAAATGAACTGATTTGAGAAGAATTGGGCCATCACCAAGAGATTGGTTTTTATTTTGTTGAAATATTCCTAACTATATAGAAAAAAATGTCATATTGAATTTTTTTGCACTTATGTTGAAGTTAATCACTTTATAGTATATGAATTACCTAAACTATCTGATATGCACTACCCTCTCACACTAACTCCAAACTCAGTGAAAACCTACGAGGTGAGGACTCTGCCTCTTCTTGCAGTTATATTTAGATATGATTCTGCCTGTCCCAGTACACTTGGCAACATAACCATGATTGGCAACAACTTGGGTAAAAAATAATTTGTTCGCTCAAAACGTGAAATATATTAGTTCTTTCATGGAGTTGGAGAGAGGCAGTGGGGCAATTTTGGGGAATGTGTTTGTGGAGAGAGCTGCCAGTCTGACAGGAGAAAATCGTACCTTAAAGTCAGACTCGGTGTTGTGGTCAGACAGCACAGCGCGCTGTATATTCCGAGGAGTTCACAGTGTGATGGGAGGATGCAGCTGGTGAGGCGTATGAAAGGAAAATGCTTAGGTATACTGAGTTGGCAGAGCTTGAAAGCTCAAGTGGAAGATGAATGGCAACAGTTTGTTGCAAAGTCAACCTTAACAGATAACTTAAAAAACTCCTGAGTGGAGGTCAAAGCAGATGATGTGCATGAGTTGTTGCTGGGGGGGGAAATGCCACGAGAGGAACTTCCATTAAGAGATAATTAAGTGCTTGTTTGACAGGAGCAAGCTTAGTTGACATGTTTTCAAGTAAAATATGCAGTACAGAATGTTTTCTAATGGTATATTACATCATTAGTATTGGATTGTTTTGTGCTTGCAAAATGGAGCAGAGTGGATGAATACCACAATTAGACTGCAGGTAATTTGATCAGGGAATAGTTTAATGTTTTACATTCATTCACTTTCTTTCTGAGAGTGAGAGGCAGCTTCCCTTTACTGCACCAAACCGAGGCTTAAACAGCCCTTGGATTTGGGGCTAAATGGTCCCAAAATTGTCGATAGGCTAACAGCGGTACTGATGGTCACCTCCCCCTACCTTCAGGTGGATCGGTCCATAATGGCAGAGATCAAGCAGGAAATAATCAAGTGAAATTAAGACAGAACGACACACACAGATCAGAGTTTGAGTCCAGTGAAATGACTACGAACATTTACTAGCCACAAATCGACGATTGCGAGTCTGTACATGGTTTTTGGTCGCTGTAGTTATTCCTCTTCAATGTACAGGCCATGTCCAGTGGGTATCTTGAAATTAGCATGCATTTTCTTTTGCAACAAAGACTGCATATCTCCTACATTCCTCTTTGGAAGGGCTCTCCCAGCCAATATCAAAGAAAGAAATGATTTCAGTCTCTACAGTGTACACAATATAAAGGCCAGTGAGTTAAGACAGACTTGAAAAAATATGAACTTAAAAAGGAAAACTGTGCACACTAAAATACATTTGCCATTTGGTATGTAAATAGAATGTAACGACTTAAACCAATGAAGAAAACTAAACTAACCACTACCCATATTTGTTTTTGTAGCCTGAAACAGACATTATCTGGTCATGTAAATAGGAATTATGACACAGTTTTACAACAAAGCATTTTCATGAATGCGCGGCTCTCTCTGAGATTTCTTTCTCATGCACTCACACACTGAAATGTTTACATTTGGCGGCTGGTAAATTATGCTTCCTGTTGGATGGTCTAAAAGACTTGAGATCAGTCCTTTATTCTTTGACATCTGAGTCCTGCATTTAATGAACACTAACAATGATTTATGGTACAATTCAAAGGATTTCATGTGTCTTGAGTTGTTGTTTTTTTTGTATATGCAGCATTATCATGTAACCATCATATATCATGTAGAGCCTGCCTGGATTTCTTTTTATGCAGTGATTAAAACCTCAGCCCACTGAAAACGAGAAGCTCCTGTGTGCTGAAATAAAGACCTATTGTTTGTGGCAATGAAGTCATTCATTGATCCTTTCTTTCTGTCCTCTTCCCTTCACCCACTGCTGTTACAGAACTGATTATGCTGTCATACAGCAATGACGAACAGAAAGGCACCATTAGAAAACAAAAGAAAACTGACTGATTTACAGCATAAAATGATGTCTCAGTCAAGAAGGAGCAGCAGCATTAAAAGTGAGTGATTGGACAGATAATGCTGGTATAAAGTGGCTTGCTATCTTATATTTCTTTAATAATGCGTAGAAGACATTACATTTTTAAAAAATAAATGTTTACTTGCACTACTTATATAAGGCAGTTAGAAATTCTTCAGTCTTTCTAACCTTGATGAACCCTTTTCTTGCAAGAATTGCAAAAAAAATTTCAAGTTTGTTTAAATTATAAATATAAGTCATATTTATATACTTTTATACATGCTCTTGAATGTTTTATTCTAAAGGCTAAAACCTAGGTTCTGTGCACATTAAAGGGCTGCATTTACAGTACTCTTTTATTCATCACACCATGTATGTGGGTGTCTGCACACTGATTATCAGTTATGTCCAGTAAAGATGAAAAACAAGTAGGAACATAAGGAAACTACCAAGTGATCATAACACAGTCTCTTGTTTCTATCCCATAATATTAGTGACTCATATAGGACACATGCTTTCTGGCATCCCGCAAATGGTCTAATTAATGCTTTCCATTTAACTAATCAAAGAGAGAGTTCCTGAAACTCACAGACACTCTGTTTTTAATTAAGTTTCGATTTTGGTTAAATGAGTAGAAAAACTATTGATACACACCTATACACACGCGGCTACACTCACACGCAGGAAAACAGTGTGAGTCAAACAAATTACAAAGAAAGAAAAAAAATACTGCAAAGAATTACGCTGCTAATCATCCAGCTGTGCGACTGAAATGGAAAAACAGCATCAACCTCAGCGGTGATGTCTAAAGATGCTTGACTAATATCTCCCTGACTGCTGTCCAGCTCAAACGATCAATAAAGTTCATTTAGATGAGATGAGAGCGTGCCGCCGCTTTTCATTTGTACTCTAAATTAACGAGCGAACAATGTGCCAGTGTCTGATCTTTAAAGCACTAGTTTAATGACCTATATATTGTGAGTATTGTGGAGTAATTAAAATCGAATGGTTTACTGAATGCATCAAGAATGAAGAGGAGCTTCAGTGGGCATTAGCTTGTGAATGGAAAGGAAGTCAGTGGACGGGAGTCAAAATAGCAGCTTGCACCACACCAGTGTCCCTGCAGGGAATTTTTATTTGCCAATGAATGACTGGCAAGCCATTCATGTCCTCCCTGAAGGCATGGTGTTTGGCCATCCATTTATTTACTCGAGGTCAAAACAGAAGAATATCACTGATACAGTCACTGTAACAGTGGTAGAATGAGGAGATGAGGGGGTTTCGTTTTGCTTAATCTGTCACACACAAGAAAACACCTTGGGCCCATGAGCAGAAAATAAACACTTGTTACTGTTCTGAAGCACGGTTCAGGTCCTCTTCAGACATGGCAACCTCCTGAACGACAGGTAATCTGACTCTGCAGAAGACGCCTCTGCACCAGACGGCAGCCACGCTCCGCGAAGCGGTTTCATGTGTGTGAGCGCACATACACAAACAAAAAGGAGATATGAGTGTGTGTTTTCTTCTCCTGTAGCCTTGGTGAGACTCTGTGGTTCCACGGGACATTAAACTATCCAGTGCTTTATAATATGATATTGTGCTAAATACTGCCTGCTTTTACGCTTAAAGATTCACATACACTTTTTGTATAAGCTTACTCAAAGTCACGTCATATCCTTTGCGGTTGGGCGAGCATGGCATAAAGTCTTGGCAGGGTCAGGGGTTTTCCTCACTTACATAAAAAGTAAGGGACTGTGAGAAAATTACTAGAGGGTGAGAAGAGGTCAGAGTAGGAAGGTATATTATATGTAAGAGAAAGTAGTAGCAAGTATATATATATATATATATATATATATATATATATATATATATATATATATATATATATATATATATATATATATATATCATCCCAGATTCATTCAAAGAGAATTTGCATTTTTATATTTAAAGGTAAACTTCAGTATTTTCTGATTTTCCCACTAATGGGGACATCAATTTTTGAAATCAGTCCAGAATTGAGCGAGAGTGCTGCAGCAGGCAGCCACAAAATGGGCAACGAGTCCAAATCCTTTGAGGCAATTGTGCACAGTCAAAGTATGTCCAAAAAATGCTTATTTTTGCCACTGACAGGCTCAGATTGTTATTATAAGTGTCTGACAACATTATGGAAAGGACCCTACGGACATGGACGCTTTCGTGAAACAGTAAAATCCATTTTGTTTAACCAGAAACAGACGTTTTGTCGTTCTATTCAAAGCCACAAGACTCCATTGAGAGAAAACAGTCATTTTACATCGCAGGACACGAGAGTCGCTGGGCTACAGTTGCCTCAATCGGTTAGTTTGTTTGTGTTATAAAGTTAGTTTGGTCTTTTAATACGTTAGTACGATCTCACACAATATGTAAAATTGATGTTCCTGTTAGGCACCAAGACACTGTTAACACTGTTCTCTTTGAAACCGCTGCCTGAAATAAACACAACTCAGGCATCATAATAATTGATTTTAAGGGACATCTGATCTCATACAGATCAGGCTACATCATAAGCTGATTTAATTCATATTTTCATTCAGGAGAATCCAGCGGTGAGAGTAAAATAAGTCCACGAGAAGACACAGTTCTGCTGCCTACACTCATTTCACACTTATAATATGTTTATTTAACTATTTTTTAATTGCTATGTTTCCCATATAAATATATTATTTTTAGATATTGTGGCTGGGCAGGGGTTGGATTTTTTTCTACAACTATGTTGGCTACGGTCTCTTGTGTACATTCTCCACCCAAAATCATCATACAGTACCTAAATTACCTGAATTATTATTACTGGAGAACAGATAATGTGCTGAATGTTGATGTGCTGCTGCACAAATTAATTTTTATTAGAGTATAAGTTTGTTTTTTTCCCCACCTTTTGGCAAAAGGTGTTTGAAACGAGGCCATCAAACTCTGCTCACTGCAGATAGTGACTCATATTTACCTTCAGAGGAGCCAATAGAGACCTGGATGACCAAAAGACAGATGTACCATGTGAAAAAAGAGACAGCGAGGAGTGATGAGAAGACTGGGGAGCGAAAATCAAAAGAGAAAATCAATGAAAACAGGGAGACAGTGATGGACAGTCAATAGAGTTGAGAGGATCTGGAGACGACGCGGACAGCAACTGACAGTCACTTCCCCCATCATCAAATATTATGGAGATACAACCTGCCAAGATGTGACTATCAGTCAGCTGCAAAAAGGCTTCTGCTGTCTCTTGCGGTGACCTTGTGACACGCGAGCCCAGATACAGAAGAGACAAAAATACAATCTGAAGGTTGGAGAGCAGTAGCTGATGCCCTTTGGTGGAAAATGTGATAGTGTGTCTGCCTCTGGGCTGTGTGAGCAGGACAAAACAGCCTGCAGGAGCATGTGAAACACAATAGTTCCCCGTCAGCTTCAGGTCAGCAACTTTTACAGCACAAAAATAGGCCTCTGTTGTCGACCCCTGTAATCAGTGTTTAAAAGCTCCGCCACATTACAGTTCATCTAGCTTTTGTCTCCCATTTAGCTTCACTTATGTTTAGCAAACAGCGGCTGGACACGGGCTAAAATAAGGACACAGGAACAAAGGAAGTCTTGAAAAATGCCTAGATGGTGCTCTGACTTGCCGTTGTCCTACAGAAACAAACAACCACGGCTGAGCACACATCCTGAGGGTGTTGATACCAGAAAAGCCGCGATGACATCAATAGCTGGAGGCTGTCCTAGCCACTGGCCTGCAGCCACCCAGTTAAGGGCTCCAAGATGAAGAGCTCCACCCACCCTCATGCTGCCTCGAGGAACTGTATGGCTTCAACCAGAGGGCTGACAGACCGCTGGCTCACCCATCCAGAACATTGCACTGATTGACCAGAAACGTCCATAGACATAACAGTCGTACATGAAACTGTCAGAGGAGAGGGAGCGAGGGCAGCAGAGTAAATTGTTGGATTGACTTAACACGAGTGGGAAGCAATAAAGCTCCCCACCACATAAACTAATGACTACAGCATGCGGACTGCAGGGCGCAGTCCTCTTATCCACTCTCTCCTTTTCGGCTCCCTCCCCCTCTCTTTCTGCAAAGACCTTGAGAAAAACGTCATCTCTAATTCAAAAACAAAGAACAAAGTTGTCACTTTATGTAAGTAACAGTGAGCACAAAGTAATTAGGTTTGCACTATTTTGAAATTGAGCCAACCTTTACAGGGACCACAATGTTAATGTCCCTGTTAGGGAACAACCAAGACAACAGAGTTATGATAATGTAGATTTAGCTGCTACTCTGGCTAATGAGTAGGGGTGACCTTTCCCTGGACGTCCACTTTTCACCTGAGAAACTAATTGAGTGGTTTGTCTCCCTGGCAGCGTGAATGATATCTGATACTGGTCATTACACCTGCAAAGCTGCATTTGTTGTGCGCGGAGAGGTAAAGACAAAAAGCAATAACGGTGTCAGGAGGAATGCAGCAGGCGACCAGAAGGGAGAAAGAACTAGTTCAAAGGGTTACGCATTGACTCTTTGTAGGTGTGTGCGGTTTCTGACCCACAGGTGTCCGAAGCCGTAAGAAAAAAAGCAGCCCTTGCCATGAATCAAACATAAAAGGGAGAAAGGACCTGCAGGCTGTGGCAGTGGAAGAAGGAAGGATGATACAGCAAGTGTTTGAAAACAGGTGCGAGCCTTCACCTTCTCTGAAACCCCCCCAAAAAAACTACTTCATCATCATTAATCAGGCATGATTTCCATAAAGAAATCTTTCTGCAAGGTGTGACAATGTGTAACAGAGCTGCCAGTATGCAAAAATGTGAGGGGAAATACACAAAAAACCCATGCATTTATTGTTATTAATAATAATAATAATAATAATAATAATAATAATAATAATAATAATAATAATAATAATGGCAATTATACCACCTGCCATTTGCATATGATATTGAGATACTTGTCTCAATACCTTTGTAAACACTGGCATAGAAATGAATTCAAATCTCTCACAGGCGAAGGAAGCCATAGCTGCCCAGTGAGAATATATAGTATATTGAACGTACAGTTAATTCTGTTTCAATACGGGCAAGTGCAATCCATCACCTTGCCATAAGTAAGATGAGAAGGTCGATACCACTTTCAGATTTGGCCAACGTGTAGCTACAGCCAGCAACCAGTTAGGTTAGCTTAGCACAAAGGTACTTCTGGGTGAGGTCAGTGTTGGAGGTATAACATGTTCCAAAACTAACGTGTTTCAGTAATATATACAAAGTAATATAATATATATTCATGTCAAGTAACTTGTTACCACTTGGCTGAGTTCGTCACCAGTTTGGTCTGCGAGTGAGAGCAGTGACAGACTCTCTTTCATTGAGTTAAGGAGCACATAAAGGCCAGCGGGGAAAAACCAGCGTGTAGAACTGGATAATTTTCAATGGTTCCACTGGACTCTTGACTCCAGGGACAATGAAGACATGGTGGGGACAGGAGGGGCTCAAGCCGGAGAGAGCTTTGGGCAGCATAGAGGCAACGACAGCCTGCAGAGCATTTTATATATCAGTGAAGGGTTTATTTTGACCAAACTGGGGATCGTTGGAACAGTGAAAAGACTAACCAAGGTGGACAGGTGGAGGGTTTTATTTTATTCTGCTGACTTTAAATTACATGTGTTTTACATTAAGTAATCAACATTGTGCCACTTCTACCAGTGTGCTTTCATTTATTTAAAAATACATATCTTTAATAGTTTTATATCATCACACTATTGTTATTAATATAAGGGGGCAATTTAATGCAAAGTGGTAACTACTGCATGTTAATGCATGAATGTGCTCTGGGGAAGAGCCCCTTTTTTATGCACATCCACAGTGGATTTGTACTGAACCACAATAGACTAGAGCTCGCTTTGAATATCCAATAAAGCCCAATACAATAATAACAGTACATCTGCAATTATTTTGGAGAAAGTAACAGAAAAGAACTTTATCAGTCACGCATTACTCAGAGTAATATTGTAAAGGAACTTCAGACAAAAGTAACTTTTAACATGTAATGTATTACATGTTAAAATAACTTCCCCAACACTGGACAAGACAAGGCTGCTACACCTGGAAAAGTCTGACACAACAAAACCACAAAGTGATGATGAACGACCTCTGCGGACAGACTGAATGGCCTATATGAAAAGCAGCATTTGCAGCATTTATAAATAGATTGTATGTATCTCTTTACCTCATAATATTGTCCACATTGTGTTTGGTTGCACGGTAATCTCGCGGTCCAATATGCGGCTCGTTCATTGCCAATTATATAGTGGCGGTGTGCAGGAGTCTCCAAAAACATTTGTTTGTATTGTCCCTGTATGTTTAGTTATTAAATCAATATATAATGCCCTATATTAATGGAGATGTTGCCTTACAAGCCTTAAGTTCTTAAGTAGAGTGCTATTTTAGATGACTAATAATTTTATGGATGCACAAAGTGCAGAACCTGGTGTTTTCTGACTAATTTATGCCATTAGTCTTAATGAAGACGGACGGAATTATGTATCTGATTATGTAGGCATCTCTTATATGCCCATATTTCAGTCCAACAGAAATGTGATTTAAACACAAAAAGCGTGGCACTGTATATGTTCTATACTGTTCTGTAATAGTTTCAATAAACAACCAAAACAAACCAATTTTTTTTTTTACTGTAACAGACAACACAATGTTTTTATAAACATAAAAAAATATGAGTTATAAAAGTTACAATTATTGAACTTTAGAGGTGCTGAACAGAGCCAGGCTAGCTGTTTCCAAATCACCTCCTGGCTGTTGTTTCATATTTTAAGTATAGACACAAGAGTGTAAATAACATCTAACTCTCTGAAATAAAAACTGCATCTCCCAAAATGTCTAACTATTCCTGTCATTTAGGTCATTTTTCAAATACTGAAAAACAGACAAAGAGAGTGTATATGAATACTGGAATAATGCTGGGTTGTTTGTTTTTTTTGGTAACATTCAAGAAAATTCCCTCCTTATCTCATCCTTTCTCTGTTCCCTATTTTTTTATCTGTTATGACACTTGCAACAAGTAAACAGAGTTGCCTCCACAGGGAGTTAACCCAAAAACAACTGTGTAATATGAGACAGCTCAATAAAACAGCCCTGCAATAAATACTACCTTTGTGAGACATATATTTAGTGACCGCCTGTGTCAGAGGGGTGTCGAGTCAGCTCTAAACCAGTATTGTTTAGTTGTCATATTGGATTGTGTTGTTGTGTCTGTGCAGCCCCGTCATTGAGTCATTGGCCGGCTTGAACACTTAAAGAATGATTCTTTATCAGTCTCAAACAATGCATTGCAGCCACTTAAGCTGTTGCATGTTTGACTCTATTGATCGTGGATTGATTCCTATTTTTATGTGTTCAGCATTTTGGCCAGCCTCCAGCTGTGTCAGTGGTTTAAAAATATGACAATTGACAATTGCAGGAGAGGCACAGAGAACCATTAGCCATCTGGATGGTGTGCAGCGGCCTCAGGAGTCATAGATCTTCCACTACTGAAGAGGCATGTGTCTCTCATAAGTCCCCCCTCTGTTTTTCTCCAACCTCTCCTGCAACAATGGATTGGATTCTACTTTCATCTTAAACTGCTCCCTGATGCTTCAGCCAAATTACTCCCTCATGGGACACAAACAATGAGCACAGTCGGTGTGAATGACAGTTAACTGACAGTTAAGTCTGACGAAATAGCTAACAGCACATATTTTATTTTACTTGTGGAAAAAGTATTGCAGTTTTTCTTGTATTGTTATTTCAGTGCTTTTTTTTGTGCAAGCTGAGCTCAGTCAAAAGCTGGATCAGACTAGGGATGTGGGCAAAGGCGACACAGCAGAGACTGTAATGAGTGCACAAAGGGTGAGAGATCAGAGACACAGTATGACATATTAATCTCCTTCCCCCCAGGGAACCTGACACCACCAGAGCACAACAGGTAAGAGAGGAAATTCAGTTTGCAGTTGTCAGCACAGGGCATGGTGGCCAATCTCTGATTACAGACCTGTCTCGTTCTCACGTACAAAGTTTAATTCTTGTTGTAGCGCCACCAGTCTGTTAGCATTTGGTCTGCAGAACCGTCTAGTTCTGGAGACATGACGTGGGTTAGCTTATCTTAGAATAACGACTGAAAGCAGCTAGCCTCGATCTGCTCAAATGCATGCCTATAAATACCTGAAAAGGCAGGTATATAAATGTGGAAAATGTGTAACGTTACATGCTGGAACTATTTCTTGAAAAACAACAGCTGGATGCAGTTTCCTGGAGTCTTCTCGCCACAGTATTGCCAGGATAGGTATTATGTGTGTGCATAATGGTTTTAGGGTACAGTCTCCTAAAACCACAAATTGTCCTTCATAAATTTCAGTTTGTTAACGAACAAAATGTGTTGTTGTGTGTGCGAGCTTGTTTTCTTCTGCTACTAGCATTCATGCTACGGTAGGCTAACAACACTCTGACTCAAGCTTAAGTTTTAATGGAACACTTTGGGAAATATGCTTATTTGTTTTCATACTGAGGGTTGGATGAATAATCAATATCACTCATGCCTGTACAGAAATAAATATGAAGGTACAGGGAGCTTTTGATTAGCTTAGCTTAGCATAGCCTGAAGACTAGTGGCGGCAGGAAACAGCTAGCCTGGATATGTCAAAAACAAAAAAATCACCAGCACATCTAAAGCTCACTAATTTACGTTATATCTAATTTGTTTAATCCCGCCGCTTCCAGTTTATGTTAAGCTATGCTAATCAACCAGTTCTAAGAAACAAAGCAGATTTCCCAAAATGTGCAACCCTCACTCTGTTAACATAAGCATGTTTCCTGAAATGTCAAACTAATACTTTTAAGAAGAAAATCCTTCCCAGATTTTTGTGCAATTTACTAATTGTTTGCATGTCTCAATAATCCACTAAGATAAAAAAATAAATAAAACACCACAAGATGTTGAGTCTTCTTTCAGTTCTTGTCTTAAACTACATTTGCCTGCCATCAGCAAATTGAATGTTGTCATCATAAAGTATGCTCAGAGGCTTCTTGCTTGTGGATCAGGGAATGTTGTTCTCATAATAGACCTTTCTTCATGTGGCTCTCTGCCATCTTTCCTTCATTACACCATAAGCCTGAAAACCCCAAAACCAACGTGACCACAACCCAAGCATGTGGGTCCCCTCTGTTCAGTACGCTGTCTCATCCAAATAGGTCCGGCGAGGCGTTGTGTAGTGTGATGTCATGGGGCAATTTTCATTACCAAAGCTCTCCGTGAACATGTGAAATCCATGCAAGCTCAGACAGAGACGAGCAATTAACGATCATAAATGAACACTGTCCCCTGGAGCCAACGCTGATACTGTGAAGGAGAAGCTGAGTGCCTCTGTTGCTGCGTTTGCAAGGACAGAAATGACTAATTAAGAGGAGTACATTTCATAAACACTGATCAAATAATCTGATGTGACACACTCGTGTAAAAATTAGGGTGCTGTAAACCTACTTTCCTCTTGATCTACATCTACAGTGATATCACAGCAGCGGTTTGGGCCCCAAGAGATGAGCTGTTATACCGCTGTTAAAGATCCATCATTATGGGCTGCAGAGCCGTCCTCTACAAAAATCAAAAGCACATTCGGTGAGTTTACAAAATCTACATTCAGCTCTCGTAGCACAGCTAACATTTCTAGTGAATACGAAAGAAAAACACTCCAGCACACAGCCAGGGTTTAAAAGGTGGCCTTTGTGTCTGTTTTCAAGGTATTAAATGCTGAATATTTTGCAGAGCGAGGATAATGTTCACCACTGAACCCCTGTCTCTGTATGCAGTGTACAGTAAGTATAAGACCTCACTCGAACAAGACACCTCATAATTTCTGTCAGAACAGCTCCAGCTCAACACAAGCTCTGGTGTTACGTGAAGAAAACTCAAAGTCGAGCATGAGATCCAGGCACATTATGCAGTTTCCATTCACAGAGGAAAATGATTTTCAAAGTAAAGCATATCTTAATGGCTCCTTAATGATGCTTAAATTCCACTGAGGTTCTGCCAGTGGCGCAGAGTGAATTCAAGAGAAAATAAAGAGCTTCATAGATCCAATACATATATCTTGAGCCATTTCTCCAGCAGATGAGATTTGTGCTTTTGATGTATGAATATTACATGATTTAAAAGACAAACTGCACCGGGAACCATCTAATCTTTACAGGTCACTGTGTAAAAAGTGTAAAAATGCAGCCTTCCATAAAACAAGAGTTTTGCTTCAAAAGTGAAAGATTAGAAACAAGAATACACATCCTCTTATGCGCACAGTGCATGACATTAAAGAAGATAGTGGGGCTTACTCTGAGGAGTGAAGGCCAAAAAAACACAAGATCACATTATCACATTATCTTAAACTATTAAAAAAAAAAAAAAAAACAGTTAAGATTATTCCTCCGAGACAAGTGGAGGCGAAAGAGCTGCCTCATTCTCAGAGTAATGTAAACATATGCAAAAACTTGTCTCTATCTTTGAATAAATGCCAAGGCTGAGATATGCCAAGGTGGATTTCCTCATTAAACTATTTTTAATGACTTTAGGAATCCTTTTAAACTGGCAGCTACTCTATATGAGGACTTATCGGGGTTGCTAATCACATCCCACTACTTGAGCCGCTTTTCAAATGTCAACATTTCTGCCATGAAGTAAAAAAAAAAAAAAAAAATCTTAAAAATGTGACTTTGTCAGCTGGAGGTGACTGAATGATTTATCTGCCCTGGGTCCCTGAACAGATCAAAATCATCCTCGCTATGTTCTCATTTTTCTCCTGCTGACAATCAGGCCTTGAGAGGCATGCCTCATGTGATAAGTCGGACATGATTTATTGGCTTGAATGTGCATCACAAAGAGGAGACTTTTCAAATCTCCACACACAAATTTCACAGCTCATGGTTCCCCAACTTCGATTATACATAAAATGATCGTCTCTGTCAAGCATCAATCTCCACACATTCACTCTTAACCTTCACAATGTCTGCCCTAAATAAGAATCTGGGTACAAGCAATTCTGTTATCCCTCAAATCAGAAATCCAATATGCCTTTTGATGGAAATAGATTGGATGGGGCAGGTCAGCTCTCATCCTGCCAGAATGAATATGCAAATCTCATATCTGTTTGGAATCTTGAGTAGTAATCCTCGTCCATGGAGAAAATCAAATCCCGCCGCATCTTCAAACACTGCATCTCCTTGGCTTGTCCAACTATATACTATGACATTAGATCAGCGGTGAGAGTGTGTTTCTTCAGGACAACGTGCTCTGCTATCACCCATATCAGTCATCGTGAAGCAGGGATTAGCCAGCCTCAGTGCGGCAAACAACATGACAGATAGAAAGACGTTTCACGTCCCCACAGAGGATGGATGACGTGCATTTAAAGTATTTTAATATCTCATGTCTGCATGAGTAAATAGACACTGTCACTATCTTTCCCTGTCTTCTAAATGTTTAACTTTCCAGAGGTGACAAGAAAAATGCAGTGCGTCTCTTATCAGGCTGAATCTGACCTCCTCATTTCATCCATTAAAGCTGAAATCAGTCTGAAAATCAATGCCATATCTTCATATTGTCTGCTCTGCACTTTGGATGACAGGGCGGCATAGAGCGCTAAAAGAAGAGCAGAGTGCACAGCCTGGATGAAATGTCGAATCTTTGTCTGTATGGATTTAGTCATTTCCTGAGGCTCCCTCTGTTACTCAACACCCCCCCAACAGCTCCGCTCAGCTGCAGTTGCTGAAACAGACACTGTGATGTCTATGTGATAATCTTTTGCCCCCACAGGGGGTAACACTTGGGTCAACATCACTCGTCTCACCCCGAGGAGCCTTTCTTTGCCTGTGTAATCTTTTTTGTTTTTTTTATCAAACAGCCAGAAGCGGTGGGATGGGAGCAAAGGGCAGGGTCTCTATCTCAACACCCCACCAGCCCCCCGTTTTTTTAAACAAATGACTGCCTTAAAACATCACCCGGCACAGAGCTTCAGTCAGAAGTCATCATCGGTCTGGATGAAAAAAGGCACGAAAACACTGCTGCTGAAAGAAAAGTAGGGAAAGTTTTGGGAAGACCACTAAGTTCAATATGATCAGCACCCCAAAGCACGGTGCAGGTTGCCTGTGCAACAGATGAGCGACAGGAAAGAGTTATTGAGTACTGACTGCCACCTGGTAATTCCATCTGTTTATCTAATTATGCCATGCTACGGCCCTCCTACCAAGATCGATGCATATCAAGGTGGGAATGAGGTTTTCATCCATCACAGGTCGCCTTCAGATAACATCACCTGGAGCCACCGTTGAAGGCTCACCAACAAATAACGTCTCGTTTAAAAGTGATTAAAGTTTGAGCAGAAACCTCTCTAACCAGTCTTCTTTTTGAATGAGTATAATTACACCCATTTGTATTGAACCGAAATATATAATTCACACATTACAGGTTTGTTATTTTGTCTCGCTCTTTCCTGCTGTCCGCAGTTCACTCAAATTTTTGTGGCAAGCACAGCTCACACTGGTGGTCATTGGTGTAGTGTGGACGAAGTACTCTGATCCTTACACAATACTACAATTTAAAAATACTCCATTAAGCAAAAGTAAATAAGTAAAATGCACCTTTTTATAAGATGAACATGTGTTTTGAATGAATGAATATTCAAGTACCTTAACACTGCAGTGCACCACATGAGTAAATGTCCTAATGATCTTACAATCACCAACATGTGATCACAAAGCTAAATATACATATTTGTAACATATTTATCACAGCCAGAAGCTTTAAAAACACCTCTTTTGGCACAGTAGTATTCCCAGCTGTCTTTTTTTCGATTACACACACACACACACACACACACGTCTCTCCCATCAGTGGTTCAGCGTACTGCTGCCTCCCCCTCTGAGCTGTTGTCATCCATATTTTCAAGTGCTGGACTGCCACAGTCACTGTGGTAGCACTGTGGTTCAAGCCCCTGACAGGCAAACGAATAGACCAGAGTCGATGGATGCAGCTTCCCTCGACTACAGAAGCAACCCTAATAGTTCACTTGAGATCCCGACTTTGCTTTCTGTCATGTGTCACACACACTGACACAAGAACAGAATGTGTAGCTTGTTTTCAAGCTTTCAGTCGTCTCAGTGTTTTTCACCTTGTTTTCATATCCGGCCTTCCATCTGCTCCTCTCTCCCCATCTCTCTCTTTTAATAAAACCGCACGTGCTGCAGCACAAAATACACTGTGGGTCTCTGCGAGAGTGCAGCAGAGGTTGATTCTTATCATTTCATTCATTGTGTAAGTTCTGCAGGTGTGCAAAAGGTTACAATAGCAGAAATTGATTTTGCAATCAGTCATCATCGCCAGGAGACAATCAATAATTTATATCCTGGATGAGGAGCGAGCCTGAATTTGACATTTTCAGAGGCGGGAATTTGTGTGTCTGTGTGCTTCGTTTCATCACTCTCTGGTGGTCTTGTTCCTCCTCTCAGAAATGTTTTGCAGGGAAGGTTAATGATTGTTATGGGACAGTGGGACAAGATGTTATAACCAGAAGTGCAACTGGTGGATGAATCTCCTTCCACCCCAGAGATAAATATCTGATCCTTTTAATCAGATTCAAGCACTAAGCACATGGTATCTCAGATCATGGATTTCCTCCTCCAGCAGGGGGTGAGAGAACTTAGTTAAAGTGGTTTAATAAAGACTCGGGAGAAAACAGGAGCCTACAGGTACTAAATGACATGGCATGAAAGGCAGGGCCGCCGTTAGCTTGACTTACTCATTAAGGGGCTGCCAACTCTCACAAAATGAGAGAGACTCACACAATTTACCCTTTTCACGTGTGTTTCTCCAGCCAAACGTCCATTAGCATACAGATTCATGCACGGTGCTGCTTGGCTGTCACTCTGCTGCGACATCATCAATTATTAATTAGTCTCTGACTGTGTGTGTCATTTTGAGACCCGGTTTATAAAGTTTTGTCCACATGCGAACAAAGTTTCCTGTTGTGTGCTACATGTGTGTGTGACTCCGGCATGGACTTTGTATATCTGTGTAAACAGCATCATTCAGCGGCTCTTCTGGCAGCTGCACAGCGTCTCTGCCTCCCCTCTGGCACCATGAGTTACTATGGTCACGGGAAACTTTATAATGATTCTCAATAAAATCATGAATGTAACCTGATTGCTCCTCAATGCTGAAATCATGCATGATAATTGCACATGATAAATCTAAAATCTTATCTTATCTTATCTTATATAAATATTAAATATTATATATGTTTAATTGTCCTGTGCGCAAATCATCATCATGCTCTGGTGTTTATCCTCGCTCTCATTGATCAGACAGGTTAATATCTTAATTTGGCTGCAAGCGTGTCAGAAGATGCAGGTGCCTTTGTAGTCTTCGGTAAACAGTTTGTGTGATGACAGCACCTCTGACATGAAGGTGAGAAAAATATGATAAAGCCAAACAAAATAGTTCAGCTAAGTCTCTGTTTGATTTCCCGGCTGACGTTCTAGTTAAATAATCTAGGTAACTAGTTTGATTCTTTCTGGACCAAATGATCCTGCAGGATCCACGATCTCGATGAAAGGTATTCTTCACATCATCAACATCACTGCCTCAAAAAATATTTAATTCCACATGCTTGAATAAACAATATTCCCAGAATAAACAATACGCATAGGATTCATGACAATATCTTGCTTCATCTATTTTTCAGCAGGTTTGGAGATTATCTGAAAGTGAACAGCCCTTCTTCCCAGCATGCAGTAACTCATCCTCCTGGTGCTCTTCCTGTCCTTTACAAAACAGACATCCGACTGCGAGTGAGAGTGTGTGTGGATCAGAGCCGTGTGGCCAAGCTGATGCAACATCATGCCAGGTATAAAGCTGACAGACACACCTGTTTCTCCAGCAGTGTGTCATCCTCTCAACCCCTCTCTATCCTGTGAGTCAGAGAGAGCTCTGAACCTCTGTCTGTCCAAAAAGAGACAGTGACTGAACCAAAAGAATAGTCAGAGCGTGATGACATGGCTGACTCATTTATAGTGGCCTTTAATCACGATTGTAGTATGGCATCGGTGCAGGTGTGTGTTTTTTTTAGACGCTAGCATCGGTTATTAAAAATAAACAAAGACAGCTTTTAACTGAAATGACAGGTTTGTCGTTCAGAGGGAAATATTTGACAATTTTGAATGGATATCCATTTAATTTGCTGCAGATAGTCAATTCCCAGAGAGGATATGTTTTAATGACTTTGGTGATCCTCCCGTGTCAACAGCAAGTCAAAGTTGTCACTCATCCTGTCAAATATCTCAACATAGGCCTATGGATTGACACAAAATTTGGTTAGGATATTCGACGTGCCCAGAGGATGTATGCTAAAGAGTTTGGCGATAGCCTACCCTCTAACACCATGAGGTTTGTTAAAACAACAACTATCAGATGAATTGCCATGAAACTTGGTTCAAATATTCATGTTGCCCTCAGGATAAATTGTGATTGGTGGCCTTTCAACTAGTGCCACTCTATTTGTCTATACCTAACTGACAGCCTACTACTTGGCAACTAATGACATTCTCAGCTACACCTGGCCATTAGCAAATATCATCACGCTATGGGCAAATTTTTGCGCCAGTGTGCATCCTGACAAAGTGTCTTCTCACTTTTTCTGGAAGGTTGAGTCAGAGTCTTGTCTTGTCATGTCTTTTATGTCTTCATGTCTTTTACTGCAGACTGTTACCAACAAAAAATCATCCTATGGTCAGTGCTGGGCAAGTTCATTGAAAAAAGAAATAATAACCATTTTATTTTAATGGGCAACCAGCCCACATTTTGGAGGTACTGAACACAGCTAGCTTAACATTAGCCTGGTGACTGCATGTTACGTCATTAGTTTCACAGTACGGGTTTGCAAACATGCCTAAGACAGCAAAACACCACTATAGTACAAAAGATTTATAACTAGACATATTTCTCTCTCTCTCTCTTGGTATTCCTCACACCTCCAGCCTGTGAATGAAACTAACACGTACCAGACAAGTCTCATTCATTCAAGTCAGAAACTAAACCAAACATCCCAGTAACAAGGTAATAACTGTAATCTGTTAATAGATACAAGGACCTGCTCACCATACCTATATTTATTCAATAAACTGAAATGGGTATTTAACCTAACCACTTTTTGATCTACTTTATCTTCATCATTACATTACTAATTACATTACATACAATGTGTCACTAGTTAATGATCTGCTTTAAAGGCCTATCAATTCAGGACACATATGGACCAAATCAAAAGACAGTTTCTAAAGGAAAGTTAGAGGAATGATGAATATGCAGTCCTCCACTTTCTTTGCTACAAGGAAAAAAGTATCCACTCATTTTAAGGTACTATACACTATGGTTGCTATAACAAAATATGGTGAAATGTCTGAGTGTTTTCGCTAAAAGGGCAGAAGTTACAGTTGCTGCTTGCATCAGTCTTTTCACAGCATGTTATTCTGCCATTGATCCACTTTAAGAATGAAATGGGAGTAAAGCAGGAACCAGCATATGTTAGTAATAAAAAATGTCATGAACAAAATAGACATATACCTTCTCCTGTGGTAATCTGTACCATATGCCCGTAGTTCAGATGGGGGTTGAGCAAACTCACTCAGTTGGAGTGAAGGATTGCGAAGGCGTCCAGTGTTCAACTGTTTAAGTGCAGAGTTTGAGAAAAGCTGTCTGGCACCGGATATGTGGACCCAATGCAAAAATGCTGATTGATACTCGGGCAAAGTCTTGTTGTCTGGCACATTTCTCATTGACTTTCCCTCACATCGCCCACAACACTTGACAGTACAAACTACAGTTACAGATTGTAGTTCGATCTGGAGGAGATCTGTCATGGTTCAGACACATGTGTCTGTCTACAGCGTGAGCTTGGCCGAGGCTCGCCAGTGGGGCCTTCCATGTCTGGATTGACAGAACTATTAGAGCTCCGCCAGACATGTAGGACGGGACAAGGTTACCTCAACTCGGCACTTATTCTCCATCAAGGCAGTGGCAGAATGTGGGCTCACTTATATCTGCACTGAATAAGAAAGCTGGACTGAAACAGACGGGAGAAAATGAAGAAAGCAAGAAGGAGAGAATGAGAAACGAGCAGAAGAAATGAGACAGAAGGGCAAAGACAGAGAGGGAGTCAAAGAGAGACAAAGGGAAGATTTATTCACATCTTGATCAGTTAATAAAATCATCTGGCTGCATTTTTTTCAGGTCACAAGCTCTGATTGGGACAATTGCAAAGTGGAAAACAGAAAGAGGAATGGTGTATAGTATATATGCAATGACACACACATAGTCCGAAGGTCAGTGCTCTGAGCTCTCATGGGAGGTAATGGGATACCGGTCCATTGGAACAGAATCAGTAGTGCATCAGCAGATTCAACTCCTCCGAGAAAGCCGTCGGTATGTGCATTTCTTCATGTCGTTTTGTTGTTCACAAGGCAGCCAACATTTTTTGTCTTACTCAAAAATAATCTTTGTTGACTCAATATTTCATAACCAAATTGGTAGCCATAGCTACGAGGGAGGGCGCTGAAACTTACATGAAGCAAGTAAATATAATTCTGACTATAATTTTGAATCTCACAGTTGTGTCAAAATCAACAGAGTGTTATTACTGCCTTCAAGGAGAACTCTTTTGGCTATATTTATTTCTTCCACCCCTTGTAATTTACCTTACCTCTCTTTGTTGTATTTTAATAAATCCAAATTCCTGGCAATAAATAAGTTCGTTTTTACCAAGTACATCTGGTTTTATGTTACCTCTTTTTCTCCACACGAGCTGCGTCGGTAGTAGCAATAGTTTCCAATAGTTTTACCACCATTACACTCTTACTAGATGGTTCTGACAGTAAACTAGCTTCATTTTTAACTAGGCTGTTATGTTTGTTTGTTTTTACTTTTCATTGACTTTCATGCACATGGAGGATTTGGACCCTCAATACTGATACTGATCTTAGTGTTTCTGAAGCTCTGTCCATGTATATGTATATACAAATTTCTTCATCTGCAGAGACCTCAAGAGACCAGAATGCACTGCAGCCATAAGAGTTTTTCTCAAGTAGAAAAACTTGCTCTATTGGTGTCACTGACACTATCGTCTTCACTAATGACAACTCCAAACAAGTGAATAAAACACGTTCAGACACATCCAGGGCATTGCTGAAAGGCATTCAGGTAAATGTGGGAAAACAGTTAATGATATACAAGTTGGTAGGGCACATGAGGCAGGCTGACAGGAAGTTGGTAGATTCAGATTGATGAATGTGTGGTAATGTTTGTTTTAAACGTTTTAGATTTTAAGGGACCACAGAGCAGCTTGTAACGGATTCAGTAATGAAACAACAGCCGGCAGCGGTGATCAGCACAAACCAGTGTATATATCCATATATCCAAGGATAATTACAGTATGTCCGCCAGTGAAAGTATATGTTTACTCCGCGGGAACACTGGCATGTCAGAAGCAGAGTGTTTATTTCTGTCATATGGATTACGTATATCTGCTCTCTGTTTATACAGCTGATGGCGCTGTATTTGTCATGTGCAGAGGAAACGGGCACAAAGGGTTGCATGGAAGACTGAAATAATAGAAGTTCAGCTCCCCACAATCACCTCAGAAATCCCATACATGTTCACAACCCCATGGCTTACTGTACTGTAGCCGTGGATTAGTGAAAACTTCAGGAGAACGTTGGCAGCTCAGGGGCTGTATAGGAGCGCATTTTCTTCACCTTGACTAATCTGCTGTCAAAGGTTTAGGTTTGTCAAGGATTCAGGGACAAAATGTGATCTTTAAAGGAGAATATTTGGGGAATTCTCTGTGTTGTCAAGCGTTGGATGCGATGATCAACTACTCTCATGACTGTTTGTTGAATAGAAAACTAGGCTCACCATTTCTTGCTTACATGAGAGTGGTATCAGTCTTTTAATTTAACTCTTTGCAACTCTTTCCTTTAAGTGAACTGAACACAGTTAAAGGAAACACACTGAATGTTTTTTTTAAAGTAAAAAAGAGGGAGCTCTCCTCTTCACACTCATTTCACGACTGACTGACTGGCTGGCTGGCTTTGTGTGGTGTGCTGTGCGGTGGACTGCTGGTTGATTTGGAGAAATGATCTTTTGACATCACCATATTCAACCGAGGATTACCAGGCGATCTGTCACTGAAGATTGTTTTCTCATAAGTAATGAACTTATCAGAGATGTTGCTGCTAGCAGGTTCTCTGACTGACATCTCATGTATTACTGTGAATAAACAACAACAGGTGAGGCATAAGTGGATTTGCATAATGCTGCTAATAACTGTGTGCTTGCCACAGTATGTAACAGCACTGCATACTTCTTGAAAACCTGCTTTGTTCATAACAGACGGCAGGAAAATTTAGTTCACAGTTCATCAACTGTAAACCAGAAGCATCTTGGCGTGTCCTGACATGCAGCTTTCTCTATCAGACATATCGCTTTTCTAATGATGACAAGACAATTTCTTTGAATTTTGCCCATCTCACATCAAAGAGGGGAGAAGTAAAAAAGCTTGTTTACCAGTGTCTTCTTCATAATTTCCAGCCAGACTGGCTGTTATTTAAACTGGATCATTTCCCTCTATACAACAATAGGAATTCAGAGCTGCAGAACAACAGTGCAGTAGATACTGATGCTTCACCAAACTAATCCACTTGCTGGTACTTGTTTGCCCAGAGTCTGCTTCCTACTATAATAAGAAGTAGGCAATGCTTGTCTCGTCGGGTCTCATCTGTCACCCACAGATATACTTATGGATTTTCCTGTTTTGATCCTTGCCATCTGTGCCTTTTTCTCTCCCTCTCCCTTCCCTCCAAAGTCGACATAATGAACAATTTCTTGTTATCCACAACTTTACAGGATTTGGCTCCATAGTGCAGAGTAATTGTTAAACTATTCTTGTCTAGGATTGGTACATTCTCATTGTCTACCTAATTAAGAGTTAATGTCAAATACTTGGAAAGGTGAAAGTGTAATTTGCTACCTGTGCATTGGGAAAATAAAAAATAAAAAAATCATCTCACAAGACTTAATCCAGAGGGAAACAAATCGCTCCCGAGGAAATAAAAGCAGCTAAGGCTCCCTCAATAACCCCAGAGATAAAAATACTGACAGTAAATAGGAAGCTAAACGCATTCTGCAGAGTGATTTTAAAGCAGTAAGTGCAAATTTTCTGGGCTAAAATTGTCAGGGCTATAACAGTGTAAATATTATTTCAGTGTAAAAGGCCAAGCATGGAAATTAGAAAAATCCACAAAATGAGTCCTAGCTGCAGCAGCTCCAGCAGTGTTTTCTAAAATGACATCGCAGAATGGTGCCAGTTTTGCCTTGAAGAGATATTCATGAATATTTGTCAAAGTGGCCAAGATTGCAATATCCCGTTTTAAAAAACAATATTACATAAAATAATCTTAAAACACGCAAATATTGACGAAAATTATCAACAGAACGTGAAGAAAAAAACAGTTTTCGCTTTATGTCAAAGACGTTTATGTATTCTCGGTATGATTATTGGTACGTTAAGTTATCATGGTAATGAGTTTGTCTCAGCCCATCCTTTCTTAATACTGTACCACTTGTATCTCAAGAGGCCATAGTTAGTCACTGTAGCATTCAGTTCAACAACAATACAGGTGGGGTTTTTTTTATCACGTTGCAACCTGGGGCTAACCCCATAACCCTCGCTCAGGCCTCCAGAGGTGGACGCTGACTGATCCTTGACCTCCCTCTTGATCCTCATGCCTCATGACCTGAAACTGCTGTGTATTCCAGTCCTGTTCTGATCAACTTGTACTGTATTCCCTGTCGTCGAAATCACCTCCGCTGGTCTCAGAGACTGTGTTCGAACCCAGGTCAGCTGTGTTTACTGGGATACACACACACACATCCCAACCCTTAAACTCCTCACTCCTGTGTGGTGTTGTAACAGAGTAAACACCAACACTGCTCCTGTGCTCCAAGCTCCTAGTCCGGTCAGAGTCAGCTAGCACTAACTAGCAGCAGCTACAGTTTGCAGCAGTTAGGGGCTATTTAAAACAGGATGTCTGCATTCTGAAAGTGTGTTAAAGATAGGACACTAACTCTTTTTTTTGTGCCTGTTTGTTTTGTACAATGGCTGCAGTCCACCAGCTGCATGTATCAACACACACAGAAAAGAGCAACATTGTGCAACTGAAACTTTTTATACAATCCTCTGAGGTGGACGGTTACAGACGGTTACAGGAGAAAAAAAGACATCCCATCTATTGTCAACGCTGCCAGCTGAGTGCAGAATTAACTGTACTCTATCACCTGTCTCTCTTAATCAACTGAAGTAAACTTGGCTGGAGCTCCCTCACCGTAACAGACTCCATGTCACGTCAGCATTCCTCATTCCACTCCCGAGCTCACAATTAATACCAGATCTGCTCCTGGGCCATGGGTGACTGCGCTGGTGTGTCTGTGTGTCCCTCTGTGTGTAGGAATGGGTCTGTGTATGTTGCCTTATATGCCCAAGGGTATGCAGCTGTGTAAGGGTTTCCCTAGCACAGACAGGTTATATCTCACTCCCAGACATAATGGGGACTGGTCTCCATCGGTACAGACTGGTACAGACCGCAGTCATTCCTGTCTGCCTGCCTTCCCCACAGCATGTGTGCACCAGGCACCGACTTCACGCCGCAACGCTGACTATTGGATGAGGAACAAAAGACCTGTGAATGCAATTGAACCTGCACTCTTTCAACCCCATGAAGCCCTAACTACCCTGGAGAAGTACAGCAAAGTCTCCTGTTTTAATAGCACAAACATCATACCATCAAAAGGTCTCACAGAGGTGTGTTCATTGTGCCGGAAAGACTGTGAATGAGCTATAGTGACTTAGTAAAGAATGTTTTCCAGGCAAGAAAAAGTAAGAGTGAAGACAGAGCAATACCACAGAGCAGCATGCCCGGTTGTTCAAATGATCTCAAATTACCCCTCGACAGGGTTATATTTCTGGTAGCAGCTCCACAAAGAGGCAACCTGTGGCTGCATTGAATTTCGACTCAGTCTGCCATTGGTAGATACATATATTTGACTGTTCTATGACAACTGTTGAATGTCAGTGCAAAATAAGGTCTAGTGAGAGTGAACCAAAACACTCGGTTTGAGCTTAAATGTTGAGGTGATCCGCAAAAATCTTTGGGTTTGTTACTATGAGAGGATCCCTTTCACATTACCCATAGTCAATTCACCGATCTAAAAATATATTGATCACTTTAAATAGATCATATTTACCCACCAACAAGAAATGGTCTCTTTTGTTGCTTAGAGCAGTGTATGTTCAGCCACCTGTGAATAAGAAACAAAAACACCAACATACAAAAAAATGGGCCTGGAATTGCAGTGCACATTACCTACACTTGTTTTCAATGACTTTAGGGTGAAATGTTCCCGTAAATCTTTCAACTAAAGCCGCTCTGCCCAGACTTGAAAGTCATCTCACACCTAGTGTGATTAGAAACTCGTCCTCAGGGTAGTACATATCCCTAAGCACTGGATATCACGTTCCACTAGACATTTTCAGTGACATGAACACGTCTTTAAGGAAATCAAAGAATCACTGTGTTCCTGTGTCTACTGGGAGCCATAAGAAATATCCCACCATATAGAGTAGTTTCCTGTTCTGACAGGACACCACAGCCGAAGCAGGGAAATCCAACACCCACCTGCAAATAACACTGAGTCAGACATGGTGAGAGGAGCCCCTGACACCTTGATGTATGTGTATGTGTGCGAGAGTGTGTGTTTGGGGTTTGTGTGTGGGAGGCCTGCCATATGCTAGATGTGCCAAGGCAAAACTGCGAGGTGCAGTAGGTGAGAACAGACATTCTAGCAAAGGGAAATTATGGATCTTATGTTGAAGCCAGACGTATCGATTCACGAAAAACAAGTACAAAAAATACATCAATGCATACTAATATAACACAGAGTATATACAGGGCTTCTACCTGAAACTACAGCTGCTCTTCTATTATTGATCACTATTGAGGGCTTAAAGAAAGATTTAACATTTCAGGAAATACATGCATCCACATTCTTGTCAATAGTTAGATGAGAAGATTGATACCGTCCTCATATCTATATGGTATATTTATGGCTATAGTCAGCAGCCCCATTAGCTTAGCTTAGCATTAGTGGACCATTTCTTGCAGTGACCTCTTCATGTCTTGTCGTCATCATGTGGTTGCCAGGCAACCAGCTTTAGCCTTGAGGAAGTTACTGCTCCTGGCCAAGAAATTATCTGGCATAATCCCCTGAAACAACACAAAATGTTGTTTTTATACTATTACTACTACTACTATACTACAGCTTTTGTATGGATTAAACAAACATGACATGTTAATTTGTGAGCCTTATTGACACTGGCAGGTGGATTTTGTTATGTTTGGACAGAGTCAGGTAAACTGTTTCCAGGTTTTATGCTGAGCCAAACTAACTAGCTGTTGGCTGATAGCTTTATAGTACAGATATGAGCGAGGTTTCAATCCTCTAATCTAATTTATGCCAAGAAAGCCTTTTCACAAAATCACCTAAAATGTCAAACCACTGCCTTAATCTTCTGCAGAAGAGCCCTGTTATTATTATTTAGCTCATTACTAAGGTACCTTTGATTTGATTGAGGATAAAAACTTCAAAAAGGAAAGCACCAAACAAAGTCACTTCCTAATTGAATTTGTGACAGCACAAAAAAGGAAATCAGCTTTGGCGGAAGAGATTCAATAAAGACATTCATAAAGGCCTCCTGACAAAGCTGGGATACCAGTGTTAGCATAATATAGAAAAATCACCTCAATTACTCCCACTTGGCAAGGAGAGACAGAGAGAATGGATGGAGCGATACGGAGGTTCAATATGGCAGGCAGCGGCTCGGTTAAGGTCAACCCACCCTCGGATTGACTGGCTGTTTGGTTTTACTGCGAAGACAACAAATGATGCGCCGTGTCTCGGCCTTATCTGTCACTGCAGATAGAGGATATCTTGAGGTTTAGAGGTCCCGAAGTGTCACAATAAGAAATGTGGTGGAGAACTTCCTATATTAACTCCAGTCATCTTCTCATGCCCCAAAACAGGCACACCTGTACTGCCTGTAAACCTTAAATCTTCTTAAATCTGCAATCTAAACGTTGAGGGCACATTATCACTTCAAAGCTGCCTTCACATTATAAGAGATTTGCTTTTAGCTTCTTCTTCTTCTTCAACATTTAGCGAGCTATGTTCGCGAGCTACTATTGTGTGATATTGCATGTATACGTTGTTTTAGAACATTGAACTGGTAGTAGAGTTAAATTTGCTTCATCTCCTCCCCTTCTTGCAAGTGTCGTTGCTACGCTATGTCATGTGTTCAACGTCCTGAGACTTAAAGCTGCATTAATATGTTATTTTTTGCCACTTTGGGGCAGCAAAAACAAGCTGTGAACACAGTACTGACATATTAAGTTGATATGGCTAACAGCAGTAAGCACGGCATTGCTTAGTTGCACATCCAGCTGCTGCAGAACAACAATGAACATTCATTTTGGAGTTGTGTTTCAATATTCGCTCTTCTTTTAGCTCCACTTTGGTCTCCACCATGCCCTGATAAAAATATTTATCTCTTTAGCAGCTAAATGCTCCACTAGTTAGTGGCTACCAAGAAGGTGAATGTAGCTTGACATTAAGGATTTGGTACTGGATAGGGAATGTACAGTCAGAGTGGAGAGAGTGAACTAAAGTGATAAAGTTCAATGGAGTAGTAAAATGACACTACGAAGAAATCTTCACATTACACGGTCATTGGATGCAATGTAAATAGAAAAATATAGATTTTAGCCTCTTCCAGATACATTTTCATGCTAGTAAAAACAACACAATACTAAACAACACTGTTCACACACTCTTTTCTAGCCTTGAGCATTACTTCAATATTCCACATGCTTCAGACATTTTGCTTGCATCTCATCCTATTCACCGGTCCAATGCACCACTGAACACTCAGCACACCTTTTCTACAGCTGGAGCCTCACTGCATGCCAAGTGGCCTGAGAGTGCAGAGTGACTGAATATTGACATTTAATACTGTACGGCATGTGCTCATCCTGTAAACTCTGATGTTATATTGCAGTCTCTTTGAAGTGCCCTGGCATTTTTGCACTGTGTGGCAAGAAATGCAGTAATGCGATACTATATGTTGTCATGACTACAGCGAGTCAACACACTTTTATGCGAGTGTGTTTAAAATGGCCAGCTGAAGCCTTGCAGTTGTCTACTGTTCTAAGCGAGTGTGTTCAACAAACAGGTTTCGCTGTACCTTTAAAACAAAGAGGTACAGTGAAATAAAGTGCTCTTCCCATGATGCCAGGCTTCTGTTGGTGATTCATCAATACAGTCACAGAAGCTCTCTAAGTTTCTCTCTCTCTGTCTCTCTTTCTCTCCCTCACTCTATAACTCAGTTTTATTCACATCACTCTGCATAATGCATGAAAGCACATAGGTCCCCCAAGGCCTTTCATTACGTAAACCTGTTGCAAGAGGAGCCGCAGCAGCACTTTTACAACATCCATCAAATCAGGGGCAAGCATGTGTTAGAGTGGTTTGTGATGTATTGCTGGTTAAACGGCTGCGATGTCTGAATACAATTACACTTACTTTCAAAGCACACATAACAAGGTGTTTTTTTTAGGAATGAAAGCCCTCCTTCCTCTCTGCGTGAAATGAATAAAAGCTCACCTATGCAAGGCATCATTGGAGGGAGAGACGTGTTCACTGAAAAGCCCTCAAAGTGAGGCATTTAAGTCTTGGGATATCAGGCCCTGTTTCATCATTTTGTGCGTTAACAAAACAGTCACATACGATATAAGAAGGATATCAGAGAATAACATCTGCAATATACTACTGCACAGAAGATAGAAGAGGCAAGGTGGCCTTGTGGGGAGCCTCTCTCCACCATCCTGATCTACTCAGTCATCACCTGCCTGCAGTTCCTGCGCCCCCCTTGCAATCTGAGAATAGAAAGCACTGTTTTTAGCGCAAGAACGCTCTTTCCCTTACAGCCTGTCTTTGGGTTACACAGTTCCTCAGCGAGAATGAGATGAAGAGAATATAACCTTTTCATACCCGAGAGGAAGCAAGATCAACAAAGTGCTCAGAATTGTGTCATTCATGATGAAGGTGAGACTTGTTTGGATCAGTATCACCCCCCTTTGTTACATTAGTATGATGGTCATTTGGAGTAAATCCAATAACGAAGCCTTCACCTTGTCATGCTGTTGTAAATATCTACTGTGAGATGAGACGGGGGCTCTACAAGTGATAAACTGCACAAAGGGGTTTAAAATCTGTGGATGTGTGATAAGGTGTGAAGTGGAGAAAGACCCTGCATGGACTTTGAATATTCATAACTCACCGCTCGCATTCTTCCCACATATCAGGTGTTGCCAGGACAACAGAGACCCCCATATTTCTGCATCACCGTTGACGGCCTGCTCCAGGGTCTCCACAGTGAACTTGGGGATCCCGTTATCCCGCTCCAATAGCGCACTGCGCAGCACCCGAGCGTACACCTCGCGGAAGAGGCTCTCCATGCACGCAGCCAGGTAGATCGCGGCGTGCTCGTGGATCCTGACCGCAACCCTGCTCTCGACCATCCACCTGAAGAACTTCCCCACGTTGAAGATGAGTCCGCAGCGCACCGACTTACTGCGGCCGAACTTGTCCTCCTCCGTGCTCATGTTGTACAGGGACAAGGCACTGAGGGCCGCGCTGATGCAGTTCATCGAGACGGTCCACGACAGGACCATCTTTATGGCACTTTGGATCTCATATTTGGTGCATTTGGCGTAGCGCAGACTCAGGCGCTGCGCCTCCTTGGCGACCCTGACCAGGGCCCGGCTGACCAGCACCGAGAGCCTGAGCAGGACGTCCTGCGGGGGGGTCGGCAGGCTCATCTCCTCGTCCCTGCTCAGTGCGCTCGCCACTTCCCCGAGGCTCCACGGCACATCCTCAAGCTCGGGTAGTTTAGCGCACTGCCCGGTGCTCTCCAGGATCTCGGCGTCCTCGACCAGGACAGTGTTAACAGTGTCCAGACTGTTGTGTCGACTGTGCATCGAGTCGGTTAAATGCCAGTGATTCCCCCCATGTGCCTCTGAGCAGCACAGCGACGCACTGGAAGATCTGAAGGAGTCCGCGGCTCCACCATAACCCGAGTCTAGCGTCAAATCCTCCAGGGTCCTCGCTACTGTCTTGCTACTCCTTGCCATAACTGCACTTCATACTGCAAAAGAGGGTCTTGGGAAAGTGGAGGGAAATACTGAAGACGGTGGAGGCTTGGATACGCGCGCGTAATGCACGAGCTCCGCTGACAGATATTATTCTTTTTGGGGAAAGTCTCCCCAAGGCTGCTGTATAAAGTTAAAGAGTAGTATCTCACTACAGTGCATCAACAGTCACACAGTGCTGTAGCAGCGCAGTGCCTGACAGATGGAGGCGGGCCGTGGAGAACCGAGAACAGCTGTCAGCCAATGGACTCTCGGGATGAAGCAGCAAAGAGTTTTAATTGGTTTACTTTGGAGGATCAATACAAAGTCATTGATGCAGGCTAACCCATGATCAGGCTTAGTAATAAGAAAGCGATGTAAACATTAAGTACAGTGCTTATTTATTTCTTTACAGCCTAATTGTGGGACATTTCCCAGAACTTATAAATAGTTTAAATCCTGTCAAATGTTATTATGCAAAGATATTGCAGTTCATAATAAATCACATCATATAGAAGAAGCTGCTTTTATATAACCATGTTTAGAGGATCAGTCCCCCCCCCCAGAGGATCAGGCTCCCTCTTTTCACATATTTTCTCAGGGCCCATGTCTGATCGTAACATGACTCAAGACCATTAATAATAGATTGCATGCATAATGTATCCTTCTCTGTTCCTCTGGAGGAGAACTCATTGAAAAGATCTGAATTACTTTCAAGGTCATTAGCTGGGATCACTCACAGGGTCTAACCTAGCCATTTTGTTGTTGTTGGGGGTTTTTTTACCCACTAAACCCATAGGAATCTGGATGAACCACCTGAAAGCCACGGTGCCTGCGAGCACAACTTAAAACACTGATATTCTTAACTCTGAAAGAACAGCATTTGGTATAAGTTCAATGCACAGAAAATAGCTGCAGTGTACTGACAAAAAGGGTTCAGAGCGAATAACTGCAAAATGCAGTGCATAAATTGTCTACAGAGTGGAAACTAATCTAATCTGGTGGTAAAAGAAATAATTACTTCATGAGCTGGAGATTGCTCACAGATCTGTGGGACTGGGACTGTTTTACATCAGAGATGCAGTGAGACTGTAGCTTCTGCATTTGGCAGCAGGTTGGATGGATGTGTCTCTGGAGCAACAGTGAACCCTGGTGTTGTGCAATCAAATTTCAGTTTATCTGTCAGGGCAAAAGGCTTAAAGTGCCTTGTGAAGGTTCCTGGTTTGAATCCCTCAACCAGCTGGGGCCCTACATCTTCTTCTGTGTCTGCGTGGGTTCTCTCCAGGTACTTCAGCTGCCGTACACAGTTCAAAGACACGCAAGTTAATTGGTAACTTTAAATTGCTCATAAATGCCAATGGTTATTTGTTTTTACGTGTCAGCCCTGTGATGAACTGGACACAGAATGTACCCAATATCCAATATCAGCTCCCCAATAAACAATAACAATAAACAGTTATTGAAAATGGATGGACGGTATCCTGATGTTTTTCATGCTGCCTCACTGCTACATTGCTATGGCTTACTGGGGCACATGAACAGAACAGAGTCACAGTTGATATTATTAGTTACACCTGTACTGTGACAAGTCAGAATGTCTGCTAGGAGAAATAGTAGATCCATTACGTACATATAAATGGCACACTGTTCAGACTCTGACAGCCGTACAAGAAAAGGACAAAAAAACAGTGCAGGATGAGTGAAAGAAAAACATATTACTACCAAAAAAAAACATATGGCATCTTAAATGTTTTAGTGGGTTCACCCTCTGCTCTGGGTGAGAAAGGTGTAAACACAAATCCTCATAAATTACTGCAAGGTCTACAGGAAGGTCTACACAGCACGAAGAAGGTGCAGTTAGATGAGAGAGGTCAGAAACACAACAGACAATAGAGGTGAGAGGGGGCGGATATTTCAGTAGCATGTGGGGTATCAGTAGCCATGAGAAATATTGGACAATTAGGTAGATAGTCAAGGCTGGCTACCTCCAAGTGTCCTCCATATTCTCCATCATCTGGTATTGTCACATAATTTGGGAGATTAAATAAAACACAGTAAAAAGGACAAAGGTCTGGCTTCATGGCAGTAATGACAGTAACCCTCAGTGATTGATTTTAATCATATTAATTTGGAGTTTTAATTTATCTCAGTAACCTCACTGACTGCTCTATGACAGCTCTATCTTTAGAGACAGAAAAGGCTACATTGTTGGGCACCAAAGAATTTTGGAGAATCAATTCTTGTATAATTAAAGTACCTAATTAGGTTGTAAAACTCACCTTGAAGGTTGTGTAGCCCCCAGAGAATAATTTAATATCACAGTTTCATGTCTATGTTGGGTGCAAATTAGCCTTTCTAGCCGAGGGAACGCTTTAATCAAACTTAATTTATAAGGAGCGGGATGTCAGAGGGAGCAAAACTCAGAACGAGGTAATTAAAAAAGGTGATGGCTACGGCTTTTTTTAGTTGGGAGCCAATGCAGGACAAACCAAATGAATTGTTTTAAGCCACACTGTCAGCATGACTCTAATATTTGTCTACTTTGTCCCAGACTGAGATATCTCGACAACTATTGGGTGGGATGTCATGACATTTCTTGCACATGTTCATGGATGAATCTGACTTTGATCATCCTCTGACTTGTCTTCCATCACAACCAGCAATTGTTCAGCTTATCCAATGAAATACCATAAGATCTTCTCAATTGATTGGCACACTTTTGTACAGTGATTCTTGGAACGCGTTGACATTTTTTTAAAGATATTTTTTTGGCCTTTTTTTTACAGAGACAGCTTGTGACAGGAAATGTGTGGAGTGAGAGATGGGGAATGACATGTAGGAAAGAGCCACAGGTCGGATTCAAACTCTAGGCCACGGCAAGGACTGAGCTTTTGGACATGGGACGGCTGCTCTACCGACTGAGCTAAACAACACTGCATTGGCGGTTGACATTTTGAACTACTGTATAGATTGCCCTAAAATATGTTAGAGGCATTTGTGGAGATCACTTAATCATCCAGTCCAGTGCCATCATCAAGCTGAACTTATATATAGAGAATCTGCAAAACTAATGACATTATTGTTAGTCTTGGCTTTACATTGTGTTTAATGTTAATTATCAGCATGGTAACACTGTCACTATGAGCATGATGTAGCACAAGTGTCAAAGGATGAAGGGACGCCAAAGGGCCTTTCAAAAACAACTCCTGGTTGATAGTGCCATCTAGTATCCACTTGCAGAACTGCATGCAATTGCACGATTTCCAATGTGCATTACTTTCCAATGAACCTGGTCTAATTTTATGAGAGCAGATATTTGCTTTCATCACAATAATCTACAACTATAATGCAGCATAATTAACTCGACACGGGTTCACCTTCAATAACTAGTCTATTAGACTAGGTGTAAATCACTGACAATCAGGATAAATAGAAATTACTATGATTCCTCTAGTATTACGAGAGTGAGAACTTTGGATTAAATTTGCTTTTGGAAAAAGTGACTAAGTCAGGAAAGGTTGATATGAGTAGGACATTGCCACCAGACACTGGCCAAATAACTTGCAGTTCCACCAAAGACAATCAACATAACCCCTCAAGCTAATCCAGTGCATCGTTGTGCTGCTCTCCTCTACAGCGAGATGGCCTGAACCAGCCAATTTGAATGACAGTGTGATGCTGGAAAGCCAGGCTATGCTCTAAGAAACTGCATGCAGTGTGTTTATACTGTAGGCACATCCACTATAATTTACCCTGGAAGTGAGAGATGAGTCAGCCTGGGAATAACTAAGCCACTAAGGCAGCTTCTGCACCATCTGAAGAAACTCATCTCATGACTACACTAGGAGTTATAAACTTTACTGCCTTATTACGCCTTGCTGTTTACTGTTGGAGCTCAGTTTGTGAATCACCGAGCATGGTGTTTCAAGCTAGCTGTTTCCGCCCCTCTGTAGATGACTTGAACAGAAATAGAAATAGTCACGTGTAATGTTCTGAACAAGTACAGCTTGTAACGCTTGCAAAGATAGATACTTACTATATTAGTGGGTATGCTGCACAGCTCATCAGGCCTGCGTGGGTCAATAACATTTTTTGACATCTTGCCCCAGGGTGATACAGAACAGTAGATCCTCTGAAATTCTGGCTGGTGAAAACATATTATATCATTCTTTACCAAGTATTTATATAATACATTTTAAGAAAAGAATGGCATTTTGATTAATGTAATGCAATCAAAAACAAGCATTCATTGTGGAGTGCAGAGAAACTTAAAATATATAGTTTTCAGATATAATAAATTTGAAGTCCATCCTACATTAGAAGTCACATCTTGCCATCTCAGTTTTAATTTTCCTAATGTTCACATAAACAATATGTGTTTGTAGGATGGATTGCAGGCTATAATTGCTTTAACTGACTGCTGCGCACAACATTAACCGTGTATGGTTGCACATGAGCGCCTGTAGGTGTATCATCACAACTTTCACTTTTATGTAATTTACCGTGCCGCACATGGGTTACAGATTATGGCTGCTGACTGAGAGTGGGCGGGGAGCGCGCGGCCTCCAAGATAACCTGAGCACGCCTGATCCGAGCCAAGCCTCGCCGCGCTACACGTGCTCATCCGGGTACTTCTGAGTGGACACGTAACCCAATCCCAGGCTTCCGATTAGCTGCTTTTAACGGAACCTTTTGACGGCCGTTTAATGCTTTTGCTTTCCAAAAGTGAATCCTGGGATAAAATATCGAGATAACACGACCACACGTGGACGTTTGGCCGGTTTATGACACCCGTAGACTACGTTTGAAGCAGACTAAAGAAAGCACATTATGGAAACGTGACAGAGGGGCCGTTACGCAACGTCGTGTCCTGACCAATCAGAGCGCGTCGTTTCGCCCCGCGTGTTCCTGTGGGTGGAGATGTTGATACAGAAAGGACGTCCTGCGTGTTTTGCCCGAGTTTAGCAGGCTTTTTACGATTTATACAAATTGTTTCAACACGTTGAGTTTGTGTTAACTTAATGTAGACTGACGTTACACTTGGAAAACAACGCGGGAATATTTGCTCGTGTTTACTTTTTTTTTTTTTTTTTTGCGAGCTAGTAGCTTGTGGGCTTCACCCACGCCTCGTGTGACAGCGTACGAAGATAAAACAATTTGCTGCTGGCTGAAGCTCGCCAGCTTTATTTGATAGGTGAAACAAATGTGTCCACTTCAACGTTTCTAAAGGAAACAGGAGCTGAGCCTGTGGTCACCTGCTGCCCACACATGCAGCCACCGCTGGTCAGCAGACCCAGCCCTGTGGATAAATCCATGGAGCAAGGTTAAGGAATAACAAAACCCTTAACGCAAGCTCACCGACTGAAACTGAGCAGGTGTTGGAGCTACATCACCCTCGGATGTGAATGGACTATTTCTGACACCAGAACAACACAAGAGAGGATCTTTGTTGTTGTTATTGGGAAACGCCTCCTCTCTCCTTTTTCTTTTGACCCCCCATCAGGTATTAATAAAGAAAGCAGGTGACATGGTGGTCAACACCATCCACTGGTTTAGGAAGGGACTGCGGCTGCACGACAACCCGTCTCTGAGGGACTCTATCCGGGGAGCGGACACCCTGCGCTGCATCTACATCCTGGACCCCTGGTTCGCGGGGTCCTCCAACGTGGGCATCAACAGGTGGAGGTAAGGCATGGGACAGGATGACAGAGCCTGATAGATGTGAATGTGAGAGTGGGTGACAGATTGTGTCATTACTGGACCACAACCCCAAAATCTAATGAACCCCCAAGTAAAGGTCAAGTGTGTGGGATTTAGTTGCATCAAGCGGTGTAATCGCTGCATTGTAAGAGTCAGTATTTAGTTTGTCTTGTAGAAATGTGGTGTTTCAACATGGCAGCCCCCATGGAAGGCTGCTGATATAAAAGGATAGTTTTTAAGTAACAAAAATAACAAGATTCTTTCCAGGTGATTATACATGCATGCAAGCATAGTCATGGCTATTATATTCCATGCCAGCATTAGAGGCCCTCAATCTTACAACACACTGCACCTTTAACCTAAAGATCTCCAACTTTCACTCGACTGAACCGCTTACTCCTCTGTCCAAATGTGGTTATCCCAAAAATACTGTAAATACTGTAAAATCTGAAGCTAAAGGGTACGACGGATTTGAAAGATGTCTGTGATTGACATGTCATTGGAAGAGAGCCGCATCTAATTGGAAATAACACGCGTTCACACCAATGAGATGGCTGCTGCAGAGATTACTATCTTCACACTGCATGTGTTTTCAGTTGGTATAAAACTACGCGGACCATTGGGTTCATCAGGTTCAGTGCATGTTTATACTGGTTTATGAGCCACTGCTTTATCACTATATGTTATTTATTTCTGTATTTGGTTTTCGGTTTTTCAGTTCATAGTAGGTTAACAACAATAAAGCTTAAGCAACAGCAACAGCAGTGCTTGATCTAACATATAAAGAATATATATTATATATATATATATATTAAAATATGTAGGGTTATTCAGGTTAATCAATAATGAAAGTAATGGTTTGCCCTATGGACAACATGTTTCATTCCTTTGAAGTCGTCCTGAGTTTGATCAGGCTCACAAACCCTGCTTTAAAATAGGGCAGTGTATTTAATGTACCTTGAGACTCTGAAGGCACATTGAGAAACTCAATTCGGCCACAACACCTGATGACATTTTTTGTTTTCCTTCTAGTCTTAAAGCTCTTCCCAATAAATAGTAAAGTGTGTTTTTCAACTCAGTTGTGGTGTAGGGGTCCTATCACAAAGAAAAACTGGCAGTCTATACCAATGTACAGTCTGTTGTTGTGTAATCATTACTGTTACTTATGCCAGTTTCAGATAGATGAAAAATACAGGATATTAAAAAATGCTGTCTAGGTGCATCTGTCTTTTCCAGCGTTTGCACTGTGTTTGGTTGTTCAGTGCCTGTTCACAATAGGCTAGTTTCCCGCTATTAATCTGACTCTGACCATGGCATTGCAGGTCACTTTTACTGCTTATTAACTCTGCTGCTCAGCCCTGGACAGCTGAGATTTGGGTCAGTGTGTTATGACAATTATATCATCATATTGCCCCTTCACAGCTTTGACCTACATTAAACAACCACATTCTCACGAGACCACCTACCCCACTCCCGTTTGTCAGCCACACCTCCACCTCACGCACTATTGCCAAAGCATTGTGAACCGGGGTCAGTGCTTTGAGATTCCTGCTTCTGTTGTACTGTTTTAATGTGGTGAGCAGATGCGTGAGTGGAAATATAATATAATGATTTCCAGGACAAGCGAGTGATAGTTTGACAGATTATTCAAACTTTAGATGGGGAGTCTAAAAAATATTTGCAGGAATACACAGAATTAAGTATTGATGTCAGACTTTGAAGATAAGGGACTTTTTTCCTTCAGTCATACTATTACATACTATAAGAGCTCCGCGCTTTTTGAGACGGGAGCCATTCATCAAGCAGATGACAATTTTCTGGATATCATTTATGCAGTATTGTGGCAAACTAGCAATTATAGCAGTTATTGTTCTGGCCTTTTGGTCTAAAATTGCTTTTTTGAACTTTAGAACTAATAAATGGAAACAAAATATATTTTCTTAACAAATCCCTGTCATGGTGAATTTGGTACCAGTTCTAATTCATTAATAGAATAATAAAAATGTCTGATATTTGTTATATGCAATGTAGGTAGCATGCAGTTTGAATAAAAGAACATTTAATACTTTAATCAAGTATGCATAAACTGTGTTTTGACTCTGTCTGGTTTGTTGACATCACCAGAACACTTCCATTTCATGCACTCTCTTATTTGTGGGAGACCTTTGTTCTGTTTACTGTAAACAGTGTATTGTCTATATCACATGACAGTTAAATGATGGCTATCATTTTAATTGTGACTGAAATTACATTAGAGTTGTTGTTTAACTCTAAGCCTCAGTTACTGCAACACATGATTTATTAGTCTTATTCAGAAATTCATCATGTGCCACAAACAGATAAATATAATACCACCGATGACCCCAACAGCACCTACAAGTCCTCACCGTTAATACCAAATTATCTGGTTAAGAGGGATGCCAAACTATAAACCGTCTGCCTGATGATAACAGCTTGGGTGTCAAACTGTTCCACAGAAGGGCCGGTGTGGCTGCAGGTTTTCTTTCCAACCAAACAGCAGCACACCAGACTGGACTCATTTAATCAACTGATCTCAGTCTTTAGAGAGTTGATTGGTCAAACTGTGTGCTCTTGTTTGGTTGGAACAAAAACCTGCAGCCACACCGGCCCTTGTAATTCCTCTCGAATAATCACCTCACCCTTCCCTCACCACTCAGGACTCTCAATTTTGCTGTTGACCAGCGGTTTTACCGGACATACCGGCTGATCTTATGCAGTCTGTTTTTATTAATCTCAGTCAATAAAAAACAGGCATTACAACAGAACTTTTCCAAGCTAAATGTATTCACACATTCACAGCTGAATACATTTTCACCTCCACACATGCTAAGGCTGTGACTGCGTATCCAACGAGCCTAATCAATCGGGTACAATGCGGATGGTCCTCACAGCCATTACTGTTTCTTTGAACTGCTGAAACCATGTGACGTGTGCACAGACGCCGTGTTGGTGTAGGTCATCAGGTCAGCTAAGCCTGTAATTAGTGGTGGTCTCATGATTGCATTTAGTCTAAGGAGTTTTATCTCAGCTGTATAGTCAATTAAACAACCCCTCTGTCTGTTTGGTTCCAGGTTTTTGTTGCAATCGCTAGAGGACTTGGATGCGAGCCTGCGTAAACTCAACTTACGTTTGTTTGTCATTAGAGGCCAGCCTACAGATGTCTTCCCCCGTCTTTTTAAGGTATTACAGATGGAATTCCTACTGTTATTATTAATTTCCATTGAGATTGCTTTTTACTTCTACCTACCTGTATGATTATACAGTATGTGACAATTAAACTGAAAAGAAGTTGAGTAGAAGATGCCATCCTATACTTTTGTACATTTGAAATCATTTTAACTTAATGTTGTAGCTCATATATCAATTTATGTCGTAAAAATCAAAATTCCACAACCACAAGAGTTTGAGGTTAATTCCTCAAAACCAATTAGTTGTAATGCTTTTTGAATGAAAAATAAGATTAAGCATAAACATTAGAAGGATAGACTTGTCCATCTTTTTAAAGAATAAATGAACAACTATATCTATAAACGTGTGGTGTGTGTGTGTGTGTGTGTGTGTATGTTATTTTGCTTCTCAGGAATGGGAGATCACCCGTTTATCTTATGAATATGACTCTGAGCCGTTTGGCAAAGAACGGGATGCAGCCATTCAAAAACTAGCCTGTGAGGCTGGGGTAGAGGTCATGGTGCGGATTTCACACACCCTCTACAATCTGGTCAAGTAAGTGACTATACACTATTAATTATGAATATGTGATGTAATTAGACCTACTTGAAACAGTGTTGATTGTCACGGCCTGCTCTGTTTGGGTTTGTGTTGATTTTCTTTATATTTTTTTGTCTTAAAGGATCATAGAACTCAACGATGGTCAGCCTCCTCTCACATACAAGCGCTTCCAGGCCCTCATCAACCGTATGGACGCCGTGGAGCCCCCCGCAGAGACGATCACACTTGATGTCATCAAAGAATGTGCCACACCCATCAGTGAAGACCACGATGATAAATTTGGGGTGCCCTCACTGGAAGAGCTCGGTAAGGTTTTTGTAACTATGTGCATGAATACTGATCTTGTTGTATATAAACAAACACTATCTGGCATATATTTGCAGTTTCACAGTTGCAGACTTGTTTTTTATGCTTTTAAATTTGTTTTTTTTCAGGTTTTGATACAGAGGGCCTGACCACAGCAGTATGGCCGGGTGGAGAAACAGAAGCCCTCATAAGGCTTGAGCGGCACCTGGAGAGAAAGGTAAAAATATGTCTGACCACACAGTGTAAAAAACAAATAAAAACCAAATAGCTGGTTGCACTCAAAAGTCAAACCACGAACATAACATTTTAACATAAGTTTTTCAATAGAAAGAGATGCACAGAGGTTGGTAGAAAGCCCATAGGTCTACAGTTTGGATACAACAGGTGCATTCTTCTAAGAGCCTGTGACAAGTTGTTACAAAAACAAAACAGATTCATGATCAGAAGAAATGTTAGATAGCTGAAACACACTGTGAGGGTACATTTGTTTATTCTAGCCCACTTCAAGTAATAAATAATCCATCATTTGCATGCTGATGTTGTGTCACCATCACAACAGTGTCTTTGTTTCACAGAGATACAAACATCGCAGATTTCTTCTCGCAATCACAGTGGTATTATTTTAGTCAAAATTGATTGACCATCTCTTACAGGCCTGGGTGGCAAACTTTGAGCGTCCACGTATGAATGCCAACTCCCTGCTGGCCAGTCCCACAGGCCTCAGCCCCTACCTACGTTTTGGATGTCTCTCCTGTCGACTCTTCTACTACAAACTCACCGACCTGTACAGGAAGGTACGAATGACCACAGATTAGAGATTAGTTTTATGTTGAAGCGAAATGCATAAGCCGACAGACATATCAACGTCTTCTCTAGCCATTGTTTCTTTTAAACATACAAAACAAATGATAAACTTAATCTTGAATCCTTTTAACTTTTTAGGTGTTTTTTTTTTGTGTCTCATCAGGTCAAGAGGAACAGCACACCGCCGCTTTCTTTGTATGGCCAGTTATTATGGAGGGAGTTCTTCTACACAACTGCCACCAACAACCCATGCTTTGACAAGATGGAGGGAAACCCTGTGTGTGTTCAGATCCCCTGGGACCGAAACCCAGAGGCACTGGCCAAGTGGGCAGAGGGACAGACAGGCTTTCCCTGGATAGACGCCATTATGACCCAGCTGAGGCAGGAGGGGTGGATCCATCATTTGGCGAGGCACGCTGTGGCTTGCTTCCTCACCAGGGGAGACCTCTGGATCAGCTGGGAGGAAGGCATGAAGGTAAGAATGACATTTAAGTAAGTGAGGTTCACACCCTGCTGCTGTCCTGGTGCTTCAAATGACTTCTGCTAATTGTTTTGACTCTCTGCGTCTTGTGCAGGTGTTTGAAGAGTTACTTATGGATGCTGACTGGAGTGTAAATGCAGGCAGCTGGATGTGGCTTTCTTGCAGCTCGTTTTTCCAGCAGTTTTTCCACTGCTACTGCCCAGTGGGATTCGGACGACGCACAGACCCTAACGGGGACTTCATACGGTCAGTCAGCAGATCTGCATCGTACTAACTTAGAAGCACTGGCGGTGTTGGTTGTTTTGTAGCCTCCCATGAGGGAAATGATTTGTCAAGGTCGCATCATCTGCACCACACCACAGAGATTCTCCAAAATAAGAAATGTGATATAATCATGTCAGCAATAATGAGAATCGGGTGACCTAATCTATACTGTGTTCATGTGACATCTGTCACATATTTCTGTTGCGTTCATTTCCATTTTCTTATCTTCCACGTGTGTCTTCATTCTTTTCTTTCTCTGCTCCCAGGCGTTATTTGCCCATATTGAGGGGTTTTCCAGCCAAATACATCTATGATCCTTGGAATGCCCCAGAGGATGTGCAGAAGGCAGCCAAGTGCATCATAGGAGTCCATTATCCCAAGCCCATGGTGAACCATGCTGAGGCCAGCCGCATCAACATAGAGCGGATGAAACAAATTTACCAGCAGCTCTCCTGCTACAGAGGACTGGGTAGGGACATGACCCACATACTGATCACCTCAAACTCAACCTCTCTCTTTTTTCATACAGATAAAACATGCCAAGTTCTGTCTGTTTTCCTGCAGTCCACAACTCCCTATACAGGACAAGTACACTACACTACAGCTACTAATTTTCACATGTTCTTCTCTACAAATAATATCCATGCACATTTGCACCAATTTGTCAACTATCAGGTGCTGCAATGTTAATTCCCTTGATGGTCAGATGATTATGTGACCCCATGGCAGAAAATTACAATGTGTTGGGTTTACTATACAAAAATTAGCACCAATTTTGATGCTTTTAGTTCCAGATTTATCAAGGCAATCATTGTCAGAGAGCAGTACTGAGGATGTTTATAAATGCACAGTATTGTGTCGCTTTTATATGTCAACTTTTCATTTAGCTTTGCTTAAAGACACAGCATACGGATGTCAGCAAGATGTTTGTAGACATGGGTTGCTCATACATAAGTGTTTTATTGTGAGTAAATTAAATTGCTTTGGTCCCCTTGTAGGCCTGCTAGCAACAGTACCAGACAATCCTACCAATGGTTCAAATGGCAGTAATGTTGGAAGAGTCAACACAGAGATCAGTCAAGGACCAGGAGGGTCCTGTGAAAACCCGTCCAAACCAGAGGGAAAATCTCAAACAGGTTTGTAGGTTGGATTGTTAATGGTTGATAAAACACAGTTCCTTGCACAATGACGCATACATACACTTAAAAATTGTACAGTAGATACTAAAAATGTCTTTATTCAAAGTGATCAGGGTCAGTCAGTCAGAGTGATATCAAATATATCTGAGAACTGGTAACTGAATATTTACTCTGCCAAAATAAGCCAGAAATATTGGAAAAGTAATTAAATGCCCCGAGCCAGCACTGCTACACTGCAAAAGAAAGTCATAGGTATATTCACTTGACTATTAAAATGATCATGTCTGAGCTGACACCACGTGAAGATGAAATCTTTTCTATATGCTCTGTGTCATATTTCAATGCAGAAAGAGGACAGTCCACACAGAAGCGCCGCCGAGAAGATGCTTCACTAGAAAGCAGCTGTAAATCCTGGAGGCAGAGCAAATAGTGCACAGAAGACAAAGGATCCCTCTGTCCGTCCCATCATCTGGATAGCATCCACACGCAACAGTAACTGTAACTAACAACCGTGGAGGAGACAGAATGGAGTGGCCGGATCCAGCTGATACTATTGACTGTCATTGTACATAACATTTGTTCAGAGTGTCAAAAGTCAGACTAGACAGTCAACTGTTACCATGTGTTGGTCTCAAGGTTCTGGACACATTTCACTACTCAGGAACAGAAGAAGGACTTGAGAAAATATATATCAGGGTGTTGTGAGGTCTTCCACTATACTTTGTCTCTGTACAAGCAATGAGACACTAATCAATATTACAAATGCTCTTTTTTTAAACCCCTCAACGCCCCACATTAGTCATGTCAGGATATTATCGGAGTTGTGTAATCAGGAGAAAAATCACCATCTTTCCACCAGTTATTCAGCTTGATGAGTATCTAGGCATACAGAGCGAACTGAACATTTTGCTAATACCCGACAGCTTCGGTCCCTGATTCCCATCTGAGTGATGGGAACCAAAAACACAATCGAGTAGACTGTGGAAGATTCCTTGTATACAGCTAACACCCTAAATCTCTGCTAACACGCTGACATGAGATGACCCGGATAAGACACCGTTCAAAACGCAGCTCAAAAACACACCATGAAATATTTCACACCAAGGATATTCACACTCTCATGAATGTAAATAATGTGAGAACATTTAAAAGTCTGATGTACAGGAGTAAAGATATTAGAAGATTGTCAGGTTTGGCAATGAAGCAGGTCTTATAAAAAGAATATTTGTAAATATGAATTGTTTTTGATTTCCAGCTTTTGTATATTTGGTCTTGGGGTTTCACAACTCTTTGTAAAGAATGTCTTACCAAAACTGTAAAGTTCTACTGTGGATGCATGTGCTTTTTGCCTCCTATGTGATCATATATAATCTTATTATTTTTGTATAAAGATTGACCAAATTCTTACTGCACCAGAATCATTGTATTGTCTTGATTTGTTTTATTTACATCACAGTGCCAACAGAATTAGTCCTGCATGACTTCTCAACACGCCAAGTTCTTTAAAGTTCACACATGTCAAATCAGGGTCATGACTCCCACACCCTTTAAATCAAAGCTAGTGATGCAACATGAGGAAGTCCAGCGGGCGCTGCTACGCTGGAACTATGTGTGAACTTTGAACCAAAGAGTCTGTTTCTAAAAGTTTTGATCAGTGTGATTAAAAGCACACCAGGCATAAACTTAAATGACTCACAGGTAAATTAATCGTGTGCCCTGAGGACGTCATCTCATGTCACGCCGCTGTGCGATCACGCACACCGGGGTGGAGACGGAATAGCTTTGGGCAGGGTTGGAAGCGTAAAATCCAGGAAGCTCCACCGTGTCCAATATCAGCTGCAGCTCGGTGGGCGGTGATAGCCGGGGCTCAAAGCCTCAATAAAATGCCCTTGCACATGAATGTAGCTAGTAGCTGCTGGTGCAGATCTCGACGCTGTGCTGTCTGGTTGTTTGTTTGGCCGCCTGTTGGAGATGGAAACGAATCAGGGCAAAACGCAGAGGAAGCCTGTTCGCCTCATCGCTGCAGCTTGTAATAACATGGGGATCGGGAAGGATGGAGAAGTGCCCTGGAATTTACCGTAAGGGTGATTTGTCAGACTACTTACTAAATATTGTAGCCTATCTGGTATATGTAGGCCTACATATAGTTGGATATCACACATACTGTGTTTAGTACTCTGTAGGGAGTTCACTTTGTTTGTGTTGTTTTGTGCCGTCTTCAGTAGCATCACTTATATATCATCCTCTGCAAACCTCTGTAAGGTTTTGTGGAAAAGTTTATAAAGCCTATTATTTCCACAGTCCAATATGGTTTATTTCTAGTGAAACAGAAGAGCTTCATGTAATGGATGATGCATTCTTACAGTTGCTTAGAAGCAGACAGAATTGATATCAGTGATTAACAGCTGATGACAAAAGAGTTATGACATTTATTCAAATGTATAATTTACTGATACTGTAATTGATGATTATATAATAAAATATTCTAATAGATAAGTATATTACTATTATTAGAAAGCTTCAGGACTCCAAGTACAGCAGTACTAGTTGCTAATGTAACATGTAGAACAGGTAGTAGTAGAGTGGAGTAGTGGCACATTTAAAGTAAGTAGCAGTAGTAGTAGTTATAAAAGCGGTGCCTCAAGGGGAGTTTGTACAGTATAAACAAGAAACGATGTGTTTTCTGATTCATTTATCTTTGGTAATGTGACTCTTACAGATGTGAATTCCAGTATTTTCTGAGCACTATCAGCCGGGTGTCCAGACCAGGTAATATTCATTGATTTATTTATTGCAACGCCAAAGCCTGGGTATCATTCAAGACTAAAATACACCTGTATTTCGACAGTTATATCAAAACGATATGTCCTTACTTAAAACTGTCAGCTCACAGCCATAAGGGGACATTCCCAGAGAATGTACTATATCTCAATATATGTCAGTATCATGATATAAAATGACATATGCCATGATAGAAGATCATGCACCTCTACTTGACAGTTTTCCCACTTTGGTTTTGGCTCAATTCTTTTGCTACCCCAAACTTTGAAGGTTTTGAACCCAGTCCTGTACTATATGCCATGAAAAGAAATGTAAGAGCTATAGCTAATAGTTGAGATTTGGAGTTTAGAGTCAGATATTTTGTTGTATCCGTTTCAGGCAAGATGAACATGATGGTCTGGGGCAAACAGTGTTGGCTCTCCCACCCAAAAACTTCCTTTCCGATGGCCAACATGATGCATGCGGTGCTGAGTACGAAACTGGAGTGAGTGCTTTTTGTTTTTCTCTCCAACAAACATGTATGCTCTACAAGGGGAGAAAGATATTTTATACACAAATCATACAAAACCTTCTCTTACCTCACCATTCAACTGTTAACTGTTCCTTGAGCAATACTTTACACATACCTGCACAAATCTCTACAGCTCTTTTCATTCAGTACATATATTTATAATATCTGCTTATTCCTCCTGACGTGTTAGTAATATCTTTATATTTTTCGACTTAATATATTTATTTTTGCACCAAAATTCTGATTCTGATTTGCTATCTGGGCAATTCTTCTCTCACAGCGCGGTTCCAGATCACGCCCACTTCTTGTGTCACGACTTTGAGAGCGCCGTGCGCCTGGCAGCCCAGCCCCCACTCGCTGACCTAATTGACACCATCTGGGTTGTTGGTGGGGTACGGGTCTACGAGGTAAACAAGCTGAAGCATCATTGAAGCCTCTAGAATGGCAGAAAGCTGACAGCTGGATTAACTCCATTTTAGTACATTTAGATAGTGGCCTCCTGTGAATTCCCTACTCCATGCAGGAGCAACACTTTTTTGAATGATGTGCTTGGAAACAGATGGCAAGCTAAGGACAGAATCAGCCTGGAGTTGAGTGAAGGATAAGTGTGAGGTTCAGTGGCATCTAGCGGTGTTGTTGCAGATTGCATTCACCTCTTCTGGCCCTCCGTGGGTGAAAGATACTACAGTGGCTGTAAAATGCATATTAACTGTGAAATCGGACAGTTCTTCTGTTCTGGGCTACTGGTTGTTCAACGTGGAAGAGGTTCTGATTATACACTAATGAAACCACGATTTCCATATTATTTTCTGCCATATTCTGTAAATGGGAAGGGTTAGGGTTAGGGTTCTGAGTCTCACACACTGGACCTTTTAACCTTTTAAAATGATCCTATACCAGCTTACTAGGGTTGGTACGCAGGAAATGACAAACGTTCAAAGCCATTTGAAGCTACTAATACACATCTGTGTTCATGTTGTGCTAAAGTACACATTAGTGATGTGACCAGAATCTCTTGCTTCTTGTTTATGATCAGGATGCGTTGAAGCACCCGTGGTGCGACTTGGTTTACCTGACAGATGTGATGGCAGACTTTGACTGCGATGTTTTCTTCCCTGAGTTCGACAGAGGAGTATTTAAATTGCAAGAAAGGTATGTGTTCATCTCATTCTCACACCATTACAGTGCAAGTTATCCTGACCTGGGCCTTCGCCACATTTACTGTTTCTAGTCTTTTGCTCTAAACACGAAAAATCCAGTCAGAACCAGTTAATGAAACAAGCATATCTCTTACAATCTGTGTAACTGGAAAGCGTGAACCTTTTTGCCCCTTTTGATTTATTTTTTAAAAAAAGAAGAATTTATTGTAATAGTGATTCAGAAATGTGCTTTGTGACTTCCCGACACCAATATGAAGAAGGGATTTTTGCCTTTTGTTACAGAGCAACCATCTGTGCACAGGCTGCGTTGTCATTGGTTTAGTTTAGCTCAGAAGTATTCGCTGACATCACCATGGTGCAACAATGGCACCGAACTGAAACAGTAAACTAGTGAATGATGCTCACTAAAGGTCAATTCTTACCATGTTTTTGGTATTAGTCTTGTTTTTGTTTTTTTTACCATTACAGGTAATAGATTATTGTTTGTTATTGTTGACTAAAAAGTCTGCATGCCTCATTATGTTTTCTTTCACAATAAAAGCTTGTGGTTTTGAAGACGGTTATGTTCCACCGCTAGCTAGTGTTGTGATTGTTTCATTGAATTGTTGTCCATTCATTTTCTGTCTTTTTTTCTTTTCTTTCCAAACAAGATTTCCTGATGTACCGAGTGGGATTCAAGAGGAGACTGGCATCAAGTACAAATGCCAAGTATTCAAGAGAGAGATTAGTGACGCCGTCTAGACAAGACCTCGTCAGAAAGTCCTCAAAATCAAGTATCATTGTTGAGTAGACTGCAGAGACATGCAAGTTATACAAATTAAAGGAACCAAAGTCTTGTCAACAGTCACTGAGCATTCCAGCTAGAGTAAATATGACCTTTGTAATTCACCCAAACTGGGGCTGGAGCCTAGCCCAGCTGACTGTGAGCACGGTGAGACACTTGGACCACAGTCCAGTTTGTTTTTTTGTGTATTTACTCTAATTTTCACTGCCGTTTGGTTGCTGTTTGATTATGCTCAGTTGTGGTATAGATATTTTTCAAAATCCTCTGCCACCTTCTGCTGTCACCTTGTCACTTGTCAGCGTTCCCATCTCATCCTCCTCCTCAGTATTTTTGCAGCTGCTTGGAGAATATGTTTGTCGGTGAGTCAGTCAGCAGCTTATTTCAATGACAGCCTGTACTCCGGGTAGTACGGCAGATCTGGTTCGTTCTAAGCCAACATGACAGATGCCAGTTTTGAGTCTGTTGTTTTGCTTTGATACAATAATGATAATGACTGTGTTATTTACATAGATATAGAGACATGTTACATCTTTAATATTCTTGTTATTTGCAGTTGTAAGACATATTCGCTGATGAAGGTTTTACTGTTGTATGTACCTTTTTAGTAAAAAATAATTTAATGGTACATATTTAATAAAGGAACAACTAACATTTTGTGACTTTTTTAATAAAGATTTGCCTTATTCATCTGGTTGTATGTGATCTTTTTTGCCACTAGATGGAGGCATATCAATGAGAGGTGGGGAAATAGACAGTCCCAGATTATAACACCAGCCACTATTTGAAGGCATTGGGAGAAATGGATTAAAGACACACGGTGTTAATTGCTTAGTGTTACAAAGCTTAGTATAAACTGGGTACTGATGGTTTCATGGTTTTGCAATAGTAATATAATATTGATGGTCACAGGGACTTTGCTACAAAATGAATAAAAATGTTAAAAACAGTAAACAGGAAAAGTTATATATAATGTGCGTGCTAAAGAAAAAAAAGAAACTAAAGAAACACAAGAAGGAGGTCAGCGATTTTTAATACTCAATAAATAATTATATTTTTAAACCCCTTTGTCAAAACACTTGGGCATGTTGAAATATCTTAATATAAATTAAACTGACTGGACTCAGAACAACGCTGTAAAAGACTGTAAAAACAAATAAAGACACTTTAAGGAGGAATTTAAATAAGTTTTATTTGTCTGTTCTTTTTAGTTCAGAAGACTCTTCATAATGAAAGAGAAAGCACAGACGTTCCAAGCGTACTGGGAGTTTTCTGGGAGTTTCCAATTACCTCCCTCTCCAGTCTGATTCTTCTGAGAACTCGACAAACCGCTTTTATATTCATCAGCCATAACATCTGAACACATGACAGCGGTATGTCACTGTATTTCACTGCGACAACATTGCCAGTCATTGTTAGAGTATCAACAGTCATTTAAAATGAAACCTCCATTTAAGTGTTTTCCGATTCTTGCAATGTCTGCACAAGACATGCATTTTGGTGACCTCGTGTGGTTCGAGGTCAAAGACTTCATACATGTTTGTGGTCTTCAAACACACTCTAAGACAGAAAGTCACAACACACCCAGACACCGAAGGAAAAATGCCTTTCAAAAATTCCAGTACGTTGAGCAATGCACAGACGTGTACATGGCGGAGATGAAACAAAGAGGCCTTTATTACAGCGGATACGCTGACTTGTCACAAGAACAGGTGTTACTGATAACATTAATGATGGTTTTGTTCTTTGTGTCAAGAGTTAGCTTTGACAGTGTGACAATGAGCCAGCGTGCAGAATCCCAGGAGCCTGAAACTCAAGCAGCCAGAATCCAGAAATTCATTAAAATTATTATTTTCCCACTGTTGACATCTTAGCACGTCCTCTTTGAAAAAGGCCTATTAATTCCTGATACAGCCGATTTCAAAAGAAGCCTCAAGGACAGGGGCTGACAATCCGTTTTAAATGGTCAGCGACAGAAAATCAGGCATGAATGAAACAAAAGATGAAGTGATACAATCCCAACAGACTGCACCTCGCCACAAGCCAAATTACCAGTAGTGACAGATGAGCCTGCATTTCCAAGTTGCGAATCTCAGATGTTCAATATAGAAAGTTATTTAGCTTTCGGTGCATTGAACGTCCATCAATGTGACATTTATTTTCCACCCACAGCATGTACAGTATATTTGTGTTCTCTCATTGGGCGTGCAGGTTGGAGTCTCTTTTGAGAGACAAGTAATGACAACAGAAACTTTCTGGTGTAGGTGGGGAGAGAAAAATTCAGCTGGAGGCACATTGAAAAATCTCAGTCTATGGTGCAGATGTTAATATAAGGGAGAAAACACAAGAGCAATGACAATATTAGTGTTTTTAAGGCTGAAAGTTGGTATGCAGGGAAACCAAACAAGATTATTAAAGGCACATTTGACTTTTAAGTTTTTTTTTTCCAAACTAAATTTGGGGTGTATTAGCTCCTTTTGATGAATATACTTCTGAATAAACAATCTAGGACTTGAGCTTAACTCGCACTGACTTCAAAAAAATGACTATTTACTGCAGCAGTGGTTGTCCAGTCTGGCTTCAGCTGGAAATCACTGCTTTTAATTGCAGATGTCATCTGTTTCTGGTGAGATAGGACCCATAAAAGCAATATGTTAAGCGCGGCTAACATCAAGCAGAGCTGTGTTTGAAATGAAAAGGGACAATTTATGCTCCTTCTTATTAACCTCTCAGGCCTGCCTGTGTAATTCAAGAGCACAGCGCGAGACGACAGTCGACAGAGGACAAGAGGACAGTGGGTAAGAAATAGAGGTGACTTTTATTTATACACCTGAGGTCTCGCCTCGATATGTCCTGATTAACTCCTGCATTTATTACTTACAGAACGACATAACTTTGCAACATGAATAGGTGCGACTGTGTTCAATTACTAACCTTCAGTACATCAGCTGCAGTACTTGAAATACTGTTGTAGCCCCTCAGGGGTTCCATGTTGTGAATGCTTTGAAAATGAACACTAGTCAAGCATCCATCTGCCGAGTTCAGATTCATTACCAGATGCACTCACTTTCGCATCATCTGCCCAGTGGCTATCGCCATGACTACGGGGCCATGCTGAGTGATGCAGACGGCAGCAGATGGGAAGTGGAAGCTGTTAACGTATATGACCCCCCCTCCTCCTCCGTCCCTCTCACCCTCTGGACACGCAAGTCCTCTCTCTCTTTGTTGTGACCACCAACATCTACATTAAGAGAGAGAGGGGCATAAAGTCATGTCTTCATTAGCTGGGGAGCTCGCTCCCATTAAAAAGCAAAAAGCAAAAAGCATGTTTCAAGGGCTTTATCTGGCTTTGAAACATTAAGATATATTCAAAGTGAGACAACGGGACATTTTTAAATGCCCTCTCTTGGTTTAGACAATGCTCAGTGAGATTGTATATTGATTTTGTGGCTTCTGTTGCACATAGACATGAGAAACTCATTAATGAAGCCAGCCAACATAAGGGGAAATCTATTTCTGAAAAATAATTCAAACAAATAAACCACGTCAAACCCAAGTGAAAGTTCATTTGCCTCCCTGCTTTATCGCATCGTGCGGGTGCATTTGAATTCATTTGAAATGATAATAAAGTGACATTTCAGCAGTGAAATAGCTTATAATAAAGTGCCTCCATCTGTAAAGTAACAATAAAAATCTGAGACACAGTTAGATTTCCTCCCCGAGGGGAACTATTGTGCTGCCAAGAACATTGTGTGAAAATGAGACACTTGCACAGGCTGTAAATAAAACAATTTGAAAAGCCTTGTTTGTCCTCAGTTGTGCTCTATGGTAATACGTTTGACAGACGACTCAGCACGTCTGTCATGTCACGGTTATGTCACGAGGCATTTTATGTGAAGTTACTGTGATGAGGTAAATAAGCTGTAATAAAGTCTTTATTTGGCAAGGGACTACATCAAAGCGCGACACACGGGGATGCCATCGCATTTGTCTCACTTTCGGTTCTCACTCTGGGATGTCGTTACATCACCATCGTCAAGTATTATTACATGAATTTACACCTCCAATAAAAGTGTGTTGCTTCTCATGTGAATGCGATCGGACTCGCTAGTAAACACGGTGTAGATCTTTTCAGTTTTATACATGGTTCTTGCGAGTTACATGACACTTTTTTTTTATTATATATTATATAATTTCATATAAATAAATATGTTTTTATTCCAAGATAGCAGATTGTGGCATCAGAAAGGGAGTAAAAACGAATTGTCTTCACCTCGGCAAAGCTGCCTACATTTTCAAATTTAAGCACCCATTAAATCTTGCATTTAGAGTGTTTCCTGTTGTTGGTTCAGTTCGCACTCTCAGGCGTCTTAACTGTGAAGTTCGAAAAGCACCATTGTAATATGCCCAATTAAAATATAGGAATATAAATTACATGCTTGAGTTGAGTCCACTTTTAGCTTTAGACACTTTAATCTGACACTGACATCATGCAGAGATAAATAATTACAATACACATCCAGTTTTAGATTTAATTTGTCCACACAGCCTCTGTCAGTCGTCTCCTCTTAAAGGGGCAACAGGGTTGAAAATTGGTCTCTCTCTACGTAGCTGTAGTTTTCCATAGCTCGCCTCAAAGTCCTTCTTGGTACCATTCAGGACCTCCAGACTTCCTGTCCTTACATCATAACCAGACGCCCTCAGCCGCTGGATGCGATAAATTATTATCTGCGTGGTCAGCTCCAAAACAGTTGGAGTTAATATGATTTGGGACATGCTGATGCCTGCGCTGAGGAGACACTTAATACGATCGGCCAGAATAGTTTCAGGGTAATAAAGCACAGCCGGGCAGTTGAGAATGATGTCCCGCAGCTCTGCTTCAGAGCAGCCCATAGCGTCTTGGGAGTATGCCAAGGTGCGACGCATGCTGTCTGGGTTCAGCTCAGTGACAAAACCCCTGAGTTTGGAGAGGAGGTGGAGGAGCTCTGCTGTGCTGAAGCCCTTGTCCCTCAGGAACAGCAGGTTCTGTCTCAGTGCCTCGGGAGGCTTGAGTAGGACAAATGGATTCTGGCTCAGCAGCTTCTGAAGCCAGATCTTCATGTTGGCCTCCTCTCCCCCAAGCTCCCGGTAGGCCTGCTGGAGGGTGCGCACCATAACCTTGTTCTGCTCTACCAGCCGGCTGAAGCTTTGGGGAGCGCTGGCCATGAGCTTGGTGATGATTCGCTTGTTGAGGTTTAAGCTTTGAAAGTAAGCAATGTTGTTCCGCTGGTTGTCATGGTGGCTGGAGGAAGTGAAAAAGGAGGCTGGAAACTTCTCAATGATACCAATCAGCTCTTTTTGGTTTGGGCACACGGACATCCACAGCTCCCTCTGAGCTTGCATCTTCTCTGGGTGACACAGGACGGCCTCAGGGTGAACCGCTAGGATCTGGGAAATGCTGGAGCCTGAGGCTCCCATGTCCTTCAGCACTTCAGCCACCTGTTTAGTATAGGCTTGACTCTGATGCAGCACCCAGCCTTTAAGTTTCCGAACCTTCTGGATGTCCACAGAGAGATCATAGAGGTCCTCCACTGTCTGCTGGTTCTCTGCTGAGCTCAGGGTTACACATGGTCTCAGGTTTAAAGGTAGAGCTGCGGCATGCTGGCACCGAAGGCACAGGGATGTTGCAACCAAGCGCAGCATTGATGTGAAGTTCCAAGGCTGGTCACTTAAGGGAGGTGAGAGAGGAAGAAACTGCAGTGACAACCAAGCAGGCAACTAACATAACTATGTTACTAAAAATACCAGCTTCACCTTATAAGGCAGCAGAGGGAGCTCGACAGATGCAGACTGACCAGACAGTCGCTCAGTAACACTGCCAAACATTAATTAAACAATTGTAAGAGATGTGTTGATTGTCTGTAATGAGACCACTTTCTTTTAATATCAGCATCGTGTTCATGTGTAGAACACACATTTATCCATGCAAACAGCGAGGAAGAAAGGTGTGGACCAGGTGTCTCCTCTTCCACCAAATAAGGTCTCGTTCTTGCACCAGTTCTGTTCAGGATTCGACAGCCGTCAACAATAAATAAGCTTCTAATTCGGATGAACTACCTCGTGTGTGAATGTCTGCAGGTGAACAGGGTCTGCCTGTGCTGCTGTATTTCAACACCGGTAAAGCCCAATAGTTTAACAATCATGAATCTCATTGTTATCTTGTTATCCACACAGACTGAATGACTACATTTTCCTGACATTGTGCCATTTTTGTTCAGTTTTCAGCATTTGTGACTGTCAAGAAAAGTCATTTTAAAGAGTTTTCACTGTTACACTGACATTGTGCTTTTCAGCCATGAAACCTTCAGACTCCTTTTTTTGTTGTTTGTTTGTTTTTAAAGATAGGTAGGAGTCATCTCAAAGTTCATTTAAGATGACTAATCTCTTAAAAAGCACTTTGTGACTGAACTTCCTCGCTTTGTTTTCACAGCCTTCATAACACAGACGATAATGGTTACTCTGCACAGCGGCTGCCAGATGTTTCATGGGGGGGGTGCAAGAGCTAGCTTGTCACTGCACTGAAACGCGCCGGCTAAAATCAGATAACACAGTGAAGTGCACCGGTGTAAGGCATTTAGTTGCCGTGCTGAACAGAGTAAATGAGTCGTTGCATAATCCCACAGGCTGTGCCGATAGCTACATTTCAAAATAAGAGTCGTCTTCAATTTGACCAAACATGCTGGCTACTTAGCTTGCTGCTTAGCTAGCTGTTTGAGGAGACAAGAGCAGTGCCTCCACGCGAAAGTCATCACGAGACATTTTACAGATTTAACGTGATCACAGGTGTGCCGTATGTGCAGATTTTAGCGCGTATATCGACATTTTTATTAGCAAATTAGTTACCTTTAGCTTCGACAGCGGTCAGCGGATGTGACGTTTTGTTATGAAACTGACGTCTTCTTCTACTGTTGTTGTTTTGTGTGCTACAGCGCCACGCAGGCGCAGTGGACGGTACACGACAAGACTTTGTGAAGTCAAACGTGACCCTGAAATGGCTTTAATTGTTATTTTCCTGCAGAAGAATGTGGAAGTGTGAGCTTTATTAGATTTTTTTATTTTACCATTGGCCCTATTTCTTTCCTGTTCCAAAGCTTTGCCCTTTTATTGCAGACCATATGTCCAGTAATCAAATCATTTTGGCAAAAATCTGTATCTCAAACAGCAGTTGGTGCATCTCCAAACCCTGCAGCATACGGGCCCTGATGAGTGTAATCAGTGCAGGGCTAAATTGGACTGAACACACGGAGAGTTTTCTCGCAGTTGGTGCTTAATCATGATGCTTGATCACCAGCTCTGCAAGCTGTTCCCTCAGCAGCACGAAAGCTGCTGCTGCTGAGTGGGTATCTGGGTTCATTATAGTTTATGTACTAGTAAAGAGACGATATGTCTCAAAGGAAAACAGGTTGGTGCTTCTTTCGCTTTCAATACTCAGTATGCTGACAGGAATGAGCTGGTCATCAGAGTGCACTGGTGGGGTTGTTATTAACAGCTTGTATCGCTCAGACAGATCATGTCCAAGCAGCACAAACACAGCACAGCGAGAAAGATAGATTTGTTTTTGCATGTCTGTCATGGGAAACAATTTTCTTAATAGTGGAAGCAGAGGTATAAAATAACAGGTAGGACTGTAAACAGGCCCATTCACTGTTCTTCCATTTGCAGCCAACCTGTAAACTGTCTCTCTGGCTTCTATCAAACGTTTGAGCAAAGTCACGCAATCAGTATCCACCCTCTCTTTATGTAATGCTCCTGTGGTTTCTGTAGGAATGAGGAACTAAACACAGCATTTTTTTTTTTTAATGTAAGAAAATTGTCACTGGCAAAACAAAATGAGCTTCAAAAAATGCTCAGCTGAGACTGGCCGTATGTAGAATCCTCGAGTCCAGGTTTCATGAGGTGTTTGTGGTCCAATATGAATCCTGAAAGCAGAGCGTGTGTCAATCCCTTCTGATAAACGTGTAGCTGATGTAGGATGACTAACTTGCCCAGACTTGATTGGTGGATTTGAATCTATCTATCTAACTTACTGTGACGTTGTCGTGTTGGTTCACAATCACTCAATGCTGCAGAGGGGTGCACAAAATAAAAGGAGCAACTGTAACCAGGTAACAGCACAATCACCAAAACACAGAAAACAATGGCATCAGTCAAGATAAAACGGAGCGTTTGGAAAGAGATGTTGGCACAAAGGTGTAAACAAAAGCATTGAACTGAACTGGAAGAGGAAAGGAGAAGCTTTTCCAAAATGCCACTGGCAACACACACAATACATATGTGACACAGACGTCACACAACGGTAGCAAAAGTACGGGGCTTTCCCAGACAGTGTGCTTGACCTTTGTCACCAGAGCAAAGTCCAAGAATTTACAACACGAGGAAATGAAAGAGAGCGATAGATAGGTTACTTCCTAAATAGCACAGGAACACTGCAGTTCTTCACAAAGCCGACCTTAAACAAACCTGCCATTGTTTCATGTTTCAGCAGATCATCGATACTCTTTTATCGCACAGATTCAGCATTGTATTTTTCCTGTTGCGATTTCCTTGTGGTCGCAATGTAAAAGCACTCATTTAACTTTGAATGTAACACCATGAGATAGGTATTTAATTTTAGAGCAGTAAGTGCGCCCTTTACATGAGGCCTCTTAAGAAGTTGAGTAATATCACATATGACATAAACCTGTCCTGTTCATTCTCCTGTCTGTGTGACTGGTGTGCATGAGCTTTGCCTCCTGTGAGTTTGTGTTCTTTGTCGTCTTTCCAGATCTCATGTCTCAGGTGTGTTCAGCAACACTGGAAGGTCCCAGATCCTTCAGTGTTTACAGTCTATCTATCATTTTGTCATCTTGATTGTAATTTTACTGTACACACAGCATCTACTGTGATCTGTCCTGGGAGAGGAATCGCTCCTATGGTGCTTCTCCTGAGGTTTCTTCTATTTGTACTCTGTTGTACTCTATGCTAAACAGACTGTGATGTTTAATACTGGAATGCTTTCCTGTTTTTACAATAGATACATGTCCAATTTACGGTCATATAATAACTCATTAATAGGATGACTGACCAGGCAAAGTCTCTCTGTAGTATCAAGAGATTGTGTGATTAAGTTACATATTAACAATGGACAGTTACAATATATTAACCTGATATTCCTAAATGTTGTTTGATGTGATTTGATGGCAGTGCTGTAGTCAAGACCAGCAAAACCGAGACCAAGACAAGACCAAGACTTTGAGGGGTTGAGACCCAGTCAAGACCAAGAGCAGACAGCATACAGTCAACTTAGATAGCTAACATGTAGCTAATAGTCACCAAATCTCTTTGGGTAAGGCCTCACAGCCTTCTCAGTAACTCCCACAGATTTCCTTTTGTACATTTTCAAATATAAAACTGTCTGTATACCACAGCTGAATACTTGATGGTTACTATTAAAGGTGCTCTGATCAGGATTTTTGAGGCCAATCAGTTCACTGATCGCTGGTTGCTGTATCAGCCACAGGTCACAGGGTTCACAGTCCCAAAACAAAATATATATACTGTAATAGCTTGCTTTATAAAATACTGAGTTTGATTTGCAGGCTCATAATTTTGAGGTTAAACCTTGACCTGAACTTTCCTGTGCTCTTTTTAATTTTCTGTGCCATGCAGGTGTTTGCTCTAGAACTACAGACCAACTGGTTCTGGAGACCAAGACTGATCTCGAGTACTACAACACTGTTTGATGGTATCAAAAAACAGGATACAATTTAATTTCACAGCTTTTATGCTGATGTCATATTACTCAACTCTTGAACAATGTGAAATTAGAAGACGCGGGGTCCCGCTGGCTGATAAGCAACACCAGATTGAATCTTTTGTGTTTTGTCACGGTGCAAAGGGAATAACACAATGAAATCTAATGACAACAGATATGTGGCACAGATTACCTGATACTTCTAGATTTGGTTCAGATTAGAAAAGCATTGTTGCATGCATTAGCGAATGTGCGATCATGCTTACTTGCACGAAACTTTCCAGTAAAAACACACAGGATCATAAACACTCCCTCTGATTACTGGCGAGCGACCTTGTGTGGTGACTGACTACGCCCACAGTGAAAACCTGTCCAACTGCACATGAGCACCATTCATGTGCAACCGAGGAACACAACTATTTATTTATATGTTCTGTTGTTTGGCTTTTGTGTGGCCTTATTGGTTGTCTCTGACTTGTCACGATTCTTAATTATTTTATTGACTTTAATGCCTCTCCAGCCACTCCTGTCACTCATTAAGTAACTTGACATGTGTCAGGTGTGTGTGTGCCGGCATGTCATTGTGGAAACATTTCCGTGCGTGTGTTCCTACGTCTGTCACTCTAAGGCTGAGAGTGTGTTTGTGTAGATCTTTGTAAGAATGTGGAGGAGGAGGGAAACTGGAGGCGGAACTAAAGTGACAAACCAAAGTAGATGCATTACTACAAGCACACTTCTCAGAGTGTGACAAACACATGGCCCAGGACAGACGGACAACATGACCTACATCAGATTTCTGGAGTTTCTGTTTTTCTTCCTCCTCCACCGGGTCTCCAGTGAGGAGGCAGTGCCCGTTTTTAAAGCAATGGGCACTGTTATTGAGATGGGGTATTGTTTTGGAGTTGATTATATACTTGTGTATAGATGCACTCCAGGAGGAGACCAGCTGCTTGGCAACTCTTCAACCGATAGCGCACCCATTACACCCCCTGCAGACTTCCAGGGTCGCATCCACATCAACCAACAGCAGCACCTGCTCGGGCTGCAGATCCGAAACCTCACAGCCATGGACTCGGGGGTTTATAGGAGGGAATGTTGGCAGGACCAGACACTAACCACCCAGCACACACAGCAACTCTATGTGTGCGATGAGGAGGTTAAAGCTGAAGAGGTCATTGTGAAGGAACAAGAGGGAAGGGGTGCGTTTGTGTGTAACAGCACTTCCATTGGTCTGGAGGGAACCTCAGTGCGCTGGTATCATGAGATGTATCCGTCTTATAAGCTCACGCTCTTCCTGGATAGCAGCAAATCGTTGGACCCTCTGGTGGAGGAGCTGCATGGTGTTGTGGAAGTCAGAGACAGTGGGGCGTTGCTCTTGCTTAACAAAAGCATGTTGAAGAATAACCAGCACTTTTACTGCCTTGTCAACAGAGGTGAGCACTGTCTCAGTTTCCAAAACATGTATCTACCAGACATCAGTGAGAGCAGGGACATGTATGCCTCAGTAGGGGACAAATTGATGCTAAACTGCCCCTCTAATGGTAACCACCAGCAATGGCAGACACCATTGGGGACTATTAATGATAGCAGCATGAAAGACAATCAGATGCACATATCATCTGGTGATAAATCAGAGAGCTTCTCTTTGGTGATTCCTTATGTCTCTGAAGATCACGGGGGGGGCTATTCGTGCATGTCCTCTTCTTTTGAATTTCACTACATGCTGGTTCTTTGCCACAAAGGAGAAACCCAAAAGAACCTTGTTTCTGTAGGCGGGAGTGCCTTACTACATTGTGATGTTAGTAAAGGTGACTCCCAAAGCGTGCAGTGGCACAGACTACAACCGTCAAGGGAATACGAAGTTATCTATGACTCACACGACAAGACTGTCGCTATCCCAGAGGATCTGAGGGGCAGAATGACGCTGCTCGAGAATGGCACCTCGCTGAGGATCTCCCACCTGGAGATGAAAGATCAAGGTGTGTACTGGTGTGTTGTTTTAAGAGGCCCTCAGCTCATAGAGGATGGTGACGAATATGAAGATGATTATGAAGAGGAAAATGCTGAGACTGGGGAAGATGATTACGATGATGACAGCTACTGGCCTGAGACACACAGGTGCGTCTTAAAACAGGAAACCATTTTGAACTTTTTGACAACACGACAGCCGGATATAGAAACTAACACCGCACCTGCCCATGCAAGAACCCCATAATCCGGCTGCGTATGCCGTGGGGGGAGGATTGGTGGGGCTGCTGGTGGTTGGAGTGATTGTTGCAGTGATTGTAATAAAGAGGAGGGCAAATGCCTCATCGGCCTCGCGATCTGGACACGACCAAGGATATAAAATGAATGTGGATCCTGGTTGCACTGAGAGGTTGACTAATAATGATGGACGTGGTGCTTAATAGTTTTTGTAAAGCTATCTCCAAGTTATTTTATTTGCAACTGGAAATAACTGTGCTATGAAACATGCCTGTAAATCTTCTTTGTACATAAACGTATTTAGTTGGACAGATACGTCATGTTTCTTCTTCTTCTTAGGTGCTAATGACTAATTACTGGGTTTTATACAGTGAAATCTCATAAAATGTTGTTTTTTTTCAAAACCCTGTCTTGGTCTGTGTCTTGTCTCTAAATTGAAGGAAATGTCAGTATTGTCACAAAGTCTCTCCTCGGTTGTTATTGTTGCATACGTCAATGTACAAACCAAACAGTAGTGTAAGGAGATGATACTGTGTCTCAGACTTATCTGATCGGCTGACATGTTGGTATGGCTGTAATGTGACATGAAATGATGACTAAAAACCTGTTATGCTGCTCTCCTGTCAACAGATTGCTTGTTGCCAATAAGGCAACGGCCAAAATGTACCCGAAGCTCCCGTTTCAAAAGAATCCAAACAAGAAAAAGTAATTTCACTGTGACAGACGTTCATTAAGTAATTATTATAATTGCAGTCAGACCTGTCAGACCACGTTTTCTTTCTTACGCTTGTTGAGTTAATGTTTTCAAAACTTTCATATATTTAGGCTTTATTGTCTTGATTGATCTCAAAGCTACATATTTCTTATATTTCGTGTCAGTGCAACAAGCAGCTGTAAACACAACACTGTCAATAATTAGATACAACTAGCCTGCTAGCAAAGGGTAACTTATTTACACATCCAGAAGAGATGGAGCAGCATTATAATGAATTTGGACATGTGCTTCTGTCCATCTGATGAATTTAAGTCCAATATTCACTCTCTTTTTAGTTTTCACCAACTCCTGAGTTAAATATCTCTTTAGTGGCTAAATGTTTCACTAAGATTACTAGCTAGTTAGAAGCAGCAACCTCCATTGCTGTTAAGTGAAGCCAATGTAGAAGTACCGGAAACTGCAGTTCCTCAAACATCCACTTGAGGCTGGGGACAGAATGGAGAAGAGTCAATCTCCATAAGAACCTATATTAAAATGTCCAACTTCACAGCAGAAATAAACATGTTCATAGTCTGGTACAAAAAACAGTTTTGGTCTCTAATTTCCCCATTCCTCAGAACTGTATTGAGTGTGATTTTTTATGGAACTCACAGGTTCAAATTATATTAAGACTTAAAGTTATGGATAATTAACAGCGTGGCCGCTTTGATTGACAGGTAGGTGACCTTACAGATGGCTTGTTTGAGCTCCCAGGCATCATTCAGCCCGCCTCAGGTCCACCGACGATCCACGTATTTTTAGATTAGAGGACTACCAACATGATGATGCAGATTTTTAGCTTCAAAACAGCACTTCATAGACCTACCTGTGACGTCACGCATACGCTGTCTATTCTTATTTTGATCCAGAAGAGATGGAGCAGCATTATAATTAATTTGGATATCTGCTTCTGCCACCTGATGAACGTAAGTCTAATATTCACCCTCATTTTAGTTCTGTTTTGGCCTTCAGCAACTCCTGAGGGAAATATAAGATTGACTGTGACTGTCATGCAAAGTCAATCAAACAACAAACCAAGCACCTTTCCTGCTTTCAAGGAATCTTGCTCATCTTTGTGGAATTACTGTAAAAAAAAACAACAAAAAAACAGAACAAACCAGGCACTTCTGCTGCAAAGAGAATCAGAAGATCAGACTCAAGCTGTCACCAGTGCTTCGATGTTTCCAAAAAGCTGGGATGTGAAAAGAAAGCAGAACAAACAAACTGCATACCCGACAGTGCACGTGTTTAAGTATCTTACATTTCTATCTTTGATCAAAACATACCTTAGGCTGCAGCATCAAATATTAAACACATAAACTGCGATACTGAATCAATATCCGCTGCAGCTCCTGAGTATTAAGCTTAGCACACTGCTGCAGGGTGAATATCGCTATTGATCCAATGTTGCAGTTTATGTTTTTGAAGCACAAGATGAGTTACAGTACGTAAAGTCTGTATGTATCGTATGTGTTATTGATTAGCTGAATGTGTTCATATTGATTCAATTATGCATTTTATTACACATGATAATATACAGTGGAATGTGCAGTTTATATTTTTTTTTACAAAATATAAACAGCTGTTACAGTGTCAGTGCATCATGCTCTGGGAAACCGAGGTACTTAAAGTCTCATTAGTGACAAGCTCACATGAATTTGAATGAATACATTCAAGCTGGGAACTGAAAAAATGGTTTATTATCATCATGTAATCTAAACAAATGCTGGTGTCATTCTTGAACTAGCATGTAATGTTATGGTTAACTCTGAGCTCATCCACTGCCAGGCCACTGAAACATTTTTGCACTCCCCCAGGTTGTCAGTAACACCAGAGCCTGGAAAGGACAAGCATCAATAATGTATGTTTAGACGCTTGTCTGTGAAATCATGACAAAAGTGTAAAAGTTAGGCTATTATACAGGCTACACTGGATAAGCTGCAACTGCATAGCTGCAGGTTGTTAGATTGGTGGTGTGGTTTACAATTATACGTATATGTATGTTAATGTTATATACATATTTAACATTAACATACAACATTGTAGTGCACCAAACAACATAGTAAGGCACAGAAGTTTCTTTTCATCCATCCTTTTTCCATAACCACTTATTCATTATCAAGGTTGCGGGGCCTGGAGCCGATCACAGCCGACACTGGGCGAGAGGCAGGGTACACCTTAAACAGTCACCAGTTCATCACAAAGCAAACAACCATTAACATACACTCACACCTAGTCACCAAAACTATAGGAGGCAGCTGCAGTACCCTGAGAGAACCAGCAGAGAGAACCCAAGCAGACAACATACAAACTCCAACCAGGAAGGCCCCAGAGGACTGGAGGGTTTGAACCAGAAACATTCTTGCTGTGACAGCGCTCCACCCATCATGCCACATCTAAGGTGTCTTTATTTAGCCAATCAGTCTTAATGAATGGTATCAGTTGTTAGATGTTAGCTGTTTTGCTGAGAAAGACATTATTATTATTAGGAGGTTTTAATAGAAAATAACACTGATAGACTGAGCAGTGAGGAGCTCGGAGTAGAAGTGATTCAGGCGCCTGAGTGGGATGCCTCCTGGGAAGGTTTTCCAGGCCCATCCTACAGGAGATCCCAGGGCAGACCCAGAACCCACTGTAGGGACTATTTAGCCCATCTGGCCTGGGAACACTATAGGATCCCCCAGGAGGAGCTGGAATACTTGGGGTGCCCTGCTAAATCTGCTGCCACTGCTCCCATTCCCGCTGAGAACTAGATAAGACAAGATACCACACTAGCCACTTAGCTTAGATTGATCTTGTGAGTCTTTAAGGTAAGGTAACCAGCTGCTGGCAGCAGCTCAATATTTACTTTACGGGTCAGAGTGGCATCAGTTTTCTCAGCTAACTCTCTGTGTTTTCAAAAATGACTGATTCAAATTCTTAATGACCTTTGCCTCTGAATCAATCACATCGCTTCTAACTGTAGCCATACAGTAATATTATGCTGCTACAGACATGCAGAGGTCAAATCACAGTCTGCATACCAAAAAAAATCCAACCAGCAAGGCGGCAAGTGGCACAAGTGTGCTCATGAAGCTTTCCATCTTACGAAACAATCTGGAGATGTTGCATTTCAGCAATATTTTCAGCTGCCAGATTCTATTACTCCCACGCACTTAACCTTTTGAGCCCTGATAAATATTTATGTTCCACAGCAGTGCCAATGCATTCAAAGAAGAAATATGGTTTCCATTGGGAAATATTTGCTCAGCTGGTATATATAAACCGATAAATCTTATTCCATCTTTGTTCTTAATTTGATGTTGGGCCAGTATCTCATACTGCTACTGCAGTGAACAGGTTGGAAGATAGAGTAGAAAATCCTAAACCAATTGTTTACCTGTTTATGATGTTCTTTTGGTATTGTTTCTATAGAAGAGATACAAATAAATACAATGTTGATGTCCATGAGAAACCTTTACTTTGATTTCCCGCTCTGTGCTCTCTGCTGGGATGAAACGCTTCTATTAAAAATGTATCCAAAGTGTTAAAAATGCCTGGGGTAAAAAAAAAAAAGTTTCACTTTCATAAAAAGCATCATATTTAGAGAGCTGAGCTCAGCCCCGAAGTTCATGCTTTTTCTTTAAAAATAACTTTATTACAACAGCCGTGATCATTAACGCTCTCAGGACGAGGGGAGGAACTTCTGTTGGCAGACGAAAAAGCAGATTTAATATCAAAGTGTCGGTGCCAAATTGACACAAAATCAGGGGCCTTTGTTTCACAGAGGAGCACAGAGGAATGGCATGTGAAAGAGAAGGCAGGGAGTGCGAGGTTTGCTCCACATAAGCCCCTTCACGGGCTTGATTGATGGAGACACAGATGTGGAAGAGTAGCAGCTGTTCGCCGCTCTCAGGTGTAATTAAGAAAGGGCTCGGTCACACAGAAAGGCCCTGGGAGGCCCGACAGAGCGCAGAGGAATCAACATGCCTCAGAGAACAGCGAGATCCAGCAGCAGGCTTCCTTCGGCTTGTTACAGTGGGAGACTTTAAATGGATCAGCTTAATTGTCGAGGCATCTCTCAGACCATCTGTGTGTGTGGGAGGGCGTGTTTGAGCTACGGGTATGTCTGTGCTTCGTGTGTGTTTGAGCTTATGCAAACCGTGAGCTAGCGCGGTGACAGAAAAAAAGTTTTAAAAAAAATAAAAGAAATCAGCCAGGAAATTGTGTTTAGACAAGTTCACCTGCGTTCACTTTGGCTCCTACAACTTCTGCAGAACACACCGTGATGTGTGACTAGACTCCCAATTTGAAGATTATCTAGAGTTTTCTCTCTCTCTCACCTACACACACACACACACAGACACATTGGTCCATTTCTCTCACCAATGCAACAATCAAAATCACAGCCAGCGGATGTTAACATGATCCCTCCTTGGCTTCCTCCCGGGGCACCTCTTTCTGTCCGATCGTGAGGCCATGTTCTGTAGAATCAGCACGTCTGCTCGGTGCTCCCTGGTGGCTGCCAGGCTGAGCCTGCTGTGGCCCGATCTGCTGTAATTTGCCAGGCCCATTACTCCCACAAATGTGATGGCTGTGAGTCCTGTGAGTGTGAAACAGTTGGTGGGATAAAGAGATAGAAAGAGAAACAGAGAGAGAGAGAAAGAGGGAGGGAGAGAGAGCTGGATACCTAGTTATTGCAGCTGCCGTCCAAGCCACACTGCCTGAGAGTGTGTGATTCGTCGTGCTAATGGCACAATTACGCACCAGAGAGCACTGCTGATGGGCTGGTTTCACGGCGAAAGTGCCGAGGAAAAAACTGTTGCAGAGGGGGGTCTTTGGCTCCAAAAACAAATGCCCCCCTCCCCCCCAAAAAAAAGGTAAGGAAAAAGGTTTTAGAGACAAGAAGGAGACGAGCCACTTGAGAGTCTTCTTTTCCTAATAGCGGTCTGCTCGCTACCCAGACATGTGGAGGTGTCTGGTTGGATCGCAGCCATGCAGGAATTTATGTCTGTTATTTTCAGTGGGGCAATCCGAGCGAGACCAGGACCAATCAAACGCTCTCATAAAACTGACTTCCCCCTGGAAGTCTCAAAGGCTTTCAGTGGATTTGATTTGAAGTCTATAACCTAGAAACTAGTGGGCGTGAGGCTGAGATGCTGTGATACTTGCTCTCTGTCAGATTGTAAAACTTAAACTCCCCTGTGTGATCAAAATGATGGAGAGCAGAAGGTGCGTCACAAGCACAAGCAATCATTCTGTTTTTTGGAATCCCTCGGCATGATTGTGCTCATTGTGATGTTTGAAAATACTTTATTTCTTGCAACTTAAAAGGGCAACCAGCTGGACTAAAAAAAAATCTTAGTCATGAAACTGGCACTTGAGGCATGTAAGTGGCAAAAGCGCTGTCTAAGAAAGTGTTGATGGCTGCCGGGAGAAAACTTCAGAACCAGGAAAAAGTTTTAATTTCATTGAGCTATCCGCATTCGCACAGCAGATGATTACAAGTCTTGTTTTTTTTGTGTGTTTTTTTAACGCAGCACAGCTCAACAACACAACAGCAGAGCCGACTTGTTCACCCATGTGCAGATGAAATAAAAAAAAGGAATATCTCAGTAGACAGGGGAGTGAAAATGAGACCATCTATATTCAAGAGATCTCGCGTTCAAAAACAATCACACAGACAGTGCCTCATGAATGCAAGCCAGCGCAGCCACACCTTTGATGCACAGATGGTGTGTGTAAACTTTCTCCTTCTCCCTCCTGCTCTTCCTCTCCTCCTCTCCGCTATAATCTCTCTCGCTCTCTCCCGCTCATCATCCCTCATGTCCCACATTCTTCCCTCCTCTCGTCGTCTCGCGTGTCACTCAACGGATTTCTCTCACTCTGCCAGCAGTGAAGCGCCTCGACTTGCAACCCTAAATTTCATAAATGAAGCCTTTGCTAAATTGGCAAGCAGGGTGGGAACACTATGGCTGGGTGAATGTTAGCTGAAAGCTTGGTGTTATGAGGGCAGTCCGCTCTGTAAGATGGAGTTTTTTCTTGGAAAAAAAAAGCCCCCCACCCAGAAAAAAAAGTCCAAAAAAAGTTTTTAAAAAAAGGCAATGATGGGCCTGACTCGCTGAACGCTGAACTGAGGCGAGGCCGCTCAGGAGCTGTGTGGGCTTCAGGATAACGAGCGATCAAAGAGAATCTGACGCTAAGTCTGATTGGGGTCAGCATCGGTGAATTCTATCATGATCTCCCATTAACAGACAAGAAATACTACACAACAAAACACAAATGATTACAATCATGTTCCTTCATGGTGTTTGAAAAAAAATGAGAGAATCTAAATCAGCATTTATTTCAGTGATTTCATGGTTGGGTTAAATAGCTTTGACATTTTGGGAAATGTTTGGGGAGTGTGTCCACTCTCGGCTAAGTAGCTTATAGTAGTTATAGTTGTAATAGTTAGCTTAGCATAAAGATGAGCAACACATGCTACATAAGTCTCACGAAAACACTTGTTATTTTTTAGTTTTACACAAACTACCATGTCCCCCATTTCCACTCTCTGTGCTAAGCTAAGCTAAAGTGCTTGCCAGCATTAAGACTGGAAACAAGGGGAACAGCTAGCCTGGCCATGTCTGAAGGTAAAGGTTATTTCTACAAAAACCCAAGTATCAAAACAGAATTTCACCAGTTTGCTGGTCTGACTGCTCCCACCCAAAAAGTATTTGACACCGTGATGTAAAACAGTGAATTGTCATTTTTACAGTTCTTTTTTTTGGGTGCAAACTAAACAAGAGCACACAGTGTTCAGACGGACTGCAAACTGAATTTTATAGATTGTCATACAAAAATCAGTGGAAATCAGATTTCCCTGGATTTTTGTGAATCTTTCATAAACGTACAAGGACGAGAGGAGGGAGTTTGTGGAGAGTTCAGTCAGAGGCTGAGCTGAGCTGAATCTGCACAGTTGGTATATTATCTCTTTGCCGTTTCCACAAACGTGAATTCACAAAAAAGACGAAAGTCCACCTTTCATCCATTCTGATTTCTGAACACACCTTTAAAGGCTTGGCGTTTCCTGTTTCCAGTTTTTGTGCTGCATTAAGCTAACCAGCAGCTGGCTGTGGCTACACATTTACCTTTGCATCGGTCTTTACTCTCTGCAAGAAAGCGTATAAATGTCAGACGTCAGACTCTTCCTTTCCAATGAAATAAGCGTCTGCATGGTGTTATTACTGGCCAAGCCGCAATAACTTTGCAAAAGTTCTTCGATGTTGCCAGTGCAATACCAGTGATAAATAGAGAAAGTGTGCTGGTGTTCCCTGTGCTGCTTGTTTGCTGAATCAAATTTAGCTGTCTCTGCTGGCATACTAGTGGGTGAAATGAGATTTCCTTTCACCTGCTTATAGCACTTATCGTGAGGGAGAGCTGAATAGAGCACCTGCTTTTTTCCTTTTCTTGTTCTTCTTCCTCATTTTTGCTCTCTCAAATGAGACCGAGTGTATAGAAACACTACCTCTCCTCCACAGGCAAAATTTACCCCTTAAATAACTTTTTGTGAGACCCGCTTTCCCTTGTGACAGGCTGACTGACAGCTAAATCTGACAGACAGATCACATCTTTAAAAGAAAGTAGAAGGTGCAGAAGTTGCCAGAGAAGGCCCAGATTTAGAAAATCAGTCAGCGAGCTAAGGAGACAAGGTTGTCCCGAACAGTTGAGAGATTTCAGCTGAGCTCTTCCATCTACTTTATGATGAAAGACTGCTGTCATGTTAAAGATCAGATATGCGGCGCATCATAAAGATATGTGGATGAAAGCATGCAGATTTGTGAGGCATTATTTAACAGCCTCGAATTCTGGAAAGGAAGAATGAAAGACACTTTAAATCTCTAATTCGAGTGTGATTTTGTGCTCTTTGCATGCGTGCGTGGTGAGGAGCGAGTGTGGGTATAGCTAAACAGGGAGGCCCGTGGAGGATTCGTTTTTTTTTCGCTCACAGAAAATTCAACTTTTTCTTATTGCTTGTTTCAGATCTCACCAAGAAGGTGTGGGGGCGTTTGGCTGCTCGGAGCCGGGAGAATCGATGCTGTAGGCAGGCAGGCAGAGCGAGGGATCAACGCAGAGATATGCGGAGGACAGGACACTCTTGTATCACTCACCAGGCGTTTTTGGCAGCTTGTCGTCCTTTGTGTGCACTGTGAGAACTTTGGGTGGTAATGTGCCTCAGCCCTATATCATCAAAAAAAAAAAGCTTGTTCTCTATCTGCGTAGGTAGGACTTCAAACCCCCCCGGTTCCCATTTTTTAGATAACTTCTGCCTGCTTTTTGCTCTGGTGTATTTGCTTGTACTGCCTGAAAGGTTTAAAGACACGGGCTGGAAAATGGCAGGGAAGTTGGAGCAAACTAATCCCTCACTAATAGAAGGTTTAAGGCGTCTGATGTTTTTGCCAACTCCTCCGGCAGCACAAACTGTGCAAGTGAGATGCGGCAATACATTAAGAGATTATTAACATGATTTCACCAATCTCTCACAGTAAAGACGCTCACTGACTCCCACTCTGTCACAGCTGGAGATAAATCTGAGAGATCGCAAACAGAATCGACCCCCATTCCCAGAAGTAATGGAGCTGTCACTGGCTAAACCTGACCCCCAAGTAACCCTCCGGGGGCAATGATATGGCACCCATCCTTACACACTGGGGAGTCAGCAGCAGAGTGAGAAAGGGACTGAGTTGGGGGGGGGGGGATACACACATCTGATGATAGCAGTCATCCACACTGGAATGAGGAAAAATAGAGGTCATTGTACCACTATAATCTCAGGGGATATATGTGTGTGTGTGTGTGTGTGTGTGTGTGTGTGTGTGTGTGTGTGTGTGTGTGTGTGTGTGTGTGTGTGTGTGGTGCTCCATTTGAGGGTATAGCGAGCATCCCTGCAGAGAGCATGACAGAGAGGGAGCGATGACACTGATGTTCATGGTGGGATGCTGAAGTGATTGCTGATGCCTGGCTGGAGCTGATGAAACCTGCCTCCGTGAAATATGGGAAAGGTCTACACGTGCAAACAAATGAAAGTATGATGGCAAACTGAGTCAGGATCAGACTTTAGGTGGACGCATGTGCGGTCTGACTGTGTTTGCAGCCTGTTAAGCTCACAAGACGTAATGAAACGTACCCCACGGCAACAAATCGTAATGCACAGAGGGGCAATCTCACATCCAATCTAGAGACTCTGGAGGGGCGAGACACGCTTCCTCCCTCAGCCCCTCGCTGCTCTCCATCCATGGCGCATCTCCATCTATGAATCCACTTCGGCTCTGGACACCGGCGGTAGCGCTCGATCCATCCTCCTCCTCCTCCTCCTCTCTCTCTCTCTTACACACACTCACACACACACAGACACACTTTTACAAATGCAACACAGAGGACTGAACCGGCTAGAGAGATCCTGTCTGATCGAGTGCGTTGATGGTAAGGCAACATTTCTTTTCTGTTCTATTCATTTTTCATCTGTTGTATATTTTACGCGCGGCAAGCCGCAAAGGCGGACTGCTATCTAACAAACAAGATGCTCCAGTCTGACATCGCGTGTCATGATAGTGAGGAGATGAGGGGTGAAATCAGTAAATATGCTCATCGTTTCTCCACACATCTGCTTCAAAGTGCATCCGTGGCGAGTTTATAGGTCTTACTTTCTCGGCTGCGTGTGTTTTAATACTCCACACGGGCTTATTATTTTGTTCTCATATTTATTTTTAAGACAGCTACGATTGTTTTGAAGTGATAACCCCGTGGGCAGGACCATGCATTAAGTTTATATCACTTTAAATTCATTTTAAATCAAGACCTGCGCTACACTATCTGTAAGCTCAGCAGTTGCAGGTCTATTATTTATTTTTTTGTCTATTATTTAATTTCATCACCACTAAACTTTCCATTATTTCCTCCATTAGTTCACCTGACACTGTCCACCCTTTCTCCCTGTCATAGTAAGGATCACTCATAGGGGAAACATATTCACCTCGGTCAAGCTCATATGAAGAGTTGACCTTTTCTTCTTCATCCTTCCTCCAGTCTCACTGCCTTCGCTCCAAAATGTTTGTGTGCTTGAGGAATCATGTAGGACAAGATTCATATATTCTCTCGAGTCACAGGAGCTCCTCCATAGCCCGGGGTCAGAAGCAGCTCCTCTGCTCTCTTCCCTGCCTGTGGCACCAGTGTGTGTGTGTGTGTGTGTGTGTGTGTTGCTGGTTTAGAGGGGGGAGAAAGAAATGCACAGAGAGATGGAGAAGACAGCGATAAAGGATAACCAGAGACTTGAAGCCCTCCTGGTGTTACTACTGTTGCTCAACTCTCTGTGTTCTCCGGGATGGATCACCGTGCTCTGCCAATAAACAGCCCCACTCAAGAGGATCTGTGAACACACCGAGGTGCCTTAATAGAAAAATCTTTGGCACTGTCACATCCCTCAATCACTCGCATCCCAAATCCCTCAGTCCCAACCTCATCACTAACTTCTAACCTCATTTGTTGCCTTTATTTTCCACAGAGGCAATTGCCTTTCCTGCACCGTGCACGAATGTCATTATCTCCAACACTTTTGCTGCTAGCTGTGTTATCTCAGCAGCGGCAACGACGCCTGTGCTCGCTAAATTTACAACTCAAACCTGCCAAGAGAAGCGTGCACCTCACAGAGTAATCTTTGGTTGATCATGTCCCCGAGGCTTTTATCCCCTGTAAGCACTGTTATCGTACGAGGGATACAAAAGCTGAGACCATCCGAAGCTTGCAGTCCCCTTCCAGATGTTGCCAAAGTGTCTATTATTCCTGGTGTGAGTCTGAGTGCGGGCGGAGTTATAAGCCTGGGGAAAAAAAGGACGAGGACTTGCAAATCAAATTGCTTTAATCCATTGAAGCATCTGTCTTCATTCTCCAGAGGGCAGCAGGGTGTGTGTATGTGTAGTGGAGGAGCACTGAGCCCTGATCATGACGGGAAAGGAAAACAAAACCTGTCGCTGAGGAATGATATGTCCTGGTCAGCCAGCTGTGCAGTACTTGTAGGGTGTAGATGGCGAGGCTGTCAGATTGACAGGTTAGAGATGGTAAGAAACTTGGTCAAAAGTTTCTCATTATCTGTAGTCATTCGTGCTTATACCTCTCTGCTTATTCATCCATCCTTCAACAAACAGAGCAAGCAGCTTTAAAGTTGCTCTGAAAGACAAACAATACAGTGTTCCCATTTCATGTCATTCTGTCTCTGCATCAGCAGTCTAAGAGACAAAATTTCTCCCCCCGATGAGTTCGTTCGGTGATTGCTGTTTTTAGCCACATCCAAACAGAATGGCTCATGATGTCAGCTTGATTTCTTTTCCTCTCACCCACAGAGTAAATGTCTTTGGTTTTTGCTCTGTTTGTGATTAATGGAACATCAAAAGCCGATCTCAGCTCAGTGTGATACATTCCTGAGGACATGAGTCTGCCAGGGACACATAAACATCATTAATGAACAAGAGGCAGACTGGAGAGAGAAAGAGTGACAGAGAGAGAGAGAGAGAGAGAGCGGGGAAGCAAACAGGAAGGCAGTATTTATTTTTGTCAGTAATATCATGTATATTTACCTGCAGTTTTTATGATGATTGCCTCCACACGGCCACTTTGAGTGATGGAGGCGCAGTGTGCACCCAGGTTCTTCGCGTGATTACCTTCTGCCAGTTTGGTGCATAGAGACAAATAGATGGCAGCACGTTTCTTTCGAAAATCGTGAATTTGGAAAATTGCATCTCACTTTGCTCTTTCATGCCCAGTGGCAAAGAACTCGGAAGTGTACAAAGGAAACTCCACTCATCTATGTGAAGACAGCTATATTTATCTGGATATGTAGCTCTCTGCTGGGCTTAGAGGCTTAATTACCCAGAAGAGAGGAAAAGCAGAAATGAAATGCAATTATGCAATGCTACCCTGAATGGTGGAGCTATTGTATATGGGGACATTACTGCTGTTTCCCACTGAAGGTCTCACGTTTGATTTCTATTTGTGCAAAACACGTCTGTGGAGCCTTTAAGAGACAAATCCTGAACCCCTTTTCAAAGCATTTAAGCTACTTATTTTTGAAATGCTAAAAAAGTGCTGTCTGTTTGCCCGGTTTGGAAAAAAGAGAGCAATTATTTCTTGATTCTGTAATTTTTAGAAATCACAATTTTAAGGAATAGTTTTGGTAAATTCTTACATTTATGTCCTGAGCAGCTGCTTAGCTTGACACAAGAACTAGACACAAGACTTGCTCTGTCCGAAGGTGGCACCTACAGTAACAAGCACCTCTAAAACTCACTAATGAACAGGTTATACCTAAGCATGCACGTAACCCCCCAGAGAGCCACAAACTGGGCATTTTTACACTTCTGTTTGTAAGGGTCAAAAAACAGACATAACTGATTATTTAATGAGCTGTAATGAGCTTTAGAAGAACAATTTTGTTTCCAGCCTTGATGCTACGCTTAAGAGCTTGGAGTCAATCAATCTTTTCATCTAGCCCTCAGCAAGAAAGCAAAAAAGCATGTACTATTCTTTCAGCAACTCAAATTACCCCCTTTTTTTTACATCACAAAAATATGCTGTTACACCAGTTGTGGGACAAAGGTTAACACTCTAAACAAGCAGAGAAAATCTGGAAGGAAAAGTTAATGGGACAGATTTTACTCTCTGTTTAAGTGTCCTTGAGCAAGAATCAGGAATGCTCTAGCAAGAGCACTTCATTGCCCATCAGTGGAGGGCTGCAGGCATAAAAATGAGGCGGAGCTGCGCTGCATGAAGCTGGAAAAAAAAAAAAAAAGCATCAAAATGAAATCTCATTGTGTGTGTGTCTCTCTGTGCCTCCCTGGCGGCGTCAGCGTGAAGGATGTAGAGCCAGAGGGGAGGGCAGGATGGAGTGCTCCTGGAAGACGGTGCTGCTGCTGGTGTGTGCATCTCTGGGGGTCCAGTACACGGCCATCCGCACCCTGAGGGACTCGTTGTCTGGACCCTGCCAGGGAGCCTACCGCTGCCAGACCAGACACCACAGAGGTATGCCTTGACAGCAGTCAAGAATGTCCCACATAGTGAACTGCCGGGCTATAAGAGAGCATAATATGTCTATAGCTGTTGACATGTAAATGCTCATATTTCTTAACACTTGATTGGTCATATTAGGCATATTTTTAGCATTCAGTGAAGAAAGAGACAACATCAAAACTGCGACTGAGGCAAAAGAAGAAATAAAGCTTATTTTTATTAAGTGAGGGAATTCCCGAGAGATGGGGAGGATTGAGAAATGAAATATGTGTGATTTGCTTTACAATTATCCTCCAATTTATCTCCATTAATCCCCTCTCATAGCGCAGCTGTAGTTTGCCGGCGCCCAGCTCCTGTATACAAAAGTAACATCCCCTTTGCAATCAACTCCTCATCAGCAGTAATTACACATTAGCTATTTGTGCTATATTTAGAGATCCGCCATTTCATAAACCCCCTTGGTAACCACCAGCAGACAAGCAACTTACTCATGCGTGTTTACCCACTAAATTATTTAAGCTTTATTGGCTAGATTCAGTCGTTTACTTTCGAGTGGCTTGAAGTTATGACAAAAATGGACTCTTATGAGCTGAAGTAACTCTTCTGAAATACGTGAAACAGCTCTTTCATCAGAAATTGAAACTGGGAAACAGCTTATTTAATGTGTTTTTTAAATTTAGCTCACTGCTAGTTGAAGTATCACGTAATTCGAGTTAAACATGCAAAGTATGAGACTTTTTATTTCGTTTCATTCAAGACTCCAGGTGGAGAGCCTTGTGTGATGACAGCTGGATGCCCATCGATTCACCCAGGAAGCACATCCTGCTGTTTGCCACCACACGCAGTGGCTCCTCCTTCACTGGGCAGCTCCTCAACCAACACCCAGAAACCTTCTATGTGTTTGAACCTCTCTACCATGTCCAGCAGGCCTTCACCAATTCCAGCAGCAGGCTGCGTCGCACACTGGACCGCCGGGCCCTATTAGGAGCATACAGGGACCTCCTCCTTAATCTGTATACCTGTGACCTTCACTTTATGGAGAATTACATCCGCCCAGAACCCCAGGACCACGTCACAAGCTCCTTCTTCCGGCGAAGTTCCAGCCACGCCCTCTGCTCCCCTCCAGTGTGCCTGGAAGGAGGGGATGGAGCAGCCTCAGACCTGCCTGATGAAAGCTGGTGTCCTAAGAAGTGTGGGGCCCTGAACCTCACCCTAGCCTCTATGTCATGTCTGTCAAAGGGACACGTCGCCATAAAGACTGTGCGAGTCCCTGAGGTGGGGGACCTGCGCACCCTCACAGAAGATCCACGCCTGGACCTGAAGATCATCCACCTGGTTAGAGACCCCAGAGCAATCCTCGCCTCACGCATGATGGCGTTTTCAGATCAGTTCCGCGCTTGGAAGATATGGAACGCGACAGGACGGCAGCCTCGGTACGTGGACCTGTCCCAGATCACCAGCACGTGTAAGGACATGGCGGCCTCTGCAGAAACAGGCCTGCAACGACCAGCATGGCTGCGGGGACGGTACTTGCTGGTGCGGTATGAGGACCTGGCGTTCAATCCGAAGGACAGGGCCAGTGAGATTTACAGGTTTGTGGGGCTGGAGATGGAGGATAGAGTGCAAATGTGGATTGCAAAGAACACCAACAGTAACGTATCGTCTCCGTCTGAGTGGAACTACAGGTACTCCACCACCAGAGACTCCAGAGCGACAGCAGAGAGCTGGAGGCTCCGTCTCGGCTTTGATATTGTGAGGACTGTGCAGAATCTGTGCAATGACACTCTGGCTCTGCTCGGATACAAGCAGGTTCACTCTGCAGCCGAGCTCAGAAACTTGTCTCATAGTTTAGTGGAACACAGGACATTTCAACCACTCACATAGTAGATTTGATTTAATTATTTATGTATTTATTTATTTATTCTGACTTTCCTCTCTATCATGATGCTGATAAAATGAATGTAATTTATCTCACTTACATTAATTTATTTTTATGGTTTGTACAAGTGCCAAATTACAAAAAAAACAAAACAAAAACATGTGGTGCTGGAAAAGGTACAAAAGAAAGTCCTTACTGCTGTATGTGCTGATTGAAGACCGATCTCGACAGAATCCTCATGCAATTAAGTTATTATGCTGTTTTTTTTATGCTGTTCTCATCGTTTCAGTTTTTACGAGTTCAACTGAGGGGAAAAAAAGACACTTGAAAGGGTAAATCTGACCTTAAGTCAGACAAAACGTGTTATTCCTGAAGGTGAGACACACAGGAAGCGAGGGGGAGGGAAAAAACAGAAATGATAGGGTTTGCCTTCCGAGTGTCTCTAATGCATCTTAGAAAAGGATTAATCTTCTGCAGTGCACAGCAGCTCCAATTTTTATGTGGAAATGTCATGAATATGAGAATATATTTGTTTTTTCTTCAATATAAATACTTAAAAAATGTAAATACTGGATAACTGTTGCAATGCAAGTGTGCCAACGTTATGTACTGGGTGTGTTTGGATCCATTTTTGTCAGTGTGATGCTGTTTATATTTTTTAGACTTTTTAAAATAAATTATTCATATGTATGTAATACATATCTACCACACAGCGTGGAATCTTCTTGCAACCACATTTGTTTGATGTGTTGTTGTTTTTTTATTATTTCAATCCTGAGTAAAGAGGATCAGTGCTTGAGTTTTAGTGCTGAAAATAGAGAATGGTGAAAATTCCTTGTCTTTTATCTTGTAATCCCTCTGTGTTCAGTTCTTCTTTCAACCAAATTTCAATCCTGTTGATGTGTCTGTAATAACAGATATGTTTCTGACTCGAGAGAATGCGTGCTGCTTGCGCCGCGTTTCATTCTGAGTTAACTTTGAATGTAAGAAGAATAATACCAGCATCATTCAGCGGTACCAGCTGTCTGCAGTGGAGTACAGTCAGAGAGATTAGACAGCTGCAGGTCCTCTGCCAGCTCCACCATTTGAAATTGGTCTTTGTGTCTATACAGAGAAAGGAAGCCTGCCATCTCCAGACACCAGCCCATTTATTTCCATGTTGTGCTGCTCTCTTGAGATAAATGCTGGAAGTAGTTTCTAAGGGAGAACTCATTGCATAAAATGTAGCCGCGCACTAATAGACTGGTATTTTCTTGCCTTTCAAATGCAACCATCGTATCTTCTGCAATTGTAGCAGTCACTCCACAGTGAAGAAACGTATGCAATTTGAGTGGAACGGTCATGCTGCTCTGTAAGCACTATTAAATCTAAGGTGAAATTGTCCCTTTAATAATGTATTTTTAGATCCCCAGTCCTCCCCGTCCTTCCTATGGCTGCCGTGTAGCTGCTGACACCAGGGATATCTCAGCGCAGCCCAAAGAATTGATCTACAGATCCAGCTAAGGGGAAACAGGATTTAAGATGCATGGAGAAAAGAGCGGCCGTCTTTCTTTGAACTTAATCTGCAAGGCTACACAAACTGGCCATAAAGCAAAGCTTTATGACACCCGGGGAGATTCTCTTCATCGGTTTTTTCCATCCTCACCCTGACACACAAAGCTCCAAGTGGCCTGAGTCAGCCGTCAGCTAATTATCCATTTCTTCGCGTTCAATACTGACAGCTCTTTAGCTGTCTCCTTAACTGTGCTGACAAATTTAGGTCTTATCAATACTGGTAACAAATGTGAGGCGCTTGTTGTTATTGGGAAGTGCAAAATAGCTCACTGTTAATCTAGTGGTTCCTAACCTAGTTAGACATACTCCAAAGCCCTGTGAGATAGACTCAAGTTCCCGTTCACTGACACCACTTTTTCAGCCATTACTTTTAGCTCTTTTAAATGTGTATCTATCGCTTTAATGGTCCATTATGTACAATTTAGTGGCATCATTTAGTTGAGGGTGCAGCTGAATGCCTCTCGCCTCTCCTTCCCGTAAGTATGTCCTGTAGAAACATGGCGGTTCAACACAGTGGACACTTCAGAGATAAAAGCTATTGAAATTCTTATATTCTGATTATTATACACTCATGAAAACATGCTTCAAACTATCACATTACCTTTCAGTCAATAGATCCCACAAAATCTTACACAATGAGTCTTTAAGCAAAAAATAGTATCCACAACAGCCAATTTATCTCTTGCCTAAAAGAAATGAATGAAATTATGGACGGATTGTGATGACGGGATGATTGGTTTAGAGCATCTACACAACTCCAGCTCTTGCCCTGACCCATGGAGGCCCTGACCCATGGAGGCCCCACCACACAACATAAAACACTTGATGCATCTTGCAGCTTGTTGTATCTTGGTGCCAGATACCACAGTATAACTTCAGAGGCCTGGTCGAGTCCGTACCTCGACAGGTCAGGGCTGTTGGCTATATGGTGGTCGTAATGTTATGGCTGAGTGGAGTATTTATTCATTACCCTTGGCTGTTTACTTGGACAGTGTATCTGTAAATGGTTTGTGGTCATATGGAGAGGGCCCTTTCTGACATCTGTCACACTGACAGCGCCTGGGAAGCAGGAACTTCTACTGATTTGAAAATCAGGGGGAAAAAAATTCAGCTGTTCAGTTGTTTTTTAAGTGTTTTTCATTTTTTTTATCCAAGCGTAAGCTCCTCTTGCATCACTGATTTGCATGTGTGCACGTTCACAGGAGAAAAGGCTGACTTTGGAATGTCAGGATATTTTTTTAAACCGGCATAATGAAGTAGAATAACATGATAAACTAAATATTCAGTGAAGGTGGAGACTTGCTTGCAGGATGCAGAGGAAGAGCACCCTCAAGCTTAGAGGTTTAAGGTTCAAAGCCTGAGTAGGCAAGAATCTCCACTGCTGTGGTCTCATCTGCAAACAGCAGCAAAAAAAAGAGTTTTTCTGCAGGGATCAATAAAGAATCACATTAACATGCAGCAGGAATTTATAATGTGTTTATAATTAGACTCAAACAAAACAGACACATGATTTGATTATTTCCTTTTCTCCCACCAAGAAATTGATCATTAAAAAGTGAGATATAATTTTTTAGTAATTAAGATTTAAGTCCGATGGATGTCGGTCTTAAATCTTAAATGGTGAATACATTTAATACATGGTTGATAAATGAGTCTTGATAAGTTTGCCAGAAAAGAGAGAATGAGAGAGAATGGTGGTCCTTGACCTCCCAGGACCTTAGTTTTTAACTAATTGTGCAATGATAAAAAACAGGAGACGCTTGTATTTCATAACCATAGATTGGCCAATGTTCCAGACATAGATTTCATGCGGCCCGAAGCTTCATTTGCAACATTGTGTAACTTTTCAACCGCAAAATAACAGTATTACTATTATACCGCGATACTGTTGGTGCACTATGCTAACATTGAATTTTACAATCAACTGTAAGAATTACGTAACACTTTACTGCACTAAGTCACGCACCACCAACTATTTCACTTATTCTGGTGAAACTATTTTATGGAGAAAATGTTTTCTGGTCTTCCCTCTGATGTTCTCCGGCTGCTCTGCCTCAGCAGACTTTCCTGTTGGACAATAAAGTGAACTGTAGCCGCTGTTAGCTACTGTTAACTCAGTCGGGCTCTGACAGAGGTGAAAAGACCAAAGGGGGTGTTAATGGAAGAAGCTAAGACGAGCGAACAAGCGAGATGCCAGTGGAAAATCTGGGATTGACTTTTAGTTGTTGGCGAGAGCTGAAAGACAAACGTGGAGCTGGGCTTCTTGCTGTTGGACTAAGAAGTAATATTAGCTGGCTGCTATGTGTCATGTGGCTGTTAGCAAAGTTGTCGACTCACTAATTTCTGTTAGTAATACATTCATAACCAATACACATGTAAAACCACTGTCCACATTTTCAGACAGTAGCAATGTAGCTTTAGCACAGAATGTATCCTTGTTTGATCAGTTTCTTTGCAAATAACTCACAGGTCAGACTGTTGCTTCTTTTGTAACCATCCTCAACAATTTTACAACAGTCAAAAGCATCAAGCAGCACGGGCACAGTGTGAGCCAGCTTCCAACAATGTTTTGATAAGAGCTTTCTTGACCTTACAGCAGCACCGTTGTGTCAGTGTCAGTCGAATAAGCTCTATCACGTAAATCCCCCCTGTGCTTTTGCCGCAACGCCTGTCTGTAATCACCAGCCTTAACCATTCGCTGCTCATAATGAGATGTGGGAGCAAAGGAGGTCATAAGTCGTCCTTGGAGTTGCTCCTCCAGCTGCAGGTGTGTCATACAGGTTCATTATCCCACGGTCAATTCTTTATGGTCCTTATCTGGGCAAGCTGCCAGAAAGTCTGCAAATGAATATGAGCTCCCTTGCTATCACACTGACACATAACCACATGCTTTGATCAAAACCAATGTCATCCCGTGACCATATATAAACATGCATCTATATGTTCATGCTGTGTTATGTGGGTAAGGCTATGATAAAGGTGACACCCAGCAGCAGAGGCAGGGAACAATTTCTGCCCTTCTGTGAGCTCCACAAATTGCCGTCCTTATAGAAAAGCATTGATTCAAAAAAAAGGTCAAAGCCTGGTGAGAGCAGAACACACAGTGTATTGACAAGCCAGTTAAAATGACTTGTGAAAAGTGCTGTTGATGGCCGAGGGAACAGCACAAGTGAAAGGGTATTCCTATTTTGTATCTGACTTACAGCAGCACTTACATGTAGCTTTTCACAGCAATACAATATTTATTATTAATTCCTCTCTGCCTCTTAAGTGCTGAGAGAAACTGTAGGCTGTGATTTCCACAAGCTAAGTACATGCAGTGTATCGTGTCTAGATTTTTTTCATATAAAAATGTAAAAAGAAAATGATGAGAAAATACATCAAGCTCCTCTGACATTTAAGCTCAGGAGCTTTTTTCTCTATTGACATGACCATTAAAACCCCAGTAGCACTGCCACAAACAGTTTGCATTTTTCACTCTCCTTACTGGAAGCCAAAGATGTCGTTTATGGGGAGATTAAGGGGCATTTAAGACGGAATGAAACCACTTTGAGCCACAGTATCTTTATTACTGGAGCAACACGGGCCCTGAGCAGACATCAGCCTCTGTCACACCCATCATTCAAATACTGTTATTTCCCCCCATGCACTCGGTGCAGATACACACAAACACACTCAAGCCCTCCATATGCACCTCTGCTCTTCATCGGTCATCCTTACCCCTCTCTCCCTCTTAGCATCCAAACATTTTTGCGGGGAGACTCAGTGATGTCTTTCGTGGGGGAGCTTGCATTTTTTTTTATGACATCTCCCCTCTCGCATTTGTTTCCAGCGCAAGTTCACTCAGAGATTATTTATTTTGTTTCCCACTGATCCTTAATAAGGGACTTTCATTGCGAACATCAAAAAGCCAGCTGGTAGAGTTGCATCTTGGGTAGAGCTCCTCAAGGTAAATGTAAGCAGGCCCCAGTCAAACTTAGCATCGTCAGCAGTATCACACACACACACTCACACACACACTGCAGTTTCATATATCAGCGGATAAACTTCAATAAACAGCTATACAGTAAAATCACCATATGGATATGTTATTAGAGGTGGAGTCCTCTTTTAACTGTCAGAAGGATCTAAATCACTGGTTTACATCTTTGCAATAATTAAATGCTCAATTGATCTCGTCCTTTATTGCCCTATTGGATGGAAAACACACTCCGGGAGGGCATGTGGTGATTGTCTAACTGCTGCGATACTGCAAAGGGTAATTAGGCATTTTACTATCTGAGGTAATATGCATTAAAAATGTATAATTTTAAGAAGCGCCTATACTTTATAAAACACTGGGGCTCTTGTGAGATTTTTTTTTTTATGACGCACAGTGAAGCAGTCATGGAGCTTTGGCGAGCAAGAGGGCTCATCTAGAGAGACAAGAAATGAGAAATAACATGAAGCATGAGGTGAGTAACAACAGGATACTTCTGGGGATACGAGTGGGGATCCCATTGACAGGCGGTGTAAAAGCACAGAGGTATCAAAATTATGAAAAGAATATAGGAGAAATGCAATATAATATTCATGAGTATGTTTTCGTTTGTGTGCAAGTGCCCGAAAATAAAAACAGTTTTGTTTTCCAGCGAGTGAAAGCATTGCTGGAGCTTTAGCTCAGAGCAAAGCACTGGTTTGTTTCTCCTGGCCTCCTCAGGGTGCTCTCAGTAGAATACAGTAGATCAGTCTATCTACTGGTGTTCAATCACAACCCAGCTGACGCCTCTCAGCAGCCAGAGCTGGGCTCCAAAGGATATTACCCAGAGGAAAGGCTTTCTTCCGGAAGGTTTTGGAAAAATTGGTAAAAATCTGTTTCAAGTGAGCATTGCTCAGATGTTTTAGATGTGAATGTTGGTCTGCTGCCCCCTCTCCCATCCCTCACATCCCTCCATTCTCCCCGGCCCCCCTTGTTTGGCATCTCTTTCTCCCTTTCATTCCAAGCTCCACTTTCAGAAAAACAGTAGGTATGAAATGTCTTTATATTTTTTTTCTCACTCATGGAAGTCTTTTACACAAGAACTAAAGCACATTGTGAGGCGTGGGCTGCAGTATTACAGAGGCAGTAGGAGGAAGGTGTGATCACAGCCCTGCAGGCTCAGATCAGATCACACGTCATGCTTTTCAACCTTGGCCTGTGAGTTTGGTTTGGCCTCAGTTTTTACAGCCCACTCATCTCAGTTTGCAACAGCTAAAGGTTTCAGGGTAAGTTCGAAACAAAAGGACTCCTGTGGTTTCTGCTTTTTTTTTTTTTTTGGTCTGCCTTTTACCTAACATACTTTGCATTGAACAGACGTCCCTTATGGTTTTTGTCTACCTGCTCCCACCCACAGCTACCACGGTCTAGATGAAGGTATACTAACACTGTCAGCAGTTACAATGAATTCCCAACTAGCTTTAATTTTCAAACTCATCAATAATTCACCAACAGAGGGCACTGAACAGAGCGACATCTAGCTGGATTAAAGGCCCAAGTACTGTATCTTTTCCTTTTGATTTAATTTGAATAGATTTCATATTCATTGAAACGGCATATGAGACATCCAATTTCAATATGTTGAAAAGGAAAAGACAGGACGGAGGAGAGGCAAGTGGGAAATAGATGTAGACTACAAAAGCATCAGCACGGATGACTGTTTTCCTCTTTAAGTGTTCCTCCAGTGAACCAGTGTTGCAGCTCTTTGTAGATAGATTCTAAAAGAACAAATACTCACAATAGGTACACCAGACATATCCAGACTTTTAGTCCCTTTTATGCATTAAGTGCAACAAATGCTGGATCCTCCATTTCCCATTATACAATTCAATAGCATCTTTCATTGGACCTGTGACGTGATGACAATGCAAAAGTGCCAAAGACTGCAGTTCCTCAAATGGCCACTTGAGCCTGGCTACAGAATGACTCTATCTCTATAGGGCCCTGTATTAAACCAATCCAAATTCACAGCAGACACTTCCGTGTTATTTACAACCTGAGCTGTCAGACGAGCCTGTGTCCGAAGTTTAGTCTCAGTATATATTTAAATTAAAAGTACCAGTCTTTATTTGTAGCCAGGCAAACCCTCTCATTCATTGTGTGAAGCCATTAACCATCATCTGAGAATGTTAGGAATCTCTCCCTCAGAGTTTGACAAACTAGGGACCCCAAATAGCATCTTGCATAGGACCCCCCAAACGACTAGAAACTCTCCTGTTGACAACTGTACTTTTGGTGTTTTTTTTTTCTGTACAACTCAACTGTTCATAGACTTCATTCATCCCATCTCAGCCGCACTTTTGGATTAGTGGGGAACCGACTGGGCAGGACTGCCAAAGTGGTAGACATGACCTACAATGATTTTTGATCATTGATGAATAATTCTTTCTTTGAATAATTTGCCACCCTGTAAGTTTTGTGTTATGTAATCATATTTGGACTGCACAAAGGCCGACTACTGCTTTTGGGCCTTGTCTCTAGTTACCTTTCTTACAGAGTTGTAACAGTCTTTACGTTAGGCTAAGCTAACTACAGCATGTGAGAAACGTCGATCACTGGGTCTCTTCTTCTTCTTCTCTTCCTTCTTCCCCTCCTCTCTTTTGTTTCCAGTCACACAGTCTCTGTCCCATCAGTACCTCAGGGCTGACATGTCCGCTGATGCTAACAAATGACGAGCGTCCCCACTGACAGCAAGTCCATCTGTCTGTGTCGGAGTAATTGAATTTCATAAATATAATCAGAGGGGTCTGTTATGAAGGGACCTGTAGCATAGTCTGGTCTCCTCTGCGTCATGGCCGTGTATTATTTCACACACAACACTGCCCGCAGTCACATTAATGAGAGCATGCACAAGCATGATTATCACAAAACACAGATACTCAGATACTACTCGCTGCACCATCTGTCCTGAAATCTAATAGGAAGAGGAAGTTGCCAGTGGCATGCTGCTTTAATTGATCAGGTAATGGATGGACAATTGATGCTCCACTCCGGCGGCATGATTATTTGCTCTGGCTTGAAAAGGAATTGTGCTTTAAAAAAAAAACTCCACTTGACAAATTGACATTACTCAAGTGAATGAACATACTGCAGGCATTTTACAACTATTGATCAAAACTAAACTAAAAGAGAAAACTCTAAAGCTCCCCAAGGCGAATATACATGAAACTATAGATCCTATTCATTATCATCCAAAGCAGGGCCACAGTATTCCCACTGAGCGGCATGTGCAAATTCAGCGTTTACTGTATGTTCTGCTGAAACAGAGGCTTCACAGGAACCATATGCTCAATAGAAAGCATCTAATTAGCTGTTAAATGAGGCGAGCTTTGACCTGAAAAGCTCCCTCGGAGGGGTAGTTAATCCCTGTTGAAGCAGTTTGAGGAATTATTGATCCAAAAGCCCATCAAGATTTACTCCACAAGGATGCAATCGACCACAGCACCTAGAGAGTTCTTCCAAACTACAGCGAATATGATAACTCCACGTGAAGATGATCACAAAAAACAGTGAACTGACAGGGCCTTAAGGGGTTCTCAAAGACGGCAATCTAATTAGTGGCAATAAAGACTTCGAAAAACTCCTTTCACGATGGTGCTCTCGAAAGAGATTATCTCTCTCCCAGAGAGGAATGCTGCAGGCCGACATCAGGACTCCCTTGATGCCACTGTGAGCCACAACATTGTGTGAAATTACTTGATTCAGAAACCAAATAAAAACTAGTAGAGATCCATCTGAAGTTATCTTTGCTGCATCTGAAGCCATCGTGGCTTCAATTAACAATCAAAAGGAAAAACATTCTCTGAAACAAAATTTATTTTAATAAGATAAAAGCAAGAAATCACCAAGCGGCGACCTCCATTTCTGGAAAATTAATCCATATGCAGTTTGTCTGCAGAGCCACTGCAGAGCAAGTCAGTCTCCATAAGCCCCCGTATTAAAATGTCCAAAAAACATGTTTCTTTCTTATGCATAATTAAAAGTCTGTCTGCTTTGACTGACTTTGGGGGGACTTAGTCTGCCTCAGCTCTACCCACAAGCCATTTGTCATAGACAGTAAGAATGGACTTCATCTTAGGGACTTCATCTCAGAGAAATCACCTTTAGGCTTCTAAAGAGCCGTCGTGAAGCTCAGAGTATGGTGGCTCTGGCCCTCGCTGTCTTGGCAGTACTCCCGGCTAATCTAAAAATGAGCAAAGACATTGATTGTCGATGGAGCTGAGGTGGGCTGAATGACACCTGGGTGCTCAACCAAGCTGCCTGGAAATTACACTGAAATTAGCTAGAGAGAAAAAAAATGTTTTTGTGTACCAGGCTGTAAGCATGTTTATTTCAGCTGAGACATTTTAACATGGGGGCTTATGAAGGCTTATGATTCTGTAGCCAGCCTCAAGTGGCTGTTTGAGGAAGTGCAGTTTTTTCTTCACTTCACAGACATAGAGGTTGCCACCTGGTTTTTGCCCATTTTTGATTAGAAAGAATGAGCCAAAAACAAGACTGCCAAGATGGTGGCGGCCAGAGCCACTTCACAACAACTCTTCAGAAACCTCTGGGTGACGTCACAGAGACTATATCAATGATTTCTAGTGTCTATGGAGATAACAGGACAGATGACCGCATGTAACTGGCTCCATTTGGCAGCTGTTCAGATGGACGACTGCGATGTCTGCCAAGCTGGAAAACCTGTCTGGAAGAGGACCGAAGCAGCAACTGGCTGATACACTCGATATCTCATGTTCCAGCCTTGGTAGATTTCATTTCCAAAACAATTGATAGTTTGTCGCATCTGTTGTGCTGTGGGACATGCAGCCTGGGACGTGGAGAGAGCCAGCATATGGCAGATTTAATTAATGTGAACTATCTTGTCGCCTGTCTCCCTGCAGACAGTTTAAGCCTGGTAGACCCCGCAGACCTCCTGTGTTGTTGGGATTCACACGTGTTTCCAGACCAATTCACCCTGTTAGGTTCACCTTACTGAATTAATTAGTATGCTCTCTGCCCACCTGAGCCTGGATTTCACCTGCTCCCCCTCAGAGCTGCCAACTTATGCTAAAGTTGCAAGAAAAACATCACAATATTTGTTTTGAAAGTTGCCTGCTTGATATATAGTCACTGACTTCCAGAAAAATAACTCCAAAATTTGATTTGCCCGTTTTTGAGATTCAGTCACTGACATTCAAGCGAGATGCAGAAGCTTATTTCTCGGATCCCCCAGATCAATGACCGCCTTTCGAGGCGCTTTTTGTACTCAGTCAATTTTTTTTTTCTCTGTTCTGCTAAGGAGAGTGCTCCTTTAATGGATTTGAACACTAAACTGATGAAGGAGCATTTATTGGCTTATCAGGACAAATCACATTTTTGAGCAGGCTCTTAGAGCTCCTGTCTGTAATGGGATAAACAAAATGGCCTCGTCTCAAATGGGTGAGTGTGTGAATCCATTGTTGCCAATAGAAAATATATATTCCAAAAGAGATACCAAGAAGCGCTGGCTGCTGCACATGGTTTGTAAAAATTTGATCAAAATGATCGAGCCCTGTGCCTGCTGGCAAGTTAAATCCCTCGCTGGATGTTAACCCTTTACTTACATACATCATAAAAATAAACTGTGCTCTTTAGAACGGGCAACAAAACATACATTTGAAATAAAGATTAGAAAAATTAAAATAGCCAAATAATGCATGTGCAGACTCATAATCTGAGCCAACACATCCTGTTCTGTTACAAAATATATAGTGTGCTACATGATATGTTAGAAATCAACTTATATACCCCAGTATATTCATATATGTTTAGTCTTAGTTTGCATAATTATATTGTCTGTGTTGTATAACTATCCTTGGGCCAAATAACAGCGTCAGGCTTTGAAGCAAAAGGCAAAGGGCCTTGACAGACTTCTTATCTCCATCTATCCAAAGTATGAAGCTTTAACTCTTCCCTGCCTTTGAACTGTCAAAATATCCAAAATAGAAAAGTAGTGAAATATTGAAATTGAAATTTTAACAAAAGAGCAAAAGAGGAGACTCTATGCAGTGAGAACAAAAGCACAGACATCATCACTCACATCTTACAACATGACACCTATATTTAACAGCACAATCTAATATGCAACATCTTTGAGTGATCAAATCAATTCGCCCAAAGGAAATGTAAGAAAAGCAACATTGATTGGTTGGCCAACACAGTTACTCCGTCATTATCGACTGACCCTGCTGTCGGGAAACAACCTGACAAGCTATTCACTCTGGAAACCCAAAGAGCAAACTGAATAATCCACCCATCACAAGGGTGGCATTTTGAGATCATTCATAGGTCATTTTCAAACATGTGACGTAGTTCAAATAGACAATATTCATTGAAGTTACATATTCACATTCAGACTCATTTGCAATGCAGAGCAAAAGAGGAAAAGGAAGAATAAAGTAGCCTATATGTATTCCCACTATCTTTTATTCAGTATAAAGTTCATTCTTTGCCTTTTCAATAAGGAAGTAATGAATTCACACACATCAAATAAATAGAATCCAGGATGGCCAGGCAGGCTATGACCATTTCCATATTTCATAATAAGAATTCTTTTATTATTATTTCTTTAGAAAGATGGAAAGAACCATAGGAAATCTCTTGTTCATTCACCCTGAAAGATGAATACTGACTGTGTCAGCCGTGCAGCACATGAAATACTTTCTATTATTTTGATAAACACCAAACACTCGCCATAAATTGACTGAAATTGAATGACAGGATCATGGTGACTGGTGAGAGTTAGGCTCTAAGGTACACAGCCATGTGTGAAATCTTATATGAAATATTATTTTTCCATGCACAGATGTAGCCTGGTTCTAAAGGAAGGCAAAAAGAAATTGTGGAAAATAAACTGGTGCAGAAATAATGTGATCAAGCTTTATGAAATCAAGAGGGCAGTGTTTGTGTGGAGAAAAATACAGGCACAGACAGAGCACACATGCACGTGTACAACCAAATAAAACTATGAGAATTTATTGCTGTGTCTACCTGGCATGCATCCTAAAACTTAAAACTAGCATTAGCATTTTATTTATTTGGCTTTCTGAATTTTATTTGTTTTCTTTAGTTATTTAGGACCAGTAGAAACAAGCGATAAACACAACCCTAACATATTTTCTTCTATTATTGTGTTATCACTGGGGACACAGTGCTGTAGTGGTTTGGTTAATTGGTGACTCTAAATTGCCTGTAGGTGTCAATGTGAGCGTGAATTGTTGTTTGTCTCTATGTGCCCTGCGATGTCCATGGTGTGCCCCGCCTCTCGCCCTGGGTCCGCTGGTTTAGGCTCCAGCCCCCTCTAATCCCAATGGGATAAGCACTTACAGAAAATGGATGTTGTTATGGCTTATGTGTTAGCACATCCAGCGATTACAGAACAACATTAGCATTCATTGGCATTCATGAGTCAAAGTCTCTCTGCTTTTGGCCTGAACCAACTCCGGAGGGAAATATCTGCATCTACAACTAGCTAAATGTTGTTAAACCCTGTTAAGGAAGCTAATCACTCACCAAACAGGAATGTTGTGGGCCCTAAAACCAAAATGAATGAATGAGAGAACACTGAAAAGGTCTGTTGAAGTTGATTTAATCACAAGTGACCTCTTTCACACACACACGTAGCCTAGTTTATAGTAGTGTATAAACTAAACTAAAATACTAAAGTATGATTGTTTCTCACACCATCTTCCCTTGAATTGTTTTGTGGCCATCATCGACGTGCTCAGGGTTTGGTCGGGGTAATAAATAAGCATACTAGTGTGCCATCAGGGGAAGGCTGTGACTTTGCTGGAGGATGATCCATATTGCTCTCCCCCCAATTAGAGCCACCCAGTCCATCCGACCACCTGCTGGTCCTCAAGTGAAATGATTGCAGCAGCTTACAACAGAAAAGTGATGTTCTTGCCCAACCTCCTATAGTGATTATACTTGGACTATATGTCCAACCATTCTCCGAGGAGCTTTTCTTCAAGAGATAGAAATTTCAAAGATACGTGTTTCTTTTTCTGAATTGATCAGTTTGACCATATCATGTAAAGACGCTCAGCTCTTTACTCAGAGAAGTCTTCCTATTCCTGGTTTTCAGGGGATGTGGCTAATGAGGTCTCTGCAATCTGATCACGCAAGAGCTGGACCCCACTCACAAGCAAGAGGGTTGTTCATTATGTAGTGACAAATACACCCATTAAATTATTATTGTTAACCTTTTTAACTATATTGTACTGTATTTAGCTAGACTCTGCATGTATTCCTTTAAGAAATATGGCTACAGTGTGTTTTATCTTATATCTGTGACTTGTTACAAGGATCGGCCAAGAATTTGGGAAGTAAATTATGTCTGGTTCTTTGATAACTTTCAAGGACAGGACAAGGCCCTGTTCTTCTGTATGGGAGGACTCCCTTGCCAGGATAACAGCTTCAAACTTCAGTTGAACTCACAATCAAGGTGGAAAGAACTGTATGAATGTTACTTTGTTTCACTCTCTGTCAGACCACCTTGTGTGTGGGAGGATCTCTGACCTTTCAGCTGAAATATTTGTCACTTGGTACTCTTTGTGTGATGTACTTCTTACTCTGTCTAATAAATCGACATCAAAGACAATATTAATGTAACTTATTGTGTTTGTATCTCACTGGAGTTTCCAAAACACTTTACACGAGAAGACTTTTCTGTTTCTAAAGGGTTAGAGGATTTGATTCAGATGCACACGCAGATGTGAAATAACATAATAGAGCACAAAACACAGCTTTAAAGGTGTCGTCTGTGATGGAGTCTCGTTCCCAGGTTGTTAAATACCGACAAAATGGCTCGGAATCAGTCTGAGTCACAACACAACAGATGGCAATCATACTCCCAGGTCAACAAATACCGACGCTTCAGGTTGGTGGCTGTGAGATAGTATTGTGTTGCGTGGCATGCTCCCATTTGCGGCAGTGTCTGTCAACCTGGATATGAGACTCTGAACAATGAACAATCTTTCTCCAGTATGACCGACACCACATTGAAGTGTGAGAAGAATATCATACCATCACTCAAATATCACACATCCATCTGTTATCTGAAACTACTTATCCTCATCAGGGTCACGGTGGGGCCGGACCCTATCCCAGCTGACTTTGGCCTAGAGACAGCGTACACCCTGGACAAGTCGCCAGCTCTTACAGGGCACATAGAGATAAACAACAATTCACACTTACATTGACACCTACAGGCAATTTAGAGTCACCAATTAACCTTTAATTAACCTTAAATGCATGTCTTTGGACTGTGGGAGCTAGCCGGAGTACCTGGAGAGAACCCAAAAAGATAAGATGTTCAAGCCTTCTTGCTGTGAGGCGTCAGTACCATGGCGCCTTCACTCAAATATATCATTTTATTTATCTTAATGGTCCAAATGACAATCTAAATGCAACTTCTTGCATACTGTGAAGACACTGATAGTTTGCATCATGCTAAGATATTAAAGACTGTTTTTGGCAGTCATATAGTCAGTGTCAGTGGGGGGTGATGATATCATCTGCAGTCTGGAAAAAAACTAATCTTGTGGTGTGAGGTTTGGTCCCGCTGGGCTGCAGCCTCCTGCTGGAGGGGCCTTGAGGCGTGGCGGGTAAGATCGCAGAGGAGAGATTGCGGTCTGATCACCTACTCATGGAGCAGACACACAGGATCTGTTGATGGATGTCAAGTTGACAGATCTAATTTATTTTCCATGAAGAGCAGGAGATCCGTGCGTTCAGTGCATGATGGATACTTCACTGCGAGTTGACATGACTTGCCCTCAGCTTCATGCAAATTAAATTTGCCCAGTGCAATGAGACGGATGCTCAAAAAACACGGATCTATCAACTATCAAACCAAGCAGCGCTGATATTTCATCAGTGCTGACAAAATATGAATTAAGATGTTGCCGCATTACCTATTTCTCAAATGTTTTCATACTTTACATGTACAGTTCAGCTGTAATATGAGACAGTTTCAGAGCTGCTGACTAAGGTCTTAGCAACTTGGAGCAGTTAACTCACTCTGCTTTATGAATGTGCATTCATTTCATGCTTTAATTTGGCTCATGAATACATTCAAGGAGAAAGAGAAAGAGCAAAAGAGTGTAGCTCCATCAATCTCTGCCTGTCTCTGAACCTTGGGCAGATGGCTCTTTCTTGAGCCAGTTTACACACAGATGGAGAGCAGATATACTGTACATGGTCAAGGTTAAAGAGGTCCATACTTTGCAGCAGTTTACGCCGCCAGTCTTTGTTACGCTCATGTTTGACAAGTGCTCTCTGATTTCAGACTGGGGACCACATAGCCTTGGATCCTTCACCTTTCAAATTCCCCAAAACCCTCTCCACATCGACCTTGTTGTGCATATTTTTTATTCATGTCTTTATTAAATATGCGACCCACTTCTCCTTCAGAAAGAGTGAACAAATAAAGTGTCTGTGCCCTTGGTATTGTAAAGTGTGAATTACGAATGTGACTAGATGTGGAAAGGGAATTTATTTTAATTAGATTAAAATACATTTATTTTGGCATTGTGGGGGGGTGAAACAAATTAGTTTTAACTGCTCCTGCTCCTTGCGGTGTCAGCAGTTGTTTACAGTGCCTGATATCAATAAACAATGTAGGAATGACTTCAATGAGAATTAAACAATGCATCACCAGATGTCCTAAAGTATCAACGGGGCTCCTGAGAAGGAGCTGTATGCAAACTGGCACAAATTTAACAAACACTATTAACTGACATAAGGCACAGTGAGTAATGACAGACATAAACAAAGTGCAGACTGCGATAACGAATGAGCTGTGTGATGATTTGTGCTCTCTAGACTTATCGGAGCAATCAAACACAGGCAAGATTCATGTAATGGAAGACACTGTATGAATCAGCAAGCAAACAAGTCACGAAAGCACAAATACTTGAGAGCACCATACAAAACAACACCAAATCACTCTCATGTTAATGGCTGACATTTATAAAACATGAGCGGTGAAGGTACGCCCTTAGAGGGGTGATGACACATGTAACGTTTTATACATAATTGTGATCGGCCTGGTTCAAACATTTATTTTTGACACAAGAGCACACACAATGAAGTTGTATTGCAACAGGGTCTCTTTATATTTGTCAAAAAACTGCTTGTAGTAAAAAAATATATACTGTATATATTACATCTTTGGTGAAAAGAACTATGGAAATGAAAGGAGACAGCTCAGGGGATGTGAATGAGCCCCCAACAGCTTTTGAACCCCAGTTCACTCCACCGGTTACACCCAAGTGTGGTATATTTTCTTATAAGCCTTCTATAGTATTTCATTGATCTCTCCTAAGATTACAGCTGCGTATGAAGAGCATTTGAAGTGCATATTTGTAAGGACCTGAAATGACCCCTCTCTTTGTGAAGCCTAAATATTTGTTAGTATTTACGATCACTCTCTTGGGAGAATGATGTACGGTTCTGATAGAGTACACATTCCATAGTATCTATACCTCTCTTGGGAGGATTGTGTGTGGCTCTGCGGGACTTCATGCCTTTCTCTTTTTGAGATATAGGGTTCGACCTTTGACCTTTGGCCATCTCTCTCTTGGTGTCACACCGCGGTGAGGTCAAGTTGGGGTTTTGTCGTGTCTTGTCACTTCCTGTTTTATTTTGAAAGTTAACTCTCCTCTCGTTTCAGGTCACTTGCCCTTCCTCATGTGTCACCGGTCTGATTGTCTTCCCCGCCCTGATTGTTTCCACCTGTTCCCTATTACCTGGTGTATATATTGTCTGCGTCTCCCTTGTCCCGTGCCAAAGTGTCTTTGTACGTTCTGTCGTCGCACCCAAGCCATTGAATCCAAGCCTGTTCCACGTGTCCTTGTTTTGTAAGTTTCATAGCCTTAGTTTAAGTTTAGAGAGCATTTTTGTAGCTTGTTTTCGTCCTATGGGATTGTTTTTGTTTCTGAGTCAGTTTAGGAAGATTAGATCAAAGATACAGATAGTACTGTTTCCTCCTCATTTTGAGTGAGTGTTTTTGTTTGGTAAATTTTGTCAGTTTATTCCTTCCCATTTTGGTGAAGCGTTTTCCTTTCTAGATTACTGCTTTTGATTTTCAGAGAAGAGTAGTTTGAGTTAGCGTTAGAGTGCCAGGCAGTGTAGCCATTTTTGTTGTACGTTTTGTAGGCAGTATCAGCAGCTTGGAAGCAATAAAAGTTTCTTCCCAAACCTGCCTAATCCGCATCTGAGTCTGCCATTTTGTTCTGGGCCTGACACTTGGTAAGGAAACCGATGTGCTAAAGTAAGTTTTGAAAGACAATGACAGAAGGTGGTTCCTTTTTAAAAGGACAGTTTTTAGACTGTTTATTTGCTTTTCTTTGGATGTAAGACCTAGCCCAGGAGAAGGGGGACGACAATCTGGACAATTCGTCATGAAGATTTGAAGAGATGCATCTCAAACTCACTTGTTTCTTTGAATAAAGTCCTAATTGTTCAAGGCAAAACGAGTTGGGGCTCTTTTCTTTTCAAGCGTCCACAGACTGACTTCGGCAGTCGAGGAAAGTCACGATTAAAACAGCCAGACATCAATAGACCTTTTCCATTAAGGTCAAGGAAAAGTGATTAGGAGAGGACTTAGAAGGTCTTTTTTTTTTTTTTCGACCGTACCCACAGAGAAAACAGGACACTCAAACTATGACATAAAACACTGAAGTCTGATTATTCAGAGTGAATGGAAAAACACACAAATTAGAATTAAGTCTTTCAGACACATATTTCAAAACCATGGCACATTAAACTAATGATATTGATGATCTGTCCCTTTAATTTATACACTTATTTGCAAGTACCAATACACATAATTCAAATTACGTCAAAGACAAAGCTAATATATGACAATAGAATAAACTGTCATTTTCAGTGGTAAAAGCAGCATCTTGGTCAAACACATGTTGTAACAGCCACTTGAGGGAGAAAAAAGCAATTTGAGGACAGGCTCGACCAAATTCTAAATAATCTGACAACTTCATACCTGATCATTGCTTCGTATAGCCTTTACAGCCATGTTACTTTGGTGTGTTGGGACATGTGGTGGCAGCTGGGGAGTCATCTGGAGCCCAGTCAATGCAGGTATAACACAAAGGGAGCAATCTTTCTGTAATGTGCAATCTGGCCGACTCCTTCAGAGGGCATTTTCCCCTATTCTACTACTCGAGTTGTAACACAGAGTGACCACTGTCACTCATCTGATTAAACACATATCATTATCTAAACGGCACACTGTGGTTTTAGGCTAAATTGTTTAATTTACTTGGTTCATTGCAAAACATTACTAATGACAGTTTGGGAAATTAGAACTTCAGTAAAGCGAATGATGATCACAGCCTCGCAGCCACTGATATCAATAAAACAATTAATGATAAGCAGAGCTGTTTATTTCCAGAATTAAATCTTGATTCTCTGAAGCTACACTACACTGAAGAGCCTTGATAATTACATGAACACAGACAATCTGAAGCAGAGAGAATACATGATGTGTTGACACATTTGTTTTCTCTTATTTCTTCACACTACTTGTTCAGTGTTTATTTCATAAGACAAATAGCCTTGCACTTTATTTGGGTGCACTGAGGTCACCAACCAGTCAGGTTGTTACTTGTATAATCTGAAGTTTATTAGTTTGCTAGTGCCGCTGTCTTGAGTCTCTAAAGCCATAAACGTTGTCATTCTTTTACTAGTAGAGACACATTGAATTTTAACTGAATATCAGAGGGCGAGATGTGATAGGTCCATTCATGACTCCTTTCATTGATCAACCTGTACGATTTTAAGAACAGCTTTATAGTCTGGGATCAGATGCGGATCAGGATTTCAGTGACTGAGAATGTGACCTGTTCTCACACTCAGACCTGATCCTACAGCAATATGTGCTGACCGACACTGTCCTCATTACGGCCCACTGCATTAAGCTTGTCTTCTCCATTTAAATAATATAATTCCTAACCCTCCTGAATGGACCCCTGTTCGACACAACGTGGAAGTGATTGCTCCCATTGTATTATAAATGTCCCTCAGGCTAGTTTTAAGATGGAGGCTCTTTCCCCCTCCCTTCTGTGTCTTTCTCTCTATTGTCCTATGTATGTGTTACTGGACATGGCCTCCAGTCTTCCCCTCACCTCCTGCAGCTATCAACTAATCAACCCTGGCAGTATACAACTGGCCTTACCTTCTGGCCATGTATGGCCAACTTTGTATGGATCTTCTTCTGTTGAGTTTTGCTAATCCTGCTTTCCCTCATCACTTAACTGCCATATCCAGCTCCAACCAATCCCGTAACCTGAAGTCTCTGTCGGGCACAGCCCTGCACCATTCTTAGCTGTTGTGGAGAAATTGCTGAAGTCAAAGGTTAATGGTGAGGTCAGGAGGGAAGAAAGTGCTCAGGAGCCTTTTATATCTTATGCTGTTTTATTTATTGACGCTTGGCCAAAGAGAATTAGAGACACTCCTCAAAGTACATCAGAAGTGTCTGAGTCGGTCCCACGTTCTGTCCAGCTCATGCTGGTGGTCAAACTTTAAACTCCAAGATAACACCACAAATACTACACGCCCAGAATTAGCCAAAGAGAATGTTTTTACCCATGGAGTTGTCATTGTCAACATATTCTAGTCTGGAGACTGATGTCTGTTTACGTAGATTGGAATGTCAACGGCAAGCTATCTATTATGTCTAGGAAGGCAGCAATAGGCCTCTATGACCCTGGCCACCACAGTGTTGAGATAGACTGGCACCTACTGTTCCCAACCAAAGCCAAACAACAAATACTGCCGAGGACCTCAAGGCCCACACGTGACCTCATGTAACCTGAGGATAGAAAATTCCAGAACACTAGCTACACCATCACCATTTTATCTCTCCATCCACCAAGTCACCTCCGGCTTTTTAATAAACTGTTTAAAACTGAATACAGACTTTGGCTGGTGTCTGAGTTCTCGGTCTGAGACCGTTAATTACAACAGCGAGTTGATAAATCTGCTTATGTGTTGCCTCTTAAAGGGCTTAGCACCCAACATGTAAAGCCTCATAACAAGCATCATCACCTGACAAACTTAATTAGCTGAATAAATAAGTGTATGTACTGTATAAATGTAGGGGGTTTCATGCCATAATTAACAGAGAAATAGAGCACAAGGCTACAGAAGTGCAAATCTTTTAAGTGGAGCAAATTATGTATTTAGGTTACATGTCTACAATAATTTCTCTCTACATGTGAGCCACAGTGGTGTACTAACAACCAGGTGCTGCATCTTGAGTAGAGATAAGACCATTCAAACAGACACAAATAGTTTAAAGCTGCACTCATATTTTTATATTAGCAGACAAAGTATGAAATGAGTGTGTGTAATGTGAATGGTCACATGGCTACACACCCCAAAAACTGTACATTATCTACCAACTTTTGCAGGGAAATCAATTGTCGATGGTGAGGAGGAAAGTGCTCAGGAGCCTCTGATGTCTTATGCTGTAATATTTACTGAAGCTTGGCCAAGGAGATTTAGAGAAATTCTCACATACAACCAGGTATGTATATGAGTTGGTCTCTGTTCTGCCCAACTCATGTTGGTGGTCACACTTTAAACACCTACAGATGACGCCTCAAATGTTGTAAGGAAAATGCCAAGAGGTCAGATTGAAAAGAAAGGCAGGAGAATTCAGAACAAAAAGACATCATCAGTGCTCAGAGAATCTGACTCCAAGCTACGTAATTATGCTTTGGCAGGTGTTATTGATGTGATCTGTGGCGAAACTACGATGTTCATCTTAGGTACTTCTCCCTGTGCATTTTTACCATGTTGTTTCATGCAAGATATGTAGCTACCGTGAAGAGAAACAAAGTGACTGTCTGTTAACAGACACTGGTCTGTACTGATAAACTACAGACCTGTAGAGTAACGTTATAATTCTTATTGCTGCAGGAAGATGACCTCATGTAATAGCTGAGGCACCCAACTTTAACCTGAGCAGAGGTCTAAGCAGTGTGCAGGGTCTCTAATAGACATGGAAGACAACGTATTGTGAATCATTGCAAACTTAAAGGTTTATGTTTTGATGTGATATGAAATGAAATATGGCACCCACATTTCTCACTATAAATGAATGGTGAGAGGAATGACAGAAGAGTAATACTCCAAAAGTGGGCAGGATCAGGAAGCTTTATATTGTAGATAATGTAAACATAATGAAGGACTAGTCAAGTGATGAATATATAGTGACAGACTTGGTGTAATTATATAAATATGTCACATTATAAATAACTTGGTTATGCCTCATCAGCGACATAACCAGTAACAGATGAGGTACTGGCACATGCAGACAAGAAGTCTATTATTTCTTTCTTCTGAGGTAAATACACATGAGCTCATTGGTTATCATGAAAAAGCGGCACTGTTCTGTGTTACAGTGGTGCTTGTAAATATGTTGAGTGTATCAAGTCGACGTCATTTCTATAGCATGAATGAAAGGTCAAAGACTAAAGATTAAAGGCATCCTGTGAACATAGTAGACTACCACAAGCCTCCCAGTGAACGGGGATCTTTAAAGCAACAAATGGACAGCTGTGACGCATATTTATTAGGACCGAAAACTACCACGTCGACAGCTTTGCTAAAAGCCAAACATCAAGCAAGTGCAACAACACAAGACATAGCAACCAGCTGATATAACTTACTACTCCAACAGCAAGAAAAGCCCAGCTGGGTGTCTGTCTTTCAGCCTTTTATTTCACAAAGCTCTCACCAATGACTTAGCGTCACTCTACGTTTTACTCTTGCCCCGTGGCCATCAGTGGCTCTTTCGTCTCTGTCATTATAGACACTGTTGAACCTTGTTACATTACCTGCTGGGCCAACTCAGGATCTGGCATGACACTGGGTCCTCTCTCTGCCAGCATTTGCCTGAAAACCTCTCTTCCTGGTGCTCCAAAACACCTGTGGTACAAACACTAACACTGAGCTCACAGTCCAGACAGCCCGGCTAACAAACTACTGTCCATTAGAAAATGCAGTTTCACCAAAATCAGTAAAAGAGTTGGTGGTGTGTGACATAGTGCCATAACGTGCTATGTACCTCTTAGAGGTGATCATACACGGAGCACCAGGTTACACAGTGGAAAAAAGAGACGTACAAGGTGAGACACCATTCACCTGAAGTCAATGTAGCATCAAAATGATTTGAAATTGGTTATTTTAAGATGGAAAAGTTATGGGATGTTGCCATAAGACAATTGCCTGAAGTAATAAGAAAAGAGTTCCACTTAAGCAAAGCACCACTGTCCCCTGCCAGCATCTCCACAGCATATGAGTTTCAAGATGTGCCACAGAAAATTGAGATAAACAGATTACCTCTGCAGAGGAGGCCACCTAACTGAGAACTTAAATACAGAATAAATTGTTCCTCTGTTACACAGTGGCGGTGGCCCTCTATCACCGCAGAGAGACTGAAAACCTATTTTAAAACCTAAATAAACACTGGTGTGTATTATTGAGATTAATGACGTATTCAAGGGTGCCATCGGGAAGTGTCATTTCCCTCTGACGGTAAAATGGCTTATTAAAATCACAAAGCAAAATGACTGGAAGAAATTTCCCTCATGAGTTTCTAATTACAATGTCAAGACTGCCAGACTTTCTTAGCAGCTCACATTTCCTGTCACAACACAACAGAAGTCGGCGCACTCTGTAGTCACGTCTCCGCATGTCGTCTGCACTAGGCCCTGTGCTGAGAGTTCTGCTTTAACCTTGAACTACCTGGAAATCCTCCCCACTGTGCTCCATCTATTTTCTCTTTTAGTACAAACAATCCTTTCAGATCAAGCGGTGCACCAAGCATTGACCCGCTCTCCAAACGCTCTCCCGGGACGTTAAACATGGTCGCCTGCTGGTGATTCAAACTAGTTGGCACAGGGAGTATTTAGAGAGATGAGTCTGCTGCTTGCCTGTGCACTCCATCTTCTTCTCCCCCACACCCACACCTCCACCCCCACCCAGTTATCTTCTGTAAGTGTTATCCACCGGGGAGTCCTGCTGCTTCCTCCCGTTTCACATCCTAGAACTGCCTTTGAAACACCAGTCTTTTCAGGGGAAACGGCCTATTTTGTTCTGTTTTGTGGTGACATTTTTATGCGTGTGCAACTCTCAGAGGAGTAGCACCATCGTCTCTGTGTGTTGTGCCAAAAACTTTGTGATAGAGGTGGGTTTTCATATCACAGATGAGAATAAAGACACTCCCCTTCTTTCTGTGTGTGTTTGAGTGTGTTTGAGTGTGATTCTCTCTATAACTCTTCCCCTTTCTGTCATTCTCCGCTCTGAATGTGTCTGTTTACTCCCCATTTCTCTCCATTTCCCTGCGAGCTGTGTGTCACCGTGGCAGACACACACCTCACACCGCTGCTGTGCTGGGGCTCTGCTTCCATTTGACAATTTAAACAATGTGTGGTCACCATCTGTAAAAAAAAAAAAAAAAAAAAAAAAAATCAGCCTGAATGCTCTGGATGAAAACACCTACTCCTGTAAAGACTTTTTAATTCATTCATTTGGTCATAATCTGGAAAAAAAAACAAAAAAACTTAGACATGAAGAGTGGCTAATTGTTTTGGCATGACAAAGAAAGATAATTAACCAGATAATGAGTTTTTATCAATCACATTATTCTCCCAGCTGGGCCCTTTTCTGTTTTTAAATAGAGAAGGACATGGATGAAAGGTACCGCTGTCTCTCTTCTGAAGACGGTATTCCTGTTTGGGAGCAGCACAGTTGTGAGTCGGCTCTTGTATGCCCAATTTAATAAGATTTATGCCCTGTGCATTATAATATTTAATACTGCTGTGAGCCGCAGGTCAGCTGGTTCATCTGGCACTGACACAAACAAACACAATGGCTGTCGTTGCACGGTTACATGCAGATACACGTGTGTTTGTGCGTTGATCACCTCGTGCTGTTCTCGCGGTTAAAAATAATCAGAGATTCAGAGAACTGTTGACACTTGGACTTCATTTGCTTCTTGGTATGGGTGACCAGATGAATTTGTAAAATATACAAAGGGAAAGATGGGACAAGTGCAGCTGAATTGCATTTTTTTTTCAAATGAAATGAATAATCCACTCATGCTGACATTGCAGTACAACAAAGGACAAAACATTTTCACGATTTCAGCAAATAACTTAATTTAACTCTGACTTCACCAGAAGTAATTTCAAAGACACGCGGAAAAAAAGACAAGGAACAAATGCAGAGAAAATCAGTGAACATCAGAAGTAATTGTTTGTTACTCTGAATCATTGTCAACAAAATCATGAGCGAGAGAAAACATTATGCACCGAGTGGTCTTCTCCCCTCCTTCTCTCTTATGTGAAAACAGAAGTACCACTCGTTCCTCTGAGGATATTACTGAGCTCACTCTTGCACAAAGCTTTATTCCCCAGAAGCATATTAATTGGGGTATTTGCATAACTGGAGAAATGAGTTGCTAGTAATACAAGAATAGCTAAGAGATACCATTGTGTCATTGTTTTTATCAGCTCCCTTTGACAGTGAAGCATATCGTTCTGTTAACACAATCAGTCCTGTGGCGACGCCTGTGAATGCTCCGAGTCGAGCATATTGTTTGATTATTTTACTGTTTCCCCCGATCACATGCAATAATAATTAAAAAGAGGAAAGCACAGCTCTGTACAGCTCATTGTTTTGATTTGTATTAATCAAAGAGTAAGCTCTCCAAATAAATTATGATTTGTGAATTTCCTGGCAAGTGTTTCTGCTGGCGGCCTGCTGTGTATATTTGTCAACTGGTACTGCTTTTCTCAAGCCAGGTGGGAAAACCGTATTTTGTTTGCAGAGGATGACTTGATAAGTGGTTTGCATCGTATTATATGTATGGTTGTGCGTATTATTTAAGATGCATGCCTGCTTGGTCTATTATCATGCAGGAGTGGAGCTACCGCATGAGGTCATGACCCGGCTATTTTCTCTGGATGTCTGGGGAAGTTTAAATATATAAAGCTAATTTCAGGATACAGAATGTTCGGTTCAGTTTAGTTTGTTATTCAAACATGTTATAAACACGAAGGAATGAAGATCATTCCCTGGCCAGCAGTGTACAGAATAAATAAATATTATTTTGATGGGTCATAGCTTAAAAAAAAAGAGATGTATAATACATATATACAACAACAACAAATAACCTAAAAGCCTGTAACTTATGTGATTATCTTTAGCATTACTCCAACAATTTTGTTTTTATTTGTATTTCTTTATTTATGTTTTATATTCTTGGCACCTTTGAAAAATGATTTCTACCTTCAGTATGGTCCATAAATTGCAAATGCAGAACATACATAGAGAGAACATGTTGAGACAGTTCTTTCAGCTATAATGCAGAATATGTATACTGTAGTAACAACACAATACACATTTTATTTTAGGGGGTCACACGGTTTCCTGCAATTTCTTATTATTTTCAACTGTAAATTGACAATTGCCGGGAAGGTATACTGTAATTTTATAGTAATTATGTGGAAAACAGAGAAAGAGTTTCTGACTGGTTGACTTCAAATTGATTTCAAATAATTGCTGGCATAATCAGAGGTTTTCAGCCATAGCACAGCAGGTCTGCTGAAAAAAATGTTAAATGTGTCCACAGGCAAGCATACGCGACAAGGAAAAAAAACATTTTAACTAAAGTCCAATAACTGTCTCTGAGGTTTGCCTCTCTTCGACACAGTTCTTCATGGTAAATTTGGAAAATTGTTTATTTTTATTGTTTATTTGTTGCTGCAGTCCTGTAAAACTAAGTGTTACTCTCCAGCTCACATTTTCCTAAATGTTGGAACACATCCACAAATATGGACCTTTAATGTTCTGTGACTCTGACCTAAGGCCTTTCTTCTGTTTGTCTGTACATGTTAGAAATGATCATTGTGTGCGAGCCTTAAGTTTGCATGTGCTTGTGATGCTGCTTAAGTTTACATGACGACGACTATCCTCCAGTGGTGAAGAGGAGGATGTGTGGTGATGGCCGAAGCCTCATTTTTCATCAGCATGTTCTGTTCAGAGTCACAGATGGTAAACTGCCTGCTGGCTCTGAGGCAATGTATGCAGCGGTCAGTGAAATCAGATTTCCATTATCATAATGATTATAATGGAGCAGAACTCCGAGGCAGACATCAAGTTTCTCTGTTTTGTCATTATTCACACAGAAGCCTGGAGGAAACAGCTTTGTTACAGACATGCTTTGACAAACCATATCAACTTGAATTATTCACAAGAAACAGAATTTGAAAACCGTCCGATGCAGAATTAGCACAACAATTAGTCTACAACTTGCTCGAAGATAAGCAGAGCGAGCCTGCAGGAGCATGTGTGTTTATTTAACCCAAATTTAGAGGTCCTGCTCCTTTTACAAGGAGCTTTATTTTCACTTACTCTACATTTGTTCAAGTAATGTTACTGTCAAGTACTGCAGAAGAACCAACAGAAGGCCAAACTAGTTCAAATCAAGAAAAGTGAAACACAACAAAGACAACACAAAACCAACAGAGCTAGCAAAATAAAAGAATTAAAAACCTGTTATTTCTAAAAGCTTAGAAACAAAAATATCAGAACAGTAATAAGTGTGTTGTCTCGCGACCTACGACTTGGTTCTTGCTCTGCAGGCTGGCTTCAACTCGTCCAATTTTCAGGTCCAAATTAAGTCACATAGTGCTACTTCAGCAGGCAAGAACACACAGGATTCATCAGGATTGGCAGCGGATAGAGCTTTTTATTATCTTTACAGACAACAAGAGCCTGAGTCACCCATGGATAGACTGAATCCGCTGACTCGGGATAAACACCTTGATGCAAATTTCCAAAATCCCACCTCTTTGCGTATGTCCAGCCTATTACCTTCCAACGTCCTTTACGACATAATGGTGTAATTTATTACTCAGGTGGATCTCTTTGGGACTTTCCAGGTCTGAATTTTGGAGATTTTTCATTACCTAATGGTGTCTCGCGCCGGGCCTTCTGGTCACGGTCCACTGAGGTCCGATATATTTTCTTTTGTCTTTCTGTCTTTTACACCATTATGTCGCAGATTATTCCAAGTTGAAGACATTTCATGATGTTACAAGTCACACATTTATATGTTTCATAGGAGTCAGGAGTCAATGCACAGCAAAGTCAATGGGATGGATAAGGTTTCGACCTTTGAACAGCCAGAAGTGACCCAATATAAGGCGAAAGCTACAAACTGGCTTGTATGGGGTCACCATACTGGAAATATAGATTAATCTACCCAATAATATAAATATGAAACATAGAGTAGTTCAAATAGTTCAGCTCTGCAGTAGACAACAATCAAAGGCTACAGTCTCATAATATAACTTACATTATAACAAATTTTCTATTTCTATAGTGTGGTATCACTTGCTTAAGTAATTAGTAATTAGTAAGTAATCTGAATACTGAATACTCTCAGTGAGGATGCCAATGACAGCAAAAGACTTCTGCCTCTGTGTTCTGAAGATGATGCACACACAAACATACAGGTTTTCACAAGTTTGCATGATAAAACTGAGAGGTACCAAGATGATAAGAAGACACATGGATTTGATTATGACATCTCCAAAGATGTCTTTTAAGATCATGACTTTATTCAACTCATCTACACACTCACATGACACACACACAATGAGCTCGTGTGAATTACCAACAGGGGGTGCTACAGCATTTGTACTTAGTTGGTTGGCTTATTTCTGCAACACACTGAATCAAATGAAGGCATCAAATGAAAGAGTGTTTGCATAATCATATTATTATTTCATTTAATTATTTTAGGAAATGAAGTTTCCTTTTTTCAAAAGTTTCACATGTTGACCTCCAAACTAAAATTAAACTATTTGTCAGATTTTGTGTTTGCCTCAAGGAATCCTTTAAGGACTCCCCCAGGTCCCTGGCAATATTCTGAGAAGTACTACACTATATTACTTCAGTTTCTTCTTAAAGGAAAAAAAATGTTTTCAGGCTCCAAGAGGTTAAGTCATCAAGTGATTTGTCTCTGCAGCTTGCATTCCTGTAAGCTCCTGGGATCTGAAACAGGAGGCCACAGGGAAAATTTACCAGTGTAAAAGGAGTGGGAGATTGTATCAACCCCCACCCAACCCCTAACACTAATAAAAGTCAGTTCACCAGGTAGGAGTGTAACTTTCATTTCCTGAGGAATGCCAATTGGTGTCTGGAGTGGACGAAGTGGAAAATAATTCAAAGGAACATTATGAAAGATATAAAAGTACCATGCTATGGCATCAGAGATTAAGAAAGAATGCAAAATTGAAATATAGCTTCATCTCCATGTTTCCCTAGATGTTGCTTTGCATGGCAAATACTGTGAAGGAATGTAACTGCATGTTTTTTTAAAGTAATGAAACAAAATAATGTGAATAAAAAGCACACCAATGCACACTTACTTTGCCTGTGCTCAGAATAGTGAAAGGAAAGTTTGATTTTCACATTGAGTGAGGTTTGCTGTGACTCTTCCAGTTTCTCTGGGGAAGGGAAGACGTGACACAGAATACCATGTGGAGCATCATCTGTCAGGATTTAACCTCAGCCTGTGAAAACACGTCTTAATCACTACACTGATTTATAGTGTCTCCTGTGAGACTGCATTTTATTCATTGCTCATGACTACTTCAATAAAAATGAAAACACACAGTGTTGACTAGATTTTATTAGTCAGCCACAAAGTTCTGACCATGTAACCATTTAATTTAATTTTTACGTTTTTTATTTACTTTGCTCTGTTTTTATTCTTTTCACATCTTTATCTTTTGTGTTCCTAAACCCTGATTTTCTCCCAGCGATTGATAAAGTCTTATTATTTACAGAAAACAGATGGATGGATGGATGGATTGTTAGAAAGTGACAGGCATATTTTCTGAATTTGCATCTTGCAGTTTTAATCATTACTTTCAAATAAAATCATATCTGCCATAATAAATCTAAATCACAACCTGGATAATGGAGGACAGAGGTCTGTGTACACTGTTGCCCAAAAAGTTGTAATAATTTTGTTTTCAGACACATTCCTCTTTTTATTCTTATACACATCAAGTTACTTGTGGTTTAATTTTCGCTGTTTGGAAGAGAGTGATTAATAAAGCTTTGAGAAGATTTTATCTGTCAACAATAAACCACATCGTCACAGTCATTTCATGAGAAGAGGTAAAAATATTTTTTATTATGGGCAACAGTGTATATCTGAGCTCCATCTTCAGAATGGGAACACATTGTTACCCTCTTGCCACGCTGACACGTCAACTGGAGGGACTCAAGGTTGCAATTCCCATATGAAATTAAGTCACTACAACCACTGGCCTTTATAGACAGCTGCCATCTATAAAAAATAATCCCTGAACAGAGCTGTGGGTGTGCTAGTCTTGACCCACGGGGGTCAGCTCAGGGTAACTTCAATGACAGTAAGAAAACTATCCATTAGGACTCCGTATCCTCCATCAAAAAGCAATAGCTTCACACCTGATGAGAACATAAAGGTAATTACAGCCCAGGGGTCCAGTATGACTGTGACTCTGTGAACCATCTGCTCACACACACGCATGCATGCACACACACCATATCTTTACATTATAAAACCAACAGCAGGCTCTTAATGTTTTATTATCTATCACTATCAACCTTTATAGAGGAACACTATCATGCTTCAGTGTAATGTTATCATGGTATTTATAGCTTAATATATCTTGTGGATAATATATATTTACTTATAATGACTGGATAGATAGATAGATAGATAGATAGATAGATAGATAGATAGATAGATAGATAGATAGATAGATAGATAGATAGATAGATAGATAGATAGATAGATAGATAGATAGATAGATAGATAGATAGATATTTTTTTCTATTTTTATTCTGTTTCTTATTCACCTTGTGTTTGTGGGCTGCTGTGACAAGTAAATTTCCCCAGTATTGTATCAATAATCATCGTGTCTTGCCTTATAATATATAGAATTACAATTTCACCATTTTACAGCCCTTAAAATCCCTAAAAGTGCTTTATTTTCTTATTTTTATTTTTATTTTAAATAGCATTTTTGATCATAAAATGTAACTGAAACAAAGATGCTGACATTCACACTTCTTGTTTATTTGTCATTAGCGGCACATATTTGTGTAGGAACCTTTGAGGCGGAACGTAAGGTGTGTGTCCTGTTTTCAGCCGGGTGAATATAATTTTTGTGTGACACTATTTTGGGTCCGTGCAGAAAACAACATAACACTTGAGTGATGTTGTGTCTGTTGTCACTGTTGCGATGTTTGCACGTGCTTTTCCTCTCTGACGTCGTCACATGACGCTAACTTTGTGGTCATGTTCGGACGTGTTTCGCCGCGTGCGTGCTCTGCGTGTGTTAAGCTGTTTGCCGGCGCTTTAAAACAGACACGCGGATGTTTCTCCATCAGCTGTCAGTCTGGTGAGCATATCAGGAGATTTATTTCCGAGAACACAGAGGTAGTTGGAGAGCAGAGCCTGACCCCAGAGGTCAAACTCAGACTTTTCACTCCAAACTGCAGATTTTGGCGAGAAAGGCCAGAGCTTTGGCCTTTTGATGACCCGTACTGGGCCATATATTGGCCAGGAGGACAGGCACTCTCAAGGTAACAAACTGCTGACACTGTGTGTGTGAGTGTGAGAGAGAGTGAGAGAGTGTGTGTGTACGTGTACGTGTGAGTGTGTGTGTACATGTATGTGTATGTGTGTGTGACCGCTGAGTTGAGTCTCACCTGGTGTCCGCAGGTACCTGTTGGATAACCCTGCAGTGTGCCGGGGGAAGAAGGTTCTGGATGTGGGGAGTGGCTGTGGAGCCTCAGCCATCGCTGCAAAACTAAGTGGAGCTGCTCATGTTGTGGCCAATGACATAGACACTGGTAGGCATCTATGTTTATTTTGACTGTTCAGCTACTTCCGTGTGGTGCATTTTGTTCCGTTATTTTGCTCTCAAGGATCTCACAATACAAATCATTAAATACAGACACATGCTCACACTCATGGCCTGTCCTCGCTGTTATGTGGCCTCCATTTTTCCTGTTGTATAGAATTGTATGTAATAACGTAGAATAGTTTCATAGTTAAGTCTGTGTGAAATGCTAACAACTACGTTAATATGTTCTAATATCCAGGAAGCACATAGACGATATGACATGTGGATGTTTTACGTCCTCTACTGAATGTACATACAGTTTTTATAAAACTTTTTGTTACGGGAATTTTAAAGAAAACCCTTGAATAAGGAGGACCGGATTCAAAGCATCAAAGTTTCAGTTGAATTTATTGTTCTTGTACAAGAGGAGCGTTTCAAAGTGCAACACACTAAATGGGTTACAGAGAAAAGGGCTCCCTGAGGAGCGCTGACAGTTGATTCTTATACATTTTTCCTAAAAATGGGCTGTCTCAACCATTGCCAATTGTTAACAGACAATTTGCATATATAGCTTGTAAACGGTTATTCTTCAACGTATCCCCTATGTAATGTAATGTAATGTAATAAATAGGACTATACAAACACCGTATAGTTTGAAACCTCTAAATAGCAGTGTAATCCTGATTTTTATAGCATCTTTATTTCTTAAATTCAAATTATTTAGGCAAACTTATGCAATGAGTCCACTAAGCCACAATGTTCAATATTAAATACCTAACTATGTTATTATTAAATAAAGAATGACTGAGTCTTGTGCCTGCATGAGACACTCACACAAATTATCTTACTACCAAGGATCTCAGTACACAAATAAATCATTAAGTAAAGACCAAGCAACAACCTTTGGGGCTGGAAAATGAAACCAATGTGGAAGTGTTAAAAACTGTAATTCCTCAAGCAGTCAGTTTCAAAACCTGTCACTGTGATGTTGTGTCAAATATGCTATGCAACGGAGGGTAACATGCTAAAAGTACCAGTTTGTGTTACAGTTGCGGCTGTTGCGACCCATATGAACTGTGAGCTGAATGGACTCGAGCCGCTTGTCTGTGTCACTGACAACATAATTGGTTCCCAAGCCGAGGGTTTTGACCTGATCCTCCTGGGTGACATGTTCTACGATGAGGCCCTCGCCACCAGCCTTCACAGCTGGTTGGACTACTGCATCAAAACCCACAGCACCAAAGTCCTGATTGGAGATCCTGGAAGAGCCCGGTTTGAGGAGCACAGCATCCGACGCCTCCTGCGTCTGCTGGCTCAGTTTGAGCTGCCCGAGCCTGTTAGAGAGGAGAACTACGGTCTGACCTGCAGCAGTGTTTGGTGCTACCGTCCTGAACTCTGAGGACTGGAGAGGATCCTCCCTGCTCAGTATTTCAAATGTCACCTGGAAAGGACTGTGTGACTACCTTGCAAATATTTAATATTTAATATATAAGAGAGTAGCACATTATTTCATAGGACACTCACACAAATGCTTTCTGTCAATTATTCAACATAAATAGCTTATATTTCAGACATATATTTGCAAAAACATTTCTGCTAAAAGAGGAAGAATATGTGGTATATTTTCTTACAAGCATTTCATAGTATTTCATTGGTCTCTCCTAAGGGTTGAATGTGAAGTGTTTGTCTGTAAGAACTTGCAATGACCTCTCTCTGAGTGAAGAATAAGCATTCTATAGTATTTATGACCTCTCTAAATAAAGGAGGTTCTTGTTGAACTTTTTACCTCAAAGTCTGGGGCGAATGTGTCTGGGACCATGGTGTTGATTGCCCAGGGGGGATCTCTTTATTGTCTAAGGAGGGAGAGGTGTGAATGTGTCGAATCTGAAGTAAAACACCTTTAGCTCATTAGCAAAGTCATTGTTCTCCACAGTGTTTTGTAGTTGGTGATGTTCTGCACGCCTTTCCACACTGACTTTGGGTCATTGGCTATTTTTGATTCTTTCACAAAGCTTTTGTGTGTGATTAGCAGGCGACTGCTTACATCTATTACAACTGTCACTGGTGGTGATCTACTGGTGGGTAGATCTTCGCCAATCGGACATTTGTGTACCCTGAAAAGAACTTTCCATTGTAATAAGCTTTGCCTGGCACATATAGAGGACGTGTGAACTAGCCTAAGGATCAGGCGCCATTGATCATCTGAAGCTGGAACTCCTATCTCCTGCTCCCAGGTCTGCTTCAGACGAGTTGTTTGGTCAGGGTTGAAGGAGTCAGTGGAATTGTAAATCACAGAGATGGAGCAGTTTTGAGCAGGATCGAGGGTGAGCAAAGAGTTGATCAGAGACCCAGGTGGGTGGTTGGGGAAGTGAGGGTAGGCAGTTTGGACAAAGTGCCTGACTTGAAGGAAACAAAAAAACTGTCAATTCAAACCTGACTGCGAGCTCTGTGAAATCAGTAAATGTGTTTTCCTTGTAAAGGTCTTTGATGTATAATAAACCTTTGTTTTGCCAAATATAGATGTTTTTTAACAACCGGGGCCAAAGTTGAGGGTTCATTCAAGCCATAATGTTTATGAAATTGATTCCAGATTTTCAACGAGTCAGTAACAACAGGGTTCTGTGAGACATTATGGATCATAAGAGGGAGCCGCACAGTGAGGAGGGACGGTAAGGACAACTTTGGAGACCGTTGTTCCGTCAGAGCCCATGATGAGTCTGCGTCAGTTCCCCTGTCAAGCCAATGACCGATTTTGTTAATATTGCATGCCCAATAGTATTGGATAAGATTGGGTAGTGTAAGACCGACCTGCTTTTTGGGGAGTTGTAGAACAGCATTTCTAATACGGGGCGGTTTATTCAACCACAGAAACGACAAAATTGTCTGGTCTAGATGCTGAAAGAAGGACTGTCTAATAAAAATCGGAATGTGTTGGAACAAATAGAGAAATCTGGGGAGAATCATCATCTTAACCAGGTTGACTCTGCTGGTTAGGGAGAGAGGGAGGGAGGACCAACAGGTCAGATCTAGCTTACACTTGTCAATGAGAGGGTGAAAATCTTTAATGAAGAGGTCCTTGAAAGATGCAGTTACAAATATGCCAAGATATCAAAGCCTCTCTGAAACAACTCTAAATGGGGAAGAGGATAGCGGCATCTTCCTAGACAGTTCATTTATAAGAAGAAGTTCACTTTTATTTAAATTTAGTTTGTAACCAGAGTATCTGCCGAATTGGGTTAAAATGTTTAAGATAACGGGTGGACGAGGCTGGGTTAGATACATATAGTAACAAGTCATTGGCGTAAAGAGACAGCTTGTGGGTGACATCATTTCTGGTGATGCCCTCAACTCCTTCCTCCCTCCGAAGCCAAATGGCCAAAGGATCGATAGCTAGAGCAAATAGGAGTGGGGAGAGGGGGCATCCCTGTCTGGTGCCCCGACAGTGGGTGAAAGGGGGCGACCTCGAACCGTTTGTAAGGATATGGGCAGTTGGAGAGCAGTAAAGCAGTCTAATCCATGCAATAAAGTCAGAGCTGAAAACCAAATTTAGACAGGACGTAGTACAGATACTTCCACTCAACTCTGTCGAACGCTTTTCTCAGCGTCTAAAGAAATTACCATTTCAGGTGTGACAGGATTGGGGCAGCTGACAATGCTGAGAAGTCTCCTGGTATTGGAAGAGTTCCTTCTAGCCATGAACCCAGTCTGATCTGTAGTAATTAGGGTAGGTAGGGCTTGCTGCAGACGAGACGATCAGACCTGTCAGACGGAGAGCTGGTCCAGTGCCACCTGTACAGGGGTATCTCGGGATCTAACACTATACAAATAACAACTGCAATAAAGCAGTTTTGTGTTTCATAGCTCTTTATTACATACTACTACTACTGACACAACTTCATGACCCGGTCCACCACGGTTCACTAAGGTTAGCTTGCAAGAAGGGCTTTGACACAAATGGTAGAGAAGGGCAGCATGGTGCTGCTGTTGCCTTGCAGAGAGAAGGCTCGTAGTAGTTTTTGCATGTTCTATCTGTTTCTGCGTGTGTTCTCTACAGGTACTCTGGCCTCCTTCCCACAGTCCAAAAACATGCAGGTTTGTGTCAGTGAATGACTGTTGTCAGTCCTGGTGTACCCTGCCTCTCGCCCAGTGTCAACTGGGATCATCTTCCAGCCTTTGTGACCCTGATAAGAATAAGCGGTTATGAAAAATGGATGGATAGATGGGTATTGATAGATGTTGATAGAGAAAATATCTTCATACCTTTTTCTTTTTGAGATATAGGGTTTGTGAGATCACCTTTGGCCATCTCTTTCATGGTAAAGTAACTTGCAACAATGATGGAAGTTGGTTCCTTAAAAGGTTTTCAGAATGTTTATTCATGATTTTCCTGTGAGTATAAGACCTAGCCCAGGAGAAGAGGGGTAGAACAATTTGGACAACAATTTAGGACAACAATTCGGCCAACGTTCAACAATACCTGGATCTCCCGGTCAGTCAGAACTGCAGAGGCCTCTTGGATGAGAAGTGAAACATCTTCACAGATGCACAACCAAGTCCAGATAGGACATAGGTCCATTCATTTGAGCGGGTGTAACGTGTTGTGGCAGTGTTGCTGCAGCAGTGTGCAAGTGTCCAAAAAAGCACTTAACTATGATACTATACCTGTTGTGTTCTGGCTTTGTTTATTTCATGTATCCTTTGGTTTGTGTCTGAGGTTTGAGAGAGAGAGACAAGGAATGCGAAAGCAAGCATTGGTTGAGAGACAGAGACAGTGAATAAGTGAGCGAGTGACGACATCAAAAAGCTGGTTAATCAGTGAAAAGTCACTGCGTCTTCTGTCAGACACTGGCCAGGACCGCTATAGCCAAAATGCACTAGTCAAATTCAAATGAATGGTAAACGTGTACTTTCGCCACAGCGCAGGATCTGAATTCATGTGATACAGAGTCAAGTCTACCCACGAGAAGTCACTTGGAAAGGCCAGGTGGGGCACAGTCATAATGTAATGGACAAAGATTAGCTCTGATAGCCAGAGAGCATTATTCAATCACACCCTGTCACGGTCACCCTAACCCTAAGGAAAATAGTTAATTATAGATTTTTCTTTTATTTTTTAAACATTTCACTATGATTGTACTTGTATGATTATATGTGAATATTGAAATGAATTGAAATGAACATCTTTGTCCTGTTCAGTTTGGGGCTTTTATTTTATAAACAATGGACCAAATTTCCAACCACAAACTCAGTTGTTATCAGTACATAAAAAAATAAAAACATTATATACATATATGTTGCAAGTAGTGTATAAAACTTTATGTATAAAAAAGGAAGATATAAATATACAGTTAACAGTAAGTCAAGTAAGTCTGTAAGTGGAGAAGTTGAATCATCCATGTAAACAACTGAATTTGTAAACTGTAAACTAGCTATATGGAGATTACAATCATATTTAGAGGTACAAATAAGGCCCAACATAAATTTACTCCTGAGAGAGAGAGACAGAGAGAGAAGACATTATTAGACTTAAAAATTGTCTCAAAGGCCTGACATGTTATTCCTTCACCAATGGCTGCGTCTTCTCCTTGTATTTCTTCTGAAACTCGTGGAAGATGCTGGAGTTTTTGAGGACGGGAGGTGAACGAAGAGGACAATACTTCTTCTCCAGCTTTGGGTACCATGTACCTAAGATGCAGTTCATTGATACTGGTTAGCAAAACTTTAGTTAAGATATAAAAACTGAGAAGACTTTTTTATTGTTTCAGTTGTGTTTGTTACCCTCTTTCGCTCGTGAGAGGATTGTTGGGTCTGCTGTCTTTTCCTTCATCGAGGGCAGTCTTATCTGAACAAAGAAGACAACCAAAGGAGTCAACTTGAGTCAGACTGAGTCACTTCAGGTCAAAAGCAACAATCACAAAACGCCCATCTGTTGAGCCTGTGGCAGAGCACAGCCAATCTTCCTACAGCCATGGTCTCCTGGAACACGGAGACCGTTCAAGCCATACAGGACAGCTGCACTGATTAGTCATTCCAGGAAATAAGCAGTTTAATTATTTCTCTAAATGACAGGCCATGCTCTTTTATATTTGCAAATGACCCAGTTGTGACCCAGGAAGGCTTTCAGGGAACCTTTGTTACAATCTGCTGGCACAGACCAAAAAACAGTGCTTTGCTGCAATGATTTTGACCATTCCTATTTAATCATTCTTTCACAAGCCCCTCAACAGTTTGGAAGTGCAATACTAACATCCCATAAACCACAATCTTTTGACTTACTTGTAGAGCCATTGATCTCCTTTCCCTCATTGGATCTCTCTTTGAAGTTGAAGGTAGTGGGTAACACGTTGAACTTCAGGACGCTGTTCTCCTGGAGAGGCCTGTCACCATGGCTGCCTTTTTCAGCATCTGTACTGTCTTTATCAGCAGGCTGTTCGAGTGGGACTACATCCATCTTCGTTTTTTCCTTTCCAGATTTAAGTCTGTCAGGGCAGGGACCTCCTTCTTGTCAGACTCAGGCGGATGTTTAGGATTTTGATTCCAGATTTTTGTGGACTTGACCATTTCACCTTTTTTGAGACTCAACCCAGACAAAGAGGAAAAAGTACATGTCTGTGTTTTCAGTTTGCTTCTGCAGTGGATTTTAATTGGTGGGAAACTTCTCCTCCAATTTTCATAGATCCATCGTTTGACTGAATATTCCCTAGTCGGGACAGTTTCACTTGACTTTCCACTCAAGGGACTGAGCTTCACAGAGAGATATTTTGGAGGCATCAGTGCTTCATGAGACACAGTTTCTGAAGATGAATCATGTCTCCTTCTGTTGTCAGTCAAAACATGTGAGTCTTGTGGTGCTGAGCCAAACAGAACCAGTTGTACAGAATTAACGTTTGAGGATGAGGGTTCACTATCATCAGTTAAAACCTTCTTATTTGGTGAAGGCTGTGAATTCACATTATCGGGGGAGTTGCATCTGTTTGATTTCTTAGAAAGTGGAAAAAAACTATCATGACTGCCTAGTCTTTTTCGCTTTCTTTCAACAATGCTTGACTTACTACCACTTATCTGGGAGATGTTCTTTGGTTCAGAATGCGAGTAGGAATTGTGGTCATTTTTAGTTAAGTCAGTGATTTGACTGGGTTCATTGCATAGTTCGGACGGACTACATGTCGCATTCTCTTCCTTATCAGGGATCTTGTCAGTACAGTCTTTAAGACTTTGGTCATTTTTGCACTGGCATTTACTCAAATCAGGATTGTCTGACCCACAGATCATTTCCATCCACCTTGAAATGCAGCAAATCTGCTCTATTGGACAGACTGTTGTGTTCTTCACTGTTGAGTCTTTCGATGTGACATCTCCATCTTCAGCCTCGGGTAGCTCAACCCCCACTAAGCTATTTTTCTCCAGATGACTGTCCTTGTCCATACTTTCCGGCATCTGGCTTTGTGTTTGCTCAAAAACAATTCTGGCTTCTTCTGGAGGCAAAACTTGGATTACAAATGAGTAATATGGGTCACTGGAATCGGGACGTTCTGTTTCATCAGGAGAGGCAGCTTGTGTTGTAGTGGCTTCAACAGTTGATGTTTGTTTTTCTTCACCTGAGTCAACCAGTTGTGCAGGATTGCTGTTGATTGTTTCAAACTGTTCTGGCTGACTGTGGCTCTCAATTAGATGTTGCTTCAAAGACCATGGGAAGCCAAACTCTATATCAATGTCATCAAGTTCCTCATTGACATTCAACCACGGGGATTTGTAGGGTGGCTCTGAATATACTTCATCACTTTTGAGGGTATGGTAGTTTTGGGGTTGCTTCTTAAAGCTTGCGTTTTCTTGTGGCAGTATGACAGAGACTGAGTTTGACGTTACATGTTTATGGCAGAATTCTGAAACATTATCCATTAAATCCTTGTACCAGCCCGTCTTTAGTTTATATAACAGGTTTTTAGTGTTACCTTCCCAAAAATGGCTTAATAAAAAATCACCTGGAGAATAATCCAACACTGTGGAGTTTCCTCTGAGTACCGTCTGAGCCTTTTCAATGTCCTGTACCAATTCAATTAATGCACTGATTGTCCAGGAGGTTGCTGGAGAGACCTCAGAAACAGGGCCTTTTGGATCAGTCTGATTTTCACTTCTGTCTTTGTGACCACTTGAGCTCACTGGCAGTTCAGAGGTTACTGATTGTTGAGCAGTTGATGCAACACACTGGTCTACTTGCATGCTAGTATCTAGTTTAGATCCGCCGTCATCTAAACATTTTTGTGACAAGGCCTGATGCCCAGCTGAGCAGTTAGTATCATTGGATGCTGCTGAACAATTTGGTATTTCTGGGTAATACTGGGCCTCATTGTATTTTGTACTTTTATTTTGTACTTGTATTTTACACAGATTGTCTTTTGGAGGCGACTGATTGATTGTATCAGAGGATGCATGCATGTTGACAGCCTCATAGTATTCTTGCGACAATGGTGGCACAACAGCAACAGCTCTTGTGGCTATGCGACCAGGAGATGAGTGAATGTTGTCATCACTGACTGTGACAAACTGGACCGTTCCAGAGATTCCCACGATTGTATCACTGTTTGCTGCATCTGATTCAGTCTTTTTCTGTGGTGGAATGTTCTCATGTATTCTCTTAAGCTGAGATAGATGATTTGGTGATTTAAAACATGCATTGGCAGCCTTATTTCCATTACCACTTTCATCAACTGTTGCAGGGACACAGAAGACATTTGATACAGAGCTTTGTTGTGGCAAATCCACACTGTGGCTGATATTAGGCAATGTTAGTCCAGAATTGAGTGATTGGCAGGCATTTGAGTTATGACTTTGAGAGACGGTCACAGATCGCATATTTTGATTAGGCTCTGTCATTCGGCACTTGCTGAAAAACTGCTTCTCTCTGCAAGAAGAACTGTTATACACTGGAGGACAACCATCTGAGCTAGCAGTGCATGACGTACGAAGCTCGTCCGCAATTCTTGCAACCGCCTGGTTTCTATGTATTTGTTCTTGAGTATCATTATTTGTCTTTGACAAGACATGATGGGTGTTGTTATGATTTGAGTTGAGATGATACGGGTAGTGTTGAGTTTTCCAACTTGTGCTTGAACTGTGGGAAATTTGTTCACTTGATGAGTTTCTAGTAATGTTGTTGTTTCTGAAAGACTGTGAGGCAGCCACATTATAAGATGATGGTGGATGGGTAGGAAAGTATCCATGATGAGTACCATTTTGTCTGTGATTCTGGTTATGAATATTCTGTCTGCTATGTGTCTGAACTATATACTGTTGGTTGAAATGTCCTGCCATGCCTGGCTGAGAGTATGTTGTGTTTCCCTTGACGAATCCCGAGTTCAGATGAAAATCTTGTTGAGTGGCAACCTGATGTCCATTAGTGTGCAGCCGAGGAGCGTTTCCATTTTGCGTATTTGAAAATAAGCCTTGTAGATTGTTGTGTAACATTTTATGATAGACATTGTTAGTCTTCCCAAGAGCTGGCTGCTGAGAAGAAAATGCCTGGAGGACTGCTGAGGTCTCCCAATTTGATGTTTGTCTGTTAGAGAGTATTGCTTGGCGACCCATGTTCGATGTCCTGTACAGGCATGAGTTATTTGTTGTCCCAGCTTGCTGACTCCACATTGTGTCCTGAGAAAACTGAATTACACTTTGCGAAGATTTTGAGGTTAGTCCAACTTGTCAGTAAGGTCCTCTTATCCATGCACAAGAATCCATTTCTGTCCTCTGCTAAGTCATATGGCCACGAAGAGGTTACTTCCCTGAAAGAGAAATTAAAAAATATTAAGAGTTGTGACACACACTGATTTATGCAGTGCAATGTGTTCAGTACATACTACGTACTACATACTAGGACACATATGCACACATGTACACACTTAGAGGTGGCACAATACCTACATACCTAATACAAGACCTACATGTCAAATTGCTTCAGTGGTGCATGTCTAAAGACTTAAATAGCGTGCTTCAAGCCGTTAATACATTCTGTCATTTTCAGACTAGAGATAATCACTATTACATATAAGTATTATTAATATTTAAATTAACCAAACCTCTTAACCTCTTCTAAAGGAAGAACCACAGATGCACACTGCTGACAGTGCTAATATTCCTTGAACATATAACACATTCAACACCCAACCCATCCTGACAAAATACATCACTGGAAAGTACATAAAAGGCACTGATGTATAAAATTTCATGACTTAGTGACTTCTGTTTAATTGAGTGCCAAATTGTTTCAAACTATTTTTCTTTTCTGTTTTCTTAAGAGCTATGGTAGTATGGAGTATATAGCAAATATGTAGACTGGAACACTATGCATGTACTGAAGCACTTAAGGAGATGTTATGTAAACACTGGGAGCTGGAAACATAATAAGTAATGAGGAGTAGAACCCTGTTTAAGTGTTATCATAATGAGATATACTCCTGTGAAACTGGAATGCACATATAACAGAAATGCTGTAAATCAGATAGAGAGCACAAAGATTGAAGTAGAGTTGGCTTATGTGAGCTGAAAGGGAATGCACGCATATACTCTCATATACGCTCATATACGCTTGTATGCATATAGAAGCTCACAGCAGGACATACATTTCTGAGGTTAGGTGAGGACAACAGAATGACTGAAAAACAACTCATTATAAAGGCACGTCCAGAGATGTTGCAAATCGGAGCATTAAAAGGTCAGTATGATAACAGGATGCAGGGTGCAATGTGCAACTCGGACTAGAAGGAACTGAAAATAACAGAAGTAAGAAGTTGTCTAAAAAAGGAGGAGTAGAAGAAGGGATATGAAAATAAGGGCAGGTTGTTTTGCGTGCATGAATAGAGGAACAACCTGTTAGCTAATCATGGGTGAAGGAAGTAGGGTGTCTATAAAAACGAGCCAGACACGGGGAAAGACAGATCTCTCGAGGTGTTTAACCTAACAGATGTATTCTCTGTAAGAGTGATCTCCGCACTTTGCAAACTGCGCTAATAAAAGAGGCTTCTGACACAACATTGGTCTTCGGCTAATCCTTCTCTGCAATCAACCAACTCGGCGAGGAGGCTATTAGGCCTGCCTCGACAGAGCAGACAAAATTAATTAATTAATTTTAAAAAACTAACATCTTGCCCTCAATAGACCAAGATCAGCAGGTGTGAGATGAGACACCATTAAGAAATGGAAAATCCCCCAAACGTGGACCAGCCATGAGAGTCCACCTGAGTGGAAAATTACACCATTATGTCATGAGATTTGATGAAAATAGGCTGGACATATGAGAACAGGCAGGACATATGAAATTTGCATAAAAGTATATAAGAGAAAGCCAGAGTCAGCAAATTCAGTTCATCCATGGGGAACTCACTTGTTGTCTGTAAAGATAATAAAGAGTTGATCCTGCTGCCAACCCTGATGAATCCTGTGTGTTATTGCCAACAGAAGTAGAGTAACACTATTTAATCTAATTTGGACCTGAAATAAGACAAGTTGCATCCAGTCTGCAGAGCAAGACTGTGAGACAACAGCACAACACCTGGAAGGTTTATGTCACAGTAAGCCATTTCATTCATTGTGCCAGTCATGTCGTTGCTGTCAAAAATCTTAAAATCACCAGATATCTTGTTAGGTTGCACAAGACATGAAAAAATTCTGTAACCTTGAAGATGTATGTCTGGACCAACAAGCAGTTCACATTTTCCCAGACATTAATTTGCATATTCCCAGACAGATGTGTCACTTTGATGATGTATGGTTCTTCAATACGTACCTATACATAGGTATAGGTCCATAGAAAATAAGGGAGTAGGACTTTATAATGAACTGTGTGTGTGTTACAGAGACCGCTGTAACGATCATACGAGATCCCGAGTCTACTACATACATTCCCCGGAAAAATGTGGTGTATCTCCGCCGAACTCAGAGGCCTCCTTCGGAACCTCTGCGGGAGGAATGGTCTTTGGAGCCCTATGGAATGCAGGGTAGCTGTGGATACGTATGAGACGGGGGAGTTGTGTCTTTACCAGCTGGAAGAAGGTCAAGTGCTGCGGGCCTCAGGATGCGGCCACCCTGCCTTCCGGTGATTGGGGGGTTCTCAAGACGGTGAACCCGAAGAATCTTGCCGAGTACGAGGAAGAGTTTTCTGCAGAAATATCACACGCTTATCCCAGAGAGTATCTGGCGAGAAAAATTACGTTTATGGCTGTATGGCTCGCAAAAACCTCCAGCACAGCTCGTTGGTTCTTCCATGCTAGTCATAGAGTGGAGAAAGAGAAAAATCAGGGACTATCACGCCCATCAGGGGATCTTGCTAGATACAGATAAAATCGAGGTCAATCCTGCCAAGAGACAGGTTGCTAAACTATGCCTCAACAACTTTTGGGGAAAGTTTGCACAAAGGAACAATCTGCTTCAGACCAGCATCATCTTTGAACCTGAAGAATTTTTCAGTTTTCTGTTTTCGGGCAAATACCGTGTGGAGTACTTTAACGTTCTGGATGACGAGAGAGCCCTGAGCCCGGTAAATCCATACAATATTTTCATCGCAGCATTCACCACAGTCTATGCACGTCTGAAACTCTACGGCTATCTGGAAAAGTTGCAGGAGAGAGTTCTCTACATCGACACAGATAGCCTGATTTATGTGGCGAGGCGAGGCGAGGCGAGACCCCCCTAGAGTTGGGGAATTACCTGGGGGATCTGACCGACGAACTGGGGGAGATCACATTCAAGAGTTTGTGTCTGCAGGTCCCAAGACATACATCTACCAGACGAGATCAATCAGATCTCAATCAGAAGAAAGTAGTGATGCGTGTCAAAGGTATACGTCGAGCAGGTAAACTTTGACAGCATCAGTGACCTGGTGGAGGGTTACCTGCACGGTTCACGAGAGGGCGTGATTGAGACTCCTCAGCACAACATAGGACGTGATAAAATGGGCTTTGTGCTAAAAAACCTGACATTTCAAAAAAAGCTCAGGGTGGTGTATGACAAAAGACGTCTGTTTGCAGACGGAACAACTCTGCCTTTCAAGAGCCTCATTCCAGTTCCGGCTGCTTTGGAAGAGACTGTCAATTTTTCCACAGACTTGCTCCATCTTTTCATTCCATGCGGCTAAAGGAATAATCAGCAAAGTGCGAAACACGCCGCAGTCTGAGCTAAAAAGATCCAGGACGAAATAATCCTTGACTCTATGATTGACCGACAGCCATAAACGTCATTTTTCTCGCCAGATACTCTCTGGGATAAGCGTGTGATATTTCTGCAGAAAACTCTTCCTCATACTCGGCAAGATTCTTCGGGTTCACCGTCTTGAGAACCCCCCAGTCACCGGAAGACAGGGTGGCCGCATCTCCTGAGCTCCTGCAGCACTTGACCTTCTTCCAGCTGGTAAAGACACAACTCCCCCGTCTCATACGTACCCCCAGCTACCCTGCATTCCATAGGGCTCCAAAGACCATTCCTCCTGCAGAGGTCCCGAAGGAGGCCTCTGAGTTCGGCGGAGATACGATACACCACATTTTTCCGGGGAATGTATGTAGTAGACTCGGGATCTCGTATGATCGTTACAGTGGTCTCTGTAATCGTCCGTGCTTCATAATCGGATGTCGGACCTACCATGGTGAGAATGTCCTTGATTTTTATCTGGTAAAAATGAACTTTGGAACTTTTATAGGTAAAAATCCAAGTTAATAGTCAAATCTGTCTGGGAATATCCCTCTCACGGACCTCTTCATTACACACTCACAGTTCATTATAAAGTCCTACTCCCTTATTTTCTACGGACCTATACCTATGTATAGGTATGTATTGAAGAACCATACATCATCCATCAAAGTGACACCTCTGTCTAGGAATATGCAAATTAATGTCTGGGAAAATGTATGTCTGAGACAATGTCTGAGGAAAATGCAAATTAATGTCTTGGAAAATGTCTAAGAACATGCAAATAGGGGTCAAAGGTTACTGGGTCAAGGGTAGAGAACAATACCTGTCAAAATTTGACTAAAGTATAAAAACATATAATTCCCTCAAAACAATAAAATTGAAGGAGTATTGAATAAATTGTCTTTGGACTATTGCACTTCTTCTGGACTAGTTTCAATGTTTTGCACAATATCACAATATCATTTTGTTTTAGTTTTCTTTGCAGCATGCGCCTGGGTTCCCAGGGTCTTTTGCTACATTTGCTACGCAGACATACATTAGTGGAGGGGGAAAAAACAGCCGCAACTAGTCTACAGTATGAATACAATGTGCTGTAATAGATTTCAAAGAATGCGCCTAACTTCTTGTCTACCATATCTCAATCCCACGTTGCAGTTCATCTTGATATACCTGTTGCGTCTGTACCACTATGAGTCAGGAAATATATTTCTTCCTGTAAGCACTTCACCACAAACACCACTGAAGCATCTACTGCAGCCTAGAAAGTAAATCGAGAGTGCGAATTCTCGTGGCTGCCGAAGTCGGTCTGTGGATGCTTGAAAAGACAAGAGCCGCAACTCATCTTGACTTGAATAATTAGGTCTTCATTCAAAGAAACAAGCGAGTTTGAGATGCATCTCTTCACGTCTTCATGCCAATGGTCCGAATCCCTCAAGTCTTCTCCTGGGCTAAAAATACACTACAGGGGAAAGCTCTTGAGTCTGACACAATCTGATGTGTAGGAGTTTATCAAGTCCGTTCAAACAGAAACGGACAGCCCCTGAAATTCAGCTCCCACGCCCTCACAGACACGGCGTGGCATTCCCTTGTTGGCGTGTAACCACCAACTATTTTATACGAGCAAGTGATTTGCAATTTGCCTTGAAATAACGATGGCATGTTTTGGTCTTGGCAAACCTCTGTACACGTTAAAAATCATGGCTGTGTTATAATTCACACAAATTAAAGCACAGTAAACATGATTTCATGCAGGTTTTGAGTAGATTTAGTCAGCTGAGAAGGAGATTTCAATTTCAATTAAATAGATTAAGATTAAAAAGTCTCCGGTAAACTTCATGTTAAAAGTTTAACGAACACTCGGTGAGCTCTGCCAATCATTTTACTCGTAATATGAGTGTTTAGTTAAGGATAAATTATACGTTCCCGACACAGCGGCGCAAACACTGCGGTGAACACTCGCGCACAGGTACACTGACATAAACATGCAGTGTCTGTCTACACCTCCTCCTCACAGCAATCTTCATAATCACTTCAGTTGCTTGCTTAACTTTCACATTCACGCCATCTTACTTTCAAATCCCGACGAGGTCCAACTCCACCCGTAACTGTCGTAACATCCAAAGTCCGAGCAGTAACCAAATCCACCTCTTTGTTGTGTGGCTCGCGCATCCGCGTAGTGTTTTATCTCCATGTGGCAGACCTGCGGGCAGAGAAAAGCACCCCGTCGCCTGAGGTTTGGGCCGATTGTCAGCCAGCCTGCCCGAGAGAACAATAAAAGGGGCTCCCCAAGCTCTGCCAAGCTTAAAGTGATGTGCGTGCAGGAGGCGGACCTTTTTTCTGGAGAGTCTCCCAGTCTTCAACTTGCCCCTTGTTCTGCAGACTGCGTGCAATTTATTCAATTTTCGGGTCCAGATTGGGTCAAATAGAGTCTCTCTACTTCTTTGGGAAATAACACACACTCACTGACTCCTTCATACTCCTATGCAAATGTCCTGCCTGTTTTCATGTGTCCAGCCTATTTTCATCAAACTTTCTCTATGACATAATGGTGTAATTTTCCACACACTGCTAGGGACTTTCTAGGCAGATCCATATTTGGGGGGATTTTTCACTCCAAGATCCTTTGTTTTATTCTTCACTGGATGACGCCATTAGATTATGTTTTGTAATTAATTTTTTTTTTAAAAACTTTAACACTTTTTCTTACACCATTATGTCACAGATCTATCCAACTGTATTTTTTTCAATTATTTTTATTATTATTTTTCCTTCACACTGTTACAAGTTTTCACACAATTATATGGTTCACATCACATCATACTGAGAAACCAAGTGCTCATTACTTCATTAATCTTGTGTGTGTGTGTGTAAGCCAACTCTACTTCAGCCATTGTGCTCTCTATCTGATTTACAGCATTCTGTGTGGTTCAGTGTGTATAATCCTTCATGGGACTATATTTCATCTCAAGCAGGCTTCCAGTGATTTACTCTTTCCAGTTATCAGTGTCTACATTACATCTACTTAAATGTTTCAGAACATGCACATAGTATAGCACTTGTTATATACCTGTTAACCACAGCATGAGGAAAACAGTGTAAAACAATTCAGAACAGTCAAGCACTCTGTCAGTTATGCAGCATTCATGAAATGTTATGCATCAAGAGCTAGAGCTTTATTTGTCAGACAGGTCAAACCCCTGCAAGATGTAATGTTAATGAGAGGGTGCGACCCCTGTGGTTACTTAAGCAGTATTACATAACATCTATCTATCTATCTATCTATCTATCTATCTATCTATCTATCTATCTATCTATTGTTGAGGCAGGCCTAATCGCCCCCTCACCGAGTTGGTTGATTGCAGAGAAGGATTAGCCAAAGACCAATGTTGTGTCAGAAGCTTCTTTTATTAGCGCAGTTTGCAAAGTGCGGAGATCACTCTTACAGAGAATACATCTTGTTAGGTCAAACACCTCGAGAGATCTGCTCTCTCCCCCTGTCTGGCTCGTTTTTAAGACACCCTTCTTCCTTCCCCCATAAGTGGCCAACAGGTTGTTCCTCCTTTTCCTGCACGCAAAACAACCGACCCTTAGTTTCATCTTCCTTCCTTTGCTTGAAAACAACTCCTGTTTTAGACAACTTCCTACTTTAGTTCCTTATCATCCAGGTGCACACTGCACCCTGCATCCTGTCACCCCACTGACCTTTTAATGCCCCACTTTGCCACATCTCTGGACGTGCCTAATAAGGAGTTGTTTTCCAGTCATTCTATTGTCCTTTCCTTAACCTCAGGCATGTATGTCTGTTGTGAACTTCCCTATGCCTACAAGCGTATATGAGCGTGTATGAAATTATATGAGAGTATATGCAAGCATGAGCGTATATGAGAGTATATGAGATTATATGCAAGCATTCCCTTTCACTATCTATCTATCTATCTATCTATCTATCTATCTATCTATCTATCTATCTATCTATCTATCTATCTATCTATCTATCTATCTATCTATCTATCTTCAACTGTTATTACATATGGTACAGGTTACAGGTACAGTGAAAATTGCTTAATCCCTTGTGTGTGCATTAAAACAGTTTATCAAATGTCTTTTTGAGCGGAGGCAACTTATTCTACTTTAAATATAACCAAATGGCACTCACACGTGTAGGTATGTGGGCAGTTCCTCCAACCCCACACACAAAAGAGGGTAGAGGAATGTGGTTTGTAAGTGTCAATCAATCATATTGTTACGCTTTGCTACGCCATCACTTTAGACACCACCATCACTCAGGAATTTGGAGATTTCTTCATCTCTGTTTTACAATGGTGTCAGTTTGGCTTCCTCTCAGGGGGCTCTCCGTCACTTTGTATGTGCTGAAGTGATTAACATAATTTTCCAAGAGATTTTATGTTCCTCAGTGTCATCTGAGTCCTCCACTGTCTGTAAAATCTGTTTTTCAAACACACTTCAGTGTGTTTTATAGAATTTATGAAAATACAATGGTATACAAATCATGTACTCCTATGTTAAAGTTTATTGATTTAATAAAAATAGTTTAAACTAGGATAATCTCTTTTTGGCTGGCCTTCATGGTACCAAACAGTGCCTGGCTTTTTGGGGGAGTACCAAGATCTTGATTAGGCCACTCTCAGCTGGCACTGTTTGAGAGGGTTTTTCATAAAAGCTATAACAGTTCAAAGTTTTTCTGGGAAATAGTTTTGCAATATTTATTATTAGAACAAACATTCACATTCACAGATCAGGAGCAGCTGAGGGGTGTACAAAGGGAAGTTGGAAGGTAAATTTAAAAAAGCATGGACAACTACAGGAGAAAGTTGGAAGAGCATTTGCAACATGTACATCAATACAAGGGAGGTCCGGTAGGGATAGGGTAATTGGAGTACAGACATATCATAGTGGCCCTGTTCACACCTGGCAATGTATCGAAGACCCCACTTGAGTGGCCACTTGTGTTAATCACTTGTGTTAGTCATTTTCGTTCGCAAAAGACCAAATGTTTTGTTTGTAAATGGGGCATTAACAGTAGTAGCCAACGTGCCGGGACAAATTGACCATCTTTTGGTGGTCAATTTGCTGACACCAGTTCACAAGAAGGCCGAAACTAATTTGTCCCAAATTTATAGTCTTTTCCTGATTCTGCTCACAAAATTGCACGTTTTTCAAAGGGAATCTGGTAACTTTTGTAGTATAACATTTATGTATTTGTGTATTAGTATGGACAAAGAGTGCATTAGTATAGAGCAAGTTTAGTTTTAGTCTGGCATATACAGTTATATAGACTTATAGAGCACAACATTCTTACATAATGGTTTAACAAAAACAACACTGGAATATTATAATCGGCAAAACATTTTAAGTGTGTGAGCACCATGGTTTATTCGATAAGAGTTGGCATAGCAGTGTGTGATTACTGTGATCTTTTCAACGTGAACATGAACCATAGTGATACAAAGTCATCGTACAAAAACCTCTCTTTAACACAAATTCAACAAAATTTGTCATAGATTGTAAAACTGTGTTAGCTGATGTGAAACAAAACAACAAAAAACAAATTTCCAGGAGAGACAGAGGTGATGACACGCAGCAAAGGTCACAGGATAGAGGTGAACAGGGGTCACTGTGGTCTAGTGATGGGAATTTCGGTTCTTTTTAGTGAGTGTGGAGGAGTACAATAAATGCATTTAGTATATGCTGTATTAGTCACATAGTCACGAGTGTGACCTGTGGAGGAGTACAGTGGAAGCATTTAGTATATGCTATATTAACCACATAATCATGAGTGTAATCTTATGACATCTGCTTGAGCTTTGTCTGATATATAAACTGTACGCCATTCTGGGGACAAAGCAGGGGGGACATTCTGTAACCTTATGACATCCGCTTGAACGCTGTCTGACATACAAACTCAGCACTATTTTGAGGGCAGAACAGGGTAAACTTCACATCACCCTTAAGAAACAGGAAGTCAATTCATGAGTAGAAAAAGGTAGTATTAGGATGCATCTGCTTGAACTCTGTCCGAACTTTGAAAAACAATTTGGTCTAACATGAAATGGGTAATCATGTGAGGATGTATGACGCTATATGTAAGACGGCCCATTCTTATATGTGTGAATAAAACGAGCCTAAAGTGTGAACGGGCAGAACTCAGCGTGGTGCGGTGGTAAATGGACTGCGGAGTCTGTATCTGCTGGGTTCTCCCTTTGCAAAGGTGGACACAAAGACTGGGTCTTGTGAGCTTTATTTTCCTAACATAATTTGCTCTATCTCACAATCGCTTGATCAGAGAATCCGGGGTGGTAGGTTGGACTATAGCTATCATATAGCTCCCATCTTTCACTTAAAAAAACCTAGCTCTTTGAAGTGGCTCATTCACGACCGACACATCACTACAATGTGGTTCAAGTATTGAAGACTGTGCACCCCAGGAAGCACATCCACTTTAAACCAATAGTCTTATCTTCTTATCTTCTCACCTTCTCACCTTCTCACTATGTAGAGCAGTGGTCCCCAACCTTTTTATTACCACGGACCGGTCAACACTTGACAATTTAACTGCGGACCGGGGGGAGGGGGGGCTCTGAATCTGAATGTATAGCGCTCCGAATGACTGGTCGCTATTGTTACGGTAACAATAGCGTGACGTGATCTCTGGCCAAATCTGGGCCCCTTGCAATGCTTATCTGATTCTTATCAACCAAAAAATGGGGGTGGATGAGAGTTGTCTTCCTACTACATAGATCCCTATCACACACATTGTCTCTTTTAGCTACCCCTTTATCACATTCTCCCAGAGATATTCTCCCAGAGTAACATGTAATAACATCATTAGAGAGAATACAACCCGGAGAATACCGAGTTCTAAGTTGAGTTGAGTCCACACTTCTCGTCAAACTGAGTTTGACAGGTGAGATTTGGCCTAAAGAGGCGTGTTAAATTAGGGTCAATATGGGTCACAATGGGGGGGGGGGGGTCAAGTGTTTTGTGACATTTAAAATAGAGTAAAAAAAAATGGATGAGTCTTTTGAGTCCATCTAAATCAAAACCCATCTTCTTCTTCCTCCTCCCAGTCACAGTCAAATGCAATCCAGGTCATTTCTGATTATTTTCAACCTTTAGAACTGGCTCTCCTTAGACTTAGACTTAGACTTAAACTTAGACTTAGACCTAGGGTGGGGGATAAAGTCGCTGTGAAATCTGGCTATTCTGCTTTTGATGCTGCTGAATCTGTTACCAGAGGGCAGCGGGGGAGGGAAGGGGTCTAGTGCCGTGGGAAGAGGTTCACTCTTCGTACAGACACTACTGTGCTCTCTTCACAAGAGCAGAGGTGTGAAGGGATCAGGTCAAAGTATCTGTAATCTGCACCCCCAGGAATATGGTGCTGCTGACTAGCTCCACTGCAGCATCGTTGAAGAGGGGGGGGGGGGGTGTGACTCAGCTAATTTTTCCTGATGATCAACAACGATCTCTTTTGTTTTGTTGACATTCAGGATTAGATTGTTCACGTCACACCAGTCCACCAGGTGTTTCACCTCCTCTCTGTAGGCCGGTTCGATCCCTGATGAGGCCCACCACTGTCGTGTCATAAATGATGTGGTTCGTGCTAAACCTGGCGCGGCACTCATGGGTCATCAAATCCAGCAGCCAGCTACACAGGGGGGTGTTGAGTCCAAGGGGGGCCAGGTTGCTCACATGGTGCTGGGGTATGATTGTGTTGAAAGTCCATGTTATAAAAATTAGGTTTATGCTGTGTTTCAGATGTGTATGTGAGTTCCTACTTCTTACGAGTTCTGTTTTCACTTCTCTAATATGATTCTGTTGCTAAGACTGGCAGGGTAAGGTAAAGTCCAGGTTAATGTATAAATACAAGCAAACTTCTTCCCAGAGTTTCTGCGCTTGTCCAGCAGGTTCTCCTGGCTGCTGCTGTGGTCCAGCATGATGTCCACTACATATATTATTACTGTCATTATTGCTGCCAAATCTCTCTTTACAGTTTATAGTTAGTTTATGATTTACTGCTGCTGTGCATCTGTGTCTCTCTATCTCTATCACAAGTTCCACTGCTACTGTAATCATTTCATCACTCATTGTTATTGTACAATATGTCTCTGTTGATTTGTTCTGTACACATGACATCCATTGCACGTCTGTCCGTCCTGGGAGAGGGATCCCTCCTCTGTGGCTCTTCCTGAGGTTTCTTCCACATTTTTTCCCTGTTAAAGGGTTTTTTTGTGGGCAAGTTTTTCCTCACTCGAACCGAAGGTCTAAGGACAGAGAATGTCACTCCCTGTACAGATTGTAAAGCCCTGAGAGGCAAAGTGTGTTTTGTGAATTTGGGCTATACAAATAAAATTTGATTTTATTCAGTGTGTTTATAACCCACACTTTCTGTAAACTTTCTGTTTCCAAGACCCCGATTACAACTTAAAATTCATCGACTCTGACGTCTGTCCTCACCATGCAGATACATATGTAATCTGAGATACTTGTTGCTGAAACTTTCTGTAAAACACTCACCAATAAACAAAAAAAAGATCTTTAATTAATGAATTGGTCTTTGAAGTTTAGTTATTTTTATTCATGCAAGAGACACAGTTCTACAATGCACAAGACAGTCTGCAGAAAATGTTCAGCGTGGGCCAGTCCCACACTAATTCTTATACACTTTTGGGCGTGATTTACCTACATGATTTACTATTGTAGTGTTCTGAGTGACACATATATAGTTTTAAATAGAATATAATAAAAGCACACACATAGACACACAAAACACATAAACTTACAGACACACAGATGACACAGCTAGGACAGTATTAAATGTTCCTGTGCCACCAGATAACATTCAGTCAGTCTGTTTTCAGGTCGGCCTTGACCAGATTAAGGAGACGAGCACACACACACCATACATACTCATGGGAAACACACAGACAGTACTGTGCTCACGTGACTCTCAGGACACTGACTACGTGATTATAATAAAGTACAGGATGGTTGGGTCCAGATCTGGTGATTTGAATATGTAACAGTGATGTAAGAATGGTTATAAGAGGTTGTGAAGAGGTTCTCTGTCCCAGACTTCTACAGTGAAATGTACCAGTCGCTGTCTAAGCTCTCTAACAGGCTCTTACTAAAATGTGTCAACGGTCAGGTTTATACATGAGACACCTGCTGCTATATCTGCACAAACAACTTTACAACTTGTAAGACTCGTGGGAACATTTATTTCAATAATTCAATTCAAAAAGGGAAACTCATGTTATATTGACTGATTAGACACAGAGTGAAATATTTCAAGTGTTTATTTCTTTTAATTTAGATGATTATGGCTTACAGTTATTGAAAACTAATTAACTCAAAACACCTGCAAAGGTTTCCTGAGCCTTTAAACTGTCTCTCTAACCAGAGACAACGTGAGGTGTATTGACATAGATGCATACTTACAGACTAACACTAGTAATATTATAAATGTATGATCTGCAATGAAACACTTATCTGTGTAGTTAGCTGGTACTCTAAGGCCATTTGGATTTTGAGTTAAGTAGCTGGAGGGGTTTTAGGGTCAGCAGGAATGTTGACCTGTCCGGTAATTGAGAGGAAGATTGGGTCAAAGGTTGAGGGGTTGTTTGACCGGGGGCATCTGGTTGAATCTCTTTTATCCTTGTCTCAACATTCCATCTTAATTGTTTGTTTGCATCGCCACAGAAGACACAACAAACGTCAAAAGCTTCTTACCTGGGTTAAGGAGAAAGGGGACTGGACTGTTGCTCAATGGTTCTCAAGTTCTTCAGATCTTCTTCTGATGAAAGTATATTTTGCGAAGAATCAAAGTTGCTTGAAGTCCAGTGTGAAGTTTCCACAGTCAGTGATGGTTTGGGGAGCCATGTAATCTGCTGGTGTTGGTCCACTGTGTTTTATCAAGTTCAAAGTCAACGCAGCCATCTTATAGGAAATTTTAGAGCAGTTCATGCTTCCTTCTGCTGACAAGCCTGATGGAGATGAGGATTTCAATTTCCAGCAGGACTTGGCGCCTACTCACACTGCCAAAAGCCAACAAAATCGCCTGACCCGAACCCCACATAGAGAATCTATAGGGTATTGTCAAGAGGAAGATGAGAGACACTAGATCAAAAATGCAAACGAGCTGAAGGCTGCTATCAAAGTAACCTGGACTTTCATAAAACTTCAGCAGTACAACAGGCGGATTGCCTAAGGAGCTCAAATTAATCTAATGGTGCATTGAAGTGAATTCACTGATCAATAGAAATGATCTTCTGGACCAAGATAAAAACATAAATATACACAACAGACCGCAAGTTGATCTGCAATTGACGGGTAATGAGGAGACCACAGACAACGTCATCTAACATACAAACACTCAGGATACACAGTAGAACACCCTTTACTTTTCTCTGAACTTCCTGGACTGTCTATTACTCATCCTAGGGTCTCCTGAACAACATCAATATATCTATCATGGGCTACTGCCAAGATTCCTACCAAGTGTGAATGTCAAACTGATAAATTAATAGAAATAAACTTTGACATAGGACATAAAACTTTTGTAACATACATCCTAATAATACTCCCTTTTAAAGAACATTAAACATTTCTACCAACTAAAAGGATGTGTGATAGCAAACTTAGATACTTAAGAGAGATATGGCTCCACGTGAAATATACAGCTGTTCTGTTTTTGACACTTGACGCGAGCAGCACGCATATTACACAGATCACTTCAAGCAGGTGGAAGCCAGCCACAGAAAAAGCAAAGAGAATCTGAAACTAATTAACTACGTAGCATATTTATACATGTAGAAGCATATTTAGAAGAACATGCACCAGTAAAATGGCCAAATCTGGACAAGTAAACAAACTCTCTCGGGCTAAACGCTAACTTCTGAAACCCTCCCGGTGGGGTTTGAAGTCATGTAGAGGACGGACCAAAATTGCAGCACACACGAGATGTGTGCAGTGGTGTCGACTCTTGCAACATAAGGAAAACAAAAGCAATAAACATAAGACGAAATAGTACACATAAAACAATGCATCATATAAATACAATCCTAATATGACTGAATCACAAGTGCAGCACGGACTGCTGCTTTAAACATATTTTATTGTTGGCAAAAATGCTGATGTGATGAACTAAAAAAATCATATGAAATATGAGTATAGATATGATGGTAAATTCCCTCAACTGAAAAACACTTTCTGTATAATTGTAAAAGTTGTAAATGTGATACTATTAGTTTGACAAAAGGGTAATAAATGAATGCCTTGCTATACACTGCCGGAGTCACCAATGCACCACAGCATGAGGAAGGCAAGAGAGAGGAGAGCAGTCCCTAGTAGGTCTCCGAGGGCTGTCAGGTAGGGTATTGAGTAACTGTCGGGGTCTTTACCCCTCCGCCAAAGACAGTGGACCACACAGTCGGCAATACACAGCAGGGAGAAGACCTAAGAGATGGACACAGGTGATATTGTAAAGCAGTGATGAAATATGTGGAGGAAAAACAAACACAGGTCTGACTCACCTGTATCAGGGAAGCAGACAAGAAGGCAACTGTGAAGAGAGGACTGGGCAAAGTGTGGCCTCCTTTCATCAGGTGTATAATGTGTACGAAGACGAGCTGGCCGGGGATGACCAAAAGAAGCAGAATCTGAGCCGATCGATGGTTTGCTCCTGCCATGACAAAGCTGAACGTCAGAATGTGTGTGTTTTTGTTAGATAAAGGGGCATCAAGCCGCCTTTTTGAAAACGCTTCAACACTTTAAGCTCTTCACCTGAACCCAAGAAGGTGCGACAAGGGTTGTAGCAGCTCTTACGGTCTTCAGGAACCTCTCCAGGCAAGTAATACAAATGCAAATTAGTAGAAATTCGACTAGACTGTATGGAGACGAGGTTTCCTCCTATACCTGAATAGAGAAGCACAATCAGAGATATGTCTTTTTTTATTCCATACATTCTTATTCCTTCTCTAAACCAAAACCTACATTACACAAAGTTACAGTTAATGTTCAGAGCATGGTCCACAAAAAAGGTCAAGCTCATAATGTGCACCCCATATACAAAACCATTTATTCATTTGCAACATCTAATTTCTGTCCTACCTCTTCCTGACTGTTAATCCTCCCACAGACCAAGCTTGTCCTTGGCAAGTTGGCAAGCTAACTTTGCTCTGTGAGTTCCCACAGTGAGCCAGTAAAAACAATGTGGGATGCATTGTGTTCATGTGTAGTTTTTAACAGGATGGTGCAGTATATTTTTATCCATCTATAGTTTTACGTTGTACATCTATAGTATTATGTAACCTCTCCTAAGGATAAAAGTGCACATTGTTAGAACCATTTGTGCAATGATCCCACATTTACAGTCTCTCACACTGCACGACAAAATAAACATTCTATTGTATTTACGATCTACCTTTTGGGTGGATTCTGTGCGGTTCTACTAGCATGAACATTCTGTGGTATTTACGATCTCTGATAATGACAGAGGTTGATTCCTTAAAAGGGACCTTAAAATGTTTATTCATACCTGAGGATTTAACTGACAGAAAACACAACTACTTGCTGAAAGTCTTGCTTCTGATAGCAAGGAAAATGATCACAACCTCTTGGTTGAAACCACAACCCCCCAGTATAACGCAGTGGAGAGACAGAGTAAAGAAGGTATTTACTTTGGAAAAAACTACAGCAAGATTGCAACTGAAACTGGGAAAATTTGAAAGAAGATGGGAACCAATAACAAAGATGATATCAAAACACTAAGCACCTCTTTTCTTTTCTTTTTCATTTTAATTTCTGTTAATTGTTGGAGTGAAGTTATTTTGGATGTCTATTATTATTATTGTAAAATTAGTTTAATTCCTTCCTTCCTCAGTAACGATCAATGTTTGTGATTGTTAAGTGAATTATCTGCATTATTTGACTATAAGGGATGTAGCAGGAGTATTTCATGGAACACTATATGTATCAGCGTAAATGTTGCTGGGAAAAGGTATTGTGTGTATATATATATGGGTATGCAATGATGTTGATTTGAATGACTGTAACTGAGATTAATATAATTTTATGTACATCTTCATGTGTTAAAATTGTGTGAATAAATAAAAAATGTTTATTCATGAACTCATGAATAAACTTTTTTTTTTTAAAGAACTTTTCATGTGAATATAAGACCTAGATAAGGAGAAAGAAGGGGGATTCGGACCATTCAGCATGAAGATTCAAAGAAATGGTCTTGCTTGTCTCTTTGAATAAAGTCCTAATTATTCAAGTCAAGACGAGTTGCGGCTCTTCTTCCCAAGCTTCCACAGACCGACTTTGGCAGCCATGAGAATTCACTACAAAGGTTTAGAATCAGTTTGCCTTTGTTAACACTAACCTTTTACCATCCTTCAAAAAGATTCCTTTCCACATCCTTCAGGACAGAAGTGTCCACGCCCAAAAAAACACTCTAAAATTCTCATACATTAATATTTTTTTCTACTTTTTTTTCATAAATCTCCTAAACAACTTCAGACTTGCTCAAAACTACCAAACATTCAATCATTTTCTGGATTTTAATCTCATCACTCTTGTGACACTTCTGTCCCGAAGGATGTGGAAAGGGTGCCCGATGCACCAACAGAGTATAAAAGACACGTGAGAGTAAAAGACTGGATTTGAAAAATTTCATTAAAAAGAAAGTTTTCTGCAAAATCATGCCCCAAGCTGTAACACAGCCAAAATGATCACCAGATAAAATAAAAAAACAGAAAAATGGACAAAAATGGCCAAGGATGGTACAAGTTAATCCGCTAGTGTGGTATTTCTGTGGATTGTTTGTCCCTTTTTTTAACTGTTTAAATGAGAAGAGCTGTGGCTTCAATGTCAGTAGGAATTTAGAAATTTCGGTGGGGAACTGAAAGGGTGATGATTTCTCTATCAACACATGCTACACATTTTCAGATCGGCATCATCACAAGAACTATTATACTACTATAATACTATTATGCAAAACTCACCAGTTATGACTGGCGCATAAACAATGATTCCTGCCAGGTTTGGATCTGACACAGTCTTGTCCAGAATAAGTCCTCCAATGCTAAAAGAAAGACAACCAAGAAGGAGTTAACAAAACAGACAGTCGTAATGAAAAGAGACCTCTTAGGGGTTAATTGTTAGTGAAATGAATGCAATACAGTTTAGATAAGTATGCAGCCCCCAGTTTGGCTTAATATAGAAGTTTAATGAACGCAAAAATTTAAATTAAAGTATTAAGCTAATACAGAAGCATAAGTAAATATGTTTATCTTATATCTTATAAAACTATTATTTAGCTTCTAAATTATGCTAATAATTCATATGTTAAAATAGCAAATATTGAAAGAAAGAAGAAAAACCTCAACATTCCAGGTGATTCAAAACAGTGCTGTATATATAGTATATTGATGACAATAGAGTTTTAGTCTTCTTTAACTGCTTAACAAAAAATATAAATTCCTCCACATATGTAATTTGACAGTCAGTGATGGGAGGCACATGATTTTATTAGTGGTTTAATATTTGACCTGAACTGAACCAAAATTCACTCCACACTTAAGTATAACAATTCAAGCAGTCTAAGTACGTGTGCAAGCTTTTGAAAAAGTCAGTTACTGAGGCGAGTACCTGCTGATGACCATTGCTGTAATGATTGGTTCCCAGCCCGTACGGAGCAGCATGTGACTGGCTGGATGTTTGGAGGCAATAACCACCCAGAGAGGAATCAGGCACAAAAAGAACAGATCCACCAGGTACAACACATAGGAATACAAATCTGTCAGGAGAAAAGGTCATCATTTAAACCTTTCCTTTTCAACCAGGCTGTCAGGTCTCTGGTCTTTATGGCTGTGTTAGTACCATCTGTTGGCCAAAAGTAAGAATAACATGACCTCTGAGTGTAGGACCATTACTGTTTGCTGTTCTGTTGCATGTGACAGATTTGAATTGGCCCACTTGTAGTCCATACCTATGATGGAGTAGAACCATTGACTGAAACAGGCCAGCAAGGCAAGAGTGATGAGATCCCCAAAGCTGGCAGCCATTGGTGTGCCCACGTTGTCAGGGTTGATTCCCAACCGCTTGGAGCCAATGATCACTCCCACCATAATAATACCTAGAGAGAGTTAAGAATACGGTAATAATCTTAAACTATGAAGATACATTGGATAAGTCCTGAGGACAATTATTCAGTCAGAAAGAACTGATAAACTTAAAAGTGGGTTAGTTGGTTCCAGGTCATCAAATGTCAACATAAAAGAGAAACAAACTACAAAAAGCCACAGATCATGTTTGTATTTAATATATGTCTGAGCAGTATGTGGACTTTTGGTTGACTTAGGTTGACCCTTTCTGTTTTTTAATGGCACCAAAAAAGCAACTTGTGTTTTTGTTGCTCTCTCTCTAGAAGTAACAAAGCCCACAATTAGCTGGACCCTTGTTGCTTCTGTGTTTGCCGAAATCAGTCCATGTCGAAATTCAAACCAAAAATCATAAACCCCATGCAGAATTGATTTACATGTCCTAGATGTGCCTTGTCACGGTCCCTTTGTTCACAATTCCATTTCTAGAGGGATTTCCACCCCTGTAGAGCAGCTCACATGACCAAAGAAGAAGAAAAGTTTCTGAGACACCAATGCATGTCTTCAACGAATATGTTTTAAAAAGAAAATATAAGTTGGTAGATGAAACTTTGTACATAAATAACAGCGAAGAAGGATGAGATGTGTGATGCTAGCCCCAAACATAAACACAGGGGGCAGCACTTGTAAATGTTTAATGTGTGTGTTATAGCTAATTAAACTTCATGAAGATTCCTGAGGTCATGGGAGAAGCTGAGAGGGAGAAACAGGAATGTTACAAAGGTTTGTGTGTGTGATGCCCTGATCTATTCTTATTACACTCAGAGAAATAACAGCAGTTCAAGGTGACAGCAAGTGGTGTTGTTACCTTGTAGCAGTGAAGCCATGAACGCAGTAGAAACACTGGTTGAACACAGGAGCATTACGTGATGAAAGGGCATCTTTCCTTCTGCCATCCAGCCCAACACAGTCGCCATCAAAGAAGCTAACAGGCTGAGCACTGTGGCTTGTAGCTGTAAAAGGAGGGTGGCAGTGAGAAATCTGGGTATAGATAAATAAAAATGATGCAGATAAACAGGTAACAATACAGAATTTATCAACTGGAAGATCAAATCTTTTCTGATAAGAAAATAATGTACCTGCTTGAGTGCCAGATTCCCAACAATCAACATCCACTTTTCTCTGGTAGAGTCCAATTTTCCTGCATTCACCTGACAGTACCAGATATATACAGTATTTATCAGTTTACAACATCTGCATTTCCATCACAAATGGACAAACTCATTTTCCTGTTGAAGATCATATAATTTGACTGAGACTACTCATTCGATGCAGATTATGAGTTTAGTCTTTGATTTGTCATATATTCAGCAAAATCAAAACCTGAAATTCTCTCAATGCTTTGGAGGGAAATGTGAGTAATGCATTAATAGCAAAAATTGAAATGAACAAATCAAATCACTTGTTACAGTGTAACACAGTTTAATCTCAGCTACAAGCTGTGATCTAGAGAAATTGTGACCTTGTTGGGCTGGTATTATTTTATTTGTCTGTGGCACCCCAACTAAAATATAAAGATTTGATGGCTGACACGAATATATAGTTAGATTTTTTTTTTAAGCAGGAGTGAATAGTGCATTTATTGGGACTATTTTCAGCTGCAGATTAATCCATACACCTAAGCCTTAGGTGTATCAACAGCCCCAGAATGCAATGGACTCAGTTTTGATAGTAATGAAGGACCCATCAGTGCAACAGTGCAGGTCCCCGAGGTCAGTTTTAGACATCTATTGCACAGAGGAATAAGATACATCAGGCTTTGAGTTGGTATACCTAATATTGATAATATTTGATAATATTTGATCATTATATTCTGTCCTTTTCCAGGAGAATTCATTTCAGGTTATCTGAATTGTTGGACTACTGTTATTGTTATTAATTTGTCCTGCAGGATATTATACTACAGGCTGACCTGCTGCTGTTGTCTTCACAGGACTGTGAGGAGTTTCACATGAGGACAGAAAACCCATGACACACAGAGGGAAAACATATAATACTGAGAAAGGGGTTGAAGTTACCTTGAGTTACCTCAATTTATTTTTCACTTTCACTCCATCTCTGTCTCACTTATGTATCATGGTAGTAATTTCTCATGTGCATCATGATATGTGCATGACCAGATTAAGTTGTTGCCTTGTGTGCGTGTGTGTGTGTGTGTGTATGTGTGTTAACATGCACACACTGACAGCAGTTGAGAGTCTAGAGGCCAGAGTCATTTCCAGGTTCCCCTTCATGCCTAATACTGCAGGGACCAGGATGAAGATCTCTGTGATTTCCTGGAACACGTCCCAGTTCTGCAGTGAAACACACGGTACAAAGTAAACTTAATGTGAAGTTAATACAGGTGAATGACTGTCAACACCACAAATACACTATGAATCATCTTTATTTTCAGCTTAATTTCAAGTTAGTGCTGTTTTATTTTGGAATTCCTGTGTTCCTCTGCTGACTGATATCTACAGCAGGACCCCATCCTTCCCTCTTGGTCTCCTAACTCCTACATCGATTCATCTCTAGTTTCCAGGCGTTGACACGACAATCTCACTTAGATCATCTAAACACTTAACCGTTTCTTTGCCCTCTTTGTTTCCTCACCTGAACCACTTCAAGTAGCATCCCAGCAGAGACTGTCCCAAACCCAGCCAGCAGAAATGGCACCAGGATCTGAAGCAACATGGCGCAGATTGTCTCAGCTGGTGCGCCGGAGCCATCTGCATCCTTTTCTCTCATGGATTCACTGAGCGTTGACCTGCTGTACAGTTTATTTGGGAGCAGAAAGTCTGTCTCAGTGTACTCCTGTGGCTCGTAGTTGAGACTGGTGTTGACTGGTGAAATACTCCCATTAGAGCTTAAATGTGGGTTTCCAGAGTGGTGCAGTACAGACGGGTTGGGTCTGTTCTGTTGGTTGGCGCCTCTGCCCACAGATCCACTTCGGGGCAGTTGTGACTCATCTTGTGACCCCGGGACAACCATGGTGTAGAGTTGGGTTCAGGCAGGATGTTAGTCCTGCTTCTCCAGCTCCTGAGACACTGTTCACAACAGTTGGCCTTAAAAGAAAAATAGCAATGAAGACTTGAGTGCATGCCAGTATAACTAGTACTAATAGCTGTAAAAGATCAGCAAACTCAGCATTTTGTTATAAAGTTAGACAAATACTGTGATATTATGACGTATTTTACACAGTGGATCAGTGTGTGAATGGGTGAATGTGGCAAAAGTGCTGGTAGAATGGTTGGTAGACCAGAAAGGCAATATATAATTACACTTATATTTATCATTTACCTCCATGTAAACAAGTGTGTGACTTTGGCATGTATAGTTTGAATCAGGCTGTTTCAGAGTCATCTGATGCCACAGATGGCCTGCATTATCATTCTTCATGCCTGATTCCCATCAGCAACACTGAGGCTGTGTTGTCTGACAGAGACAATGCACTTCATTGGAAATTCCTATGAGATGACCAGGTATTAAACAGCTCAGGGCGTTGGACAGCAAATGAGGAATTGTATAAAATGTGTATATACAAATTGCAAAAAGTAGAAAAAGTCAACAAAAATAAATAATCAGCTTTATGCTGTTGAAAAAGCTTGAAAGAAACTTTAGTGTTTGCTGTTTATAAACTATCTTCAAACTTCAAACTACAGTTTGACAAGATATATACAGTATATATATATATATTTCTTATGATAAATCCAAAAAACAATCAAAATGGTAAGTAAAGTTACAAATATTTAATGTTACAAGGAGTCTGGTAAAGAACACAACACTGTATAATGAAAATATTTCTACCGTTATGCACTAATCATCTTCATCAAAGGGTTGAGTACAAACGAAGAAAGAATTTTAATTCTTGTACCAAATTCATTTGCAATGCTTACTTTCTCTTCTCTGAGAAAATACTGCTACAATCCATATGGCCATAGTTATACATAGATTTTTGATTTGATAGGTTGAGTGACATTTGTTCTACAGTTAGTAGAATAGTAGATTTAAAAAAAAGTGCCTTACCCTCAACGTGAAACCACAGAACAACAAGAGCCATCTATTCTCACACTCCACCGCCAACCATGACTCCTCTGTATGGCTTCTGTCGTCCTCTGAATGGTGTGTTGAGTCTCCAATGTGACATTACTCTAACCTACCCCCTTAGACACACAAACACAGACCACATAATGCTCACTCATAATGTCTTCTACCGTGGCCAGTGCATGCATATTCAAATACACCAACAGCCTATAGCATAGGCAGCAGGATGTTCACACACACACACACACACACACACACACACACACACACACACACACACACACACACACACACACACACATATTTGACATTTGTTTGTGAAGAGCAGTCCAGCAGTGGTCGTCTGGGACTGTATTATCGTCTAGCACAGTGTTTCTCAAACCTTTTACACTGTGTACCACCATACATTCGTCTCTCCAAGTACCACTGACTATTCAGCTACAGATGGTCTTGCAGGAGGAAGGTTTATTCCTAATACTATTTGAAGAATTTTGATTATATTGTTGTTGAATCCTGAATCGAACCAGTTCAAGAACCAGAGCTACTTGAGTGGATGGGGGGGTCCTGATCCACACTTCTCTTCCTGATAGTTGCCATTTGGAGCCATGATGGCAGTGTTTTCCTCCCACAGTACAAATACATGCAACTGGTGAATCTAGATTGCCTGTAGGTGTAAATGTGAGTGTGACTGGTTGTTTGGTGGTGTGCTTTCGTGGTGTACCCTACCTCTCACCCAAAGCCAGCTGGGATAGCCTCTATATATGGGGAGGCTATCCCATCTATCTATCTATCCAGTCTCCATGCTTATTTCCTTTGGACTCCATTTCCCATGAGCACTAGCGACCATTCACAAAATCATGAGACCCATCATGGGATTGTGTTGCCCCAGTTTTTAGCAGCAGTGTTTTGGGTCACCTATGCTGACAGTATGGCGGTGGAAACCATTGCTCATGACTGGGAGTTTGACCGTTTTGACGACGGTTCGCAAAGTAAGTACACCGTGCAGGGACGCAGAGCGGCGGGCTAAACTTAACTGACGGTCCCTTAGCTTTCCGCGCTAGCTGTCGCTGCTAGCAGGATGCTTTGCCACTGGGCGCCGTCTATTTGCTGGAACCGAACAACTCTTAGTGTTAATTTCCAACAACTGTTCGTCAAATGAAGACTTTTAAAATCATATCGCCCAGTATTTACTGTCATTTGAATGTCCAGCGTGCTCGGGCCAGTCGTAATTTGAAGGGTAAAGTCGATAAAGGAAGTGATAGCGAAGTTAGCTCACGTTAATTAAAGCTAATCAGTCAAACAGCTGATCAGTTTGACAGCTTAAGGTGGTCCAAAGCAAAAACAGGACAAATGGTCTGTACATGGACTTTAACGCCAGCTTATTTAGGTTAAAACAAACAACCATAAACAATAAAAAAATGCTAGTGTAGTTTGTTTTTAGCCTGTCAGGACTCCTGCAGTTCGTATACTCCTCATAGAAATCCAGTTTTCCAATTGTGTGTCCGTGTTTGTGGCTCCTAAAATACTCATATAAAGACACAAATGCTATCTAGCTTTGGTGTTTACATGCTTAAACTTTCCACCTCACAGAAATACACACAGAGGTCCAGCTGAAGAACTACAGCAAGTTTCTGGAGGAGTACACGTCCCAGCTGAAGGGCATCGAGGAAGCTCTAGATGACTCCATTGGAGACGTGTGGGACTTCACTCTTGACCCCATCGCCCTGAAGGTGAAACACACAAAACTAGTAGCTGCACATCTACTTAAGGGGAACCTGCCATTGTTTTTCTTTTACTCAACTTAAACTTGTGTAACTTCCTTCCTAACGTTTTCATCTCTGTTTCAGCTTCTCCCGTACGAGCAGTCGTCCTTATTGGAGCTAATTAAAACAGACAACAAGGTAAATAAAAACAAACGTTTTGTAAAAATGTTTCATTATTTATGAGGTTTTGGGATAATGATCATTATTTTGTGTCGTGTGCAGGTTCTGAACAAAGTCATCACAGTCTATGCTGCTCTCTGTAGTGAGGTGAAGAAGCTGAAGTATGAGGTAAGCATGGTCAAAACGGAGCACTCTGTTGCGTTACTGTGAATTTGGTTTGTGTGTATGGCTGAGCGTTTGCATGGCAGTCATCAGTGTGAATATGTGTGTGAATGTTCTAAAGTGCTATATAAATATAACTACAGTTAGTAGAATAGTAGATTTTTTTAAAAAGGGCCTTACCCTCAACGTGAAACCATAGAACAACAAGAGCCATAAATATATATAAAAGAAACTAACATGCAAAGTTTTACATCCAGTGTTACCCTCCGTAACATGTCATGTGAATCTTTTAGGTGCTAGCAAATGCATATAGTGCTCATGGGAAATGGAGTGCAAAGGAAATAAGCGTGGACACTGGAATAGGGATAGGTATTATTATTAATACATTATTATTTTATTATTATTAGACTAGGTTTTATTGTCATTGCACAAAGTACAAGTACTAAGGCAATGAAATGCAGTTCAGCATCTAACCAGAAGTGTAAAAAGGCAGTAAAGCGTACAGTGTGCACATATGTATACAGCTATATAAATCATAATGTAGCTTTAAGTATGAATTATGTTAAGATATATACACTGTGAATGGTATAGACAGGTTGAAATCGATGCACACAATCGAGATATTACAGCTTGTGCACAGTTGCAGTATAAATGTAATAATTGGCGTAAATATATAGTACAGGTAAATTAAGATGTGATATATTGTTTCAGTATGAGATTTAATATATATATATATAAATAAATGTGTTTATGTATTTTTCTGGCACATTAGTACATGTTGTGGAGAAATCGTTGCTGAAATGTTTATTGAAGCTTGGCCAAGGAGGAATAGACATTCTTAAAAACATCAGGTTTGCATATATATACGAGTCAGCCTCTATTCTGCTCCACTCATGCTGGTGGTCAGACGCCACAAATGCTATACGCCCAGAAATAGTCCAAGAGTGAAATTGTTTTTATCCATGTTTGTGTTCACCATCAGCACATTCTAGTATGTTAATGGAACGTCAACAGCAAGCTATCTATTATGTCTAGGAAGCTAACATTCAGTTTCTTTGACCCTGGTCACCACAGCGTTGAAATAGGTTGGCGGCTGCTCTCCTCCAGCAATCCAAACAGCAGCCTTGCATACCAAAGAGAGAGAGTCTTCTCTGATATGATTTAGTGCTGTCATCGTCTATGACCTCAAGGCCAATGTGTGACGCTGTGAAAATTTCATAACACTGCATACCTTGGCATATTAAGCCACTTGTTCATCAGTGGAAACAGATCCATTTGCCATATGTTAAAGATTACCACCTGTCGGCTCAGCTGAGGCCCCTCGTGTGCTGGTGTAACACAGCTATCTGAAATGGACATATCTATACAGTCAGGCTGCAGCAGAGTTAATGAAGCACTCAAGCTACAGCTACAAAATCAGTGAGTTGTCTGAGCTGCCTACCCTTCCCCCAGAATCACAAGACCACAGGTACAGACAATAAACCAACTGAGGTATCACTGACTTTTGCCAAATAATAACACATGGAAACCTTAATAATTTTGAAGACATCAGCTTGGCAAAGAGGATTTCTACCGGTACCTACAAGGTCCACCGCTTTTTTAAAGGAAACATAAGACTAGAGGTCTGAACCGCTGTCCTTGTTTGTGTTTTGCTGTGAGATACAAGTTCTGATTCTGTGCCCCGAATTTATATTTCCTTGCAGGCAGAATCCAAATTCTACAATGGCTTATTGTACTATGGAGAGGGAGGTAATCAATCAGCTGTTACTATTTAATATTATTCTATGTTTGCTCTCAGTGGCACACAGATTCTTAGTTGATTGCTAAAAATAAAAGGTCTATGTACATTTGTGTTTCAGTGTCTGACACCAGTGTTGTTGAAGGAGATTCACAGATTCAGATGGGCAGATTTATTTCATTCTTTCAGGTAAGCGATGAATAATTTGAACGATGACACAAAATTAAAATCCAAAAAACACTGACAGTTTCTCTTTTTGTCTGTTTTGATAGGAGCTGTCCTGTTTTGTGTCAAGATGTTATGAAGTGGTGGTCAACATTGTTCATCAGCTGGCTGCCCTCTACAACAGCAACAAGTAAGATCCACTAACTGAAGCAAGTAGTCTCACACAGTGAATGTACTGTTCTTGTTGGATTGGCTGGATTGGGCTGTCAAAAGAGCCTTTGTGCGCTTCATATACAGACAAAACCACTTACAGATTGAATTTCTGGTTTCTCTGTTACCATGCAAAACAAAATGTAACACAACATTTCTCCTGTCATAACTTAGGGGTGCAACAAAAATCATTGAGTCGTCAGGTGTCCATTTCCAGGTGTGTTTTTTTTTTTAAAGATTGAATTATTTTCTTCCTGTCTTGAGTCCGTGTTCTCTATTACTCCAAACTTTTCTTACTGTTTGTTTTGCGTTCTGCAGATCGTGTACGAGCATCTCGGGGAGTTGTTAGTGGTTCTGCTCACACTCGATGAGATAATGGAAAATCATGGCACACTGAAAGACCACTGGAAGATGTATAAAAGGTTAACACACGCACACACAGACACAGCTATTACAACCAGGAAAAGCTGAATGGTATGGGTTTTTAATTAAATTTAAATTTTTAATTCATATAGCCTTCTGGATGACCATGAACGACAGGTCTTCACAGTTTATCAACGTGAATTTAAACTAGCCAAGAGAACATGTCAAAAAATGACAAATGTGTGATTATACTAAAAAAAACCTTTAGCACAACCATTTAACCATTATTTTCAACTTAACTAAAATATATGTACATTCATTTGATCTAGAAAGATCTCTTCTCTTTAGACGATATTGTAGTGTATGATCAGTTTCAGACAGAGCATCTGCATCAGCTGTCGTCTTACATAATTACACCGTCTGCTTGTAGGTTGTTGAAGTCTGTGCATCATAACCCGGGGAAATTTTCCATTCCTGAAGAGAAATTGAAACCGTTCGAGAAGCTCCTGCTCAAGCTTGAGGGACAGCTGCTGGATGGCATGATACTGCAGGTGACATCTTTTATTATGTTTTTTGCCAAAATGTAACTGCAAGCATGGGTCATTTTAAGACGTCATGTCCTCTGAGCACTGTTAACCTCATGGTGCTTGTAACTGTCTGACAGGCTTGTGTGGAGCAGAGATTCGATGATCCTGGGGAAGGAGTAGCTGTTGCCAAAAACAGTGCCTTTGCCGAGGAGTTTGCCTCCAATATTCGCGCCATCTTCACCAATGTTGAGTCCAAAATAGGTCAGTTTCTCTGCTCAGGATACGCCAGGGTACATTTGCACCAAGTCTTTCCTGCAACTTTAAATGAATGTGCGTCTGTATTCTTCTCAGGTGAGCCTTCAGAGATTGACCAGAGAGATAAATATGCTGGCGTCTGTGGTCTCTTTGTGCTTCACTTTCACATCTTCAGGAGTGTCGACAAAAAGTTCTTCAAAGCACTGCTTGATGTCTGTAAAAAGGTAGTTCAGTGTTCTTCTTCTGTTTTCTGTTCTTGTTCCTCTTTTCTCTGTCCATGAGCCGCTCTTTATTATTCATTTTCATTATGTATTTTATTTCACATCGATGGAAACATCTTGTTAATGTGTGTCCGCCCCTTCCTCTAGGTTCCAGCTGTCACCCTGACTGCAAACATCATCTGGTTTCCTGACAATTTCCTCATCACTAAGGTCCCAGCTGCAGCTAAACTGATGGATAAGAAGAGTCTGCAGAGCATCAGAGTGCAGAGAGACACGTACCTGCAGCAAAGAGCTCAGACACTAACAAAGTCAGCGAAAATTAAAACCATGTTTGTTTCGTATAACACTTTCAGATTTGAGAGTCTGACTGTTCCTGTTGTCTCTTCTCTTCAGGGATGTTCAGTCCTACTACGTGTTTGTCACTTCCTGGATGATGAAGATGGAATCCATCTTGTCCAAGGAGCACAAAGGTGACAAATTGGCCGAGGACCTTAGCAGCAGGTGTAATGTGTTTGTACAGGTAAGATCGTTGTGGAGAGAACACAGAGACAGCTGCTTGTGAATCTGAACTGAACTGACTTTTTATAACCATTCTCACATCACTGTTTCATAACCAAACTACCAGATATAGAACCGTACATCCTGAACTTTGTTATGATCACATAGTCAATGTTCTGAGTATCCCCAAGAGCTCCAAGAAAAGAGAAGTGTGTGTGTGTGCATGACTTCTTCATGATCTGGTCAAAGCGACCTGGAAAAACCAGTCAGCACTGGCAATGAATGTTATCTGGTGGAACAGGCAATTCATTCTGGCAGTCATCACAGGACACAATATTGTTGATGCAAAAACCTCACCGAAAGGGCTTTCCCAGATGTGCTGTGAGTGTCCTGTCTGTGTGATTGTTTATCCATGTGTGTGCCTGTGCAGTTCTGTGTGTGTGTGCTTCTGTTATGTTACGTGTAAACGTATGTACGCATCACTCTGAACACGACAACATCTGCCAGTGTTGGCAGAGTATGAGACTGCAAAGGCCAGCTGTTCACATGAAGATGCATTCATTATCCTCCATGATAAACTGAGCATATAATGTGATGTCAAAGCACAATATTAGTACTATGCCTTCTTCCCTGACAGCTCCCTCTGTGTTTTCTGCTCCTCACAGGGCATCCTGTATGCATACAGCATCAGCACCATCATCAAAACCACCATGAACATGTACATGTCAATGCAGCGGCCCATGACCAAGACCTCTGTCAAAGCTCTGTGTCGACTGGTTGAGTTGCTCAAGGTGTGTGTTTGTTTGTTGAGTGTTCTTCATGCTTTTCACCAGTGTACAGTCTAGTTACGTGACTGCTCTCTTTCCGCAGGCTGTGGAGCACACATTTCACAGGAGGTCCATGGTTGTAGCAGACTCTGTTTCTCACATCACTCAGCAGCTGCAGTCGCAGGCCCTCAATGCCATTGGCATTGCCAAGGTAAATACAAACACGCAAATATTAAATCACGTCATTGGTATTCATGGCAGGGGTCTAAGTGATACGTTTATGTTTTTCTAATTAGAGGCCTAACTTGTTTTTTTTCCCTTTGAAGAAAAGGGTGATCTCGGACAAGAAGTACAGTGAGCAGCGGCTGGATGTGCTGTCGTCTCTGGTGCTGGCAGAAAATGCCCTGAGTGGACCCAGTACAAAGGAGCGCCGCCTAGTGGTGGCTCTGGCACTGTGTGTCGGCACTCAGCTGGTATGTTCGGAGAAGTTTGATTGATGGGATACAGACACTGCTGTTGCTCTTTCATTTCATTCGATTCTAAGCTTGCCGTTGAAATCTTTTTTTCTGTCTTACAGAAAACTTTCAAAGACGAGGAGCTGCTTCCGCTGCAGCTCGTGCTGAAGAAGCTGGATCTGATTAGTGAGCTGAGCGAGAGGTGGGAGTTTTTTATTATTTTTTTTAACAAAAATTTCAAATGCAAAATGTCTCAGCACTGGTTTTGTTCCATCTGCAAAGAGCTGGCAAAGTGATTAACCCTCCAGGCAGTTCTGAAAGAAAACTTTCAGAAGTTTAGATGTTGCTGCTGTGTGTGGAGCCAGTGTGTAACAGACAGTGTTCAACATCTTGTGTAACAGAGAAACAGTGTTGTGTGTCTTTGGCCATATTTAAGCCTGTTTTCTTTTATTTCTCAGGGTCAAACTACAGTGTGACTGCAGTTTCCTTTATTGGCACCGAGCTGTGTTTCCCATCTACCTAGATGACGTATATGACAACGCCGTGGACGCAGCAAGAATACACGTAAGTCGCAGACTATCTGATTGAATTCTGAAAGTTATCATTTACCATTTTACTACAGATAGACGACTGAAGGCTAATTTCTATAAACTCTTTGTTCAATATTTGTTTTTAAACGTTACCTTGTCTTCATCTGCTTGTGTTGATTGACCTTCTGGATGACATCTGTGATTGGCCGGAGCAGTACATGTTTAGTGCGCTGCGGGACAGTGTGCCTTCCATGTTACACGCCAAACATCTGGAGTCATGTGACCAGCTACTGGAGTGCTACGACAAGGAGATCATGGACGTGTTCAACGAGGTGAGAACAGATGAAATGACTGAGGTACAAATCAAAATAATGAAATCTAACGTAACATTGTGATCCTTGATCTCATTCTTTCTGGCCTCTAACTCTTACAGCATCTCTTGGACAAGCTGTGTAAGGAGATTGAGAAGGACCTGCGCCTCTCTGTTCACACACACCTGAAGCTGGACGACAGGAATCCTTTCAAAGTCGGCATGAAGGACCTGGCCCACTTCTTCTCCCTCAAACCCATCCGATTCTTCAACCGCTTCATTCACATCAAAGGTGCTGAAAGACTGTTCCCACACACGTATATGTGCACAGAATATTCAGTCCTATAAGATAATATGGACTTTAATGATCCCACACCAGGTAAATGCATTTGTCACAGCAGCTTGTATACACAAGATGGTTAAGAAATTACTCATTAAGAAGAAATATATAGGAAAAAAAGTCATGAAGTTGCTGGTAAAAAGTCTGACAGCTGTGATCTCACCATCTTCTTACATACTGGGAGTAGCAGTCTGCTGCTGAAGGAGCTGTTTCAGAGCCCCACAGTCTGACAGGGGTTAAGAGGCGTTGTTCATGACAGATGACAGCTTTGATAACATCCTTCTCTCCACCACTTCCTCGACAGAGTTTATGTGCACCCTCTGAGTGGGGCTGTTATTGTTTCTGTGCTAATCTGTCTGGTATCTCGTGTCTCTGCACCAGTGTGGTAGAAATGAGTGAAACCTGGTCATATCTGTACATCTGCACACTGCTAGAAAACTGTAAGACAATGTTGAAGGTGCAACCCACATAATTATTTGTCTTATTTTTCCCATCCTTGCAGCCTACGTGACGCACTATCTGGATAAAACCTTCTACAACCTAACCACCGTCGCTCTGCATGACTGGGCCACATACAGTGAGATGAGAAACCTGGCCACGCAGCGCTATGGACTTACAATGACGGAAGCACACCTGCCCAGCCAGACCCTGGAGCAGGTCTGTGTATTTACAGCCTACACTTGACAGTTTTTAAGAAGATGTAAAGATGATGAATGGTTGTTTAACCGAATCACACTGTGTGTTCTCATCAGGGTTTGGACGTTCTGGAGATCATGAGAAACATACATGTTTTTGTCTCGCGCTACCTTTATAACCTCAACAATCAGGTAAGACTTGTTAGCCTGCATGTTCACCATCACCATCTTGAATCAAGCAGCTGTCTGTGCACTATATACAGTCTCTGCTTTCCAATAGATCTTCATAGAGAAGGCGAGTAACAACAAACACTTGAACACCATTAACATCCGTCACATCGCCAACTCCATCCGGACCCACGGCACAGGCATTATGAACACCACGGTGAGTTTACAGGAGAGGCAGTTTGTGTGTGTGTGTGTGTGTGTGTGTGTGTGTGTGTGTGTGTGTGTGTGTGTGTGTGTGTGTGTGTGTGTGTGTGTGTGTGTGTGTGTGTGTGTGTGTGTGTGTGTGTGTGTGTGTGTTTTTGTGCCTCACCTATTGCTCATCTCCTCTCATATTTCTTCAGGTGAATTTCACCTACCAGTTCCTGCGGAAGAAGTTTTACATCTTTAGCCAGTTCATGTACGACGAGCACATCAAGTCCAGGCTAATCAAGGACATCCGCTTCTTCAGAGAAACAAAGGACCAGTCTGATCAGAAGGTAAGAAAGGGCTTGAGTGCCTGTCCAAATTCACCAGGTACACACACAGAGCAAAATGGACAGATGTTGAATATTGCACCTTTTTATAGAAACTAGTAAGAGCTGAAAACTGGACTCAGACCAGCTGTTAAGATGACGTAAATCTGCCAATGAGCATTTTAAATTATCACATCTGAACAGTCATAGACTTTCAGTAAATCCTGTCTCTGGAACGGGGGCTTTTTTCGATTTTCTGTTCTTGGAAACCGTTTAGCTGTCTAATCCTCCTGTAATAACTCCCTGAAGCGCCTGTTTTAAAAAAGCTGCATTATCATATCACCAGGCAAAGTAACGTAGCCCCCTTGCCAGCTCTTGTTCAGCTGTTCTTATCCACATTTTAATTTGCAGTATCCGTTTGAGCGAGCAGAGAAGTTTAACCGCGGCATCAGGAAGCTGGGCATCACTCCTGATGGACAGAGTTACCTGGACCAGTTCCGACAGCTCATCAGCCAGATTGGTGAGAATAACACCTAAATGTTGTTGATCTGTTTTTGGCAGAAATATCTTTTAAAAATTCTGTGCACTGGACCGCAGGTGCAGACAAATGTACACCAGCACAAATGTCACCTTGTTGTATATTTCAGGTAACGCCATGGGCTATGTGCGCATGATCCGTTCTGGAGGCCTCCACTGCTGCAGCAGTGCTATCAGGTAAGAAGAGATGTTGAAGTGTCACTTGTATATATTTGTGCTCCACTGCTATGTTTATATGACGGTGGCTGAGTCAGGTCTCTGTCTATTTATTCCTGATTGTGTAAATATAAAATTAAAGCTGATTAAAACTTGTCATCTCCAGGTTTGTCCCCGACCTGGAGGACATCGTCAACTTTGAAGAGCTGGTGAAGGAGGAGGGACTGTCAGAGGAGACCCAGAAAGCTGCCAGGTATTTCAAAATCACGTTATGTCTCTGACTTAAAACTTGAATGTCAGTCTTCTTAGGGCTGGGCGATATTTTAATCTATATCAATATATTATCAAATGCAATATAACACGAGACCATATCGTTTATATCGATATAGTTTATTTTTCATTAAAATGACTATACATTCCTTCCCTTGAGCCGCCAGTTCGCTTTTATTTCTCCTCCCCCTCTGTCCAGGTCTCCCGCTGCTGTAATGGAAAATTTATATTACATGATTGCGTGATCTTTTATAACCATATATAGCCATGTTTGATCTCAGTAATATTTCAAAAGGTTTTTCAGTACAAAGCGTTGTGCCTTATACTCTTGTTTGGTTTCACTCAGTACCCTTGCACTCATTTATGAAAGTTGTTTGTAGCAGTAGTTGTTTGACGTATAAACTTGGCTTTGGTTCACACGGTCCAGCACAGCTTGTTAGTGAGGTTTGATGATGATGAGCACATTCCATTGTAGCTACAGTACCTACTACAGTTAGATAAGTAAATCATAATAAGTAACGAATACTCCCTAGAAGTGTATAAGAATCAGCGTGGGACTGCCCCACCCTGAACATTTTCTGCAGACTGTCTTGTGCATCAACACTGATCATTGACGTCGTCGCGTCAGAGTCTCCAGTAACTAGCTAGATTTGTCGCTAGTCGCTTTTGGGGGAAAAACAAATCACTGGAGGGTCTGAAAAGTCGCTCAGCACTGGATCACTGATAGTGTGTCAATAAACAGCCGAAGCAGCCGGGTTAGAGGTGGTGCACAGGTCTTGACCTGTGTGTCAGGTGTTGTTGGTCTCAGGGCGCTCTGACCTGTGACTGGTCGCTTTCGTTACATTTAAATATCCCTTCAAAATAAGATTCAGATACAATCGTCCAGGCTCCGATAATACATAAAACAGAAATAATTAATTATTTTGTGTGTGGCCTGGTACCAATTGATTGACAGACCGGTACTGGTCCGTGGCCCGAGGGTTGGGGACCACTGAAATAATGTCCAGATATTTTAATTTGTATTTCCATTTTTACACCTGCAGAAGGAAACACAGCTAGAAAACCTGTTGCTTACCTTAAATACTGTGGATCATTTCCAGTGTCCTGGATTCAGTGTTGGGAGATCTGACCAGCAACTCTGCCGAGGGGACAGAGTACTTCAAGATGCTAGTGGCGGTGTTTGCGCCTGAGTTTCGCAGTGCCAAGAATATGCACCTGAGGAACTTCTACATGATTGTGCCCCCACTGGTCAGTGTCAAGACAAATTTGGCTCTGTGCTTCTTTTTGTTTGTGTTTAGCTTCTCTGGCTGCAGTGTTTCATCTGTTCATTAGTCTATGTAGCGCTCTCAGTAATTGATACACAACACTCTCTCTCTCTCTTGTAGACAGTGAATTTTGTGGAGCACTCCATCAGCTGCAAAGAGAAACTCAACAAGAAGAACAAAACTGGAGCTGCCTTCACAGATGATGGCTTTGCTATGGGTGAGTGATGAATTATACATAATTAAATGCTACGCTAGTGCTGCTTTTTGGCTCCTCTCTCTCTCTTAACGCTGCCTCTCTCGCAATTCTCAGGTGTGGCGTACATCCTAAAGCTGCTGGACCAGTACCTGGAGTTTGACTCCCTGCATTGGTTCCAGGCTGTCAGAGATAAGTACAAGAAAGAGATGAATGCCGTGGTGAAGGAGCAGAACGTCCAGTCTGCCAGCCAGGATGAAAAGTTGCTGCAAACGATGAACCTCACCCAGAAGAGGCTTGATGTTTACCTTCAGGTACAGTCACTGCTGGACTGGCAGCATTATGCATATGCTTTCTGTCCAAGCATGTGCAGAGAGCTATCACTAGATAACTTTGGCACTGAAGAAAACTTGTAGGCCCAGCATGTAGGATTTAGTGACACCAAGCGGTGAAGTTGCAGATTGCACATGAAAACCCTCCCACGGATGAAAATAAACAAATGAATATTGTATTCCTATTCCATTCTTACCAATGCATACTCCTAAATCTTACACACTGGACCTTTAAAAATATGACGGTCCCAGGCAGTTTCTAGAGTTTAAGGAGCCTCTTATTTTCTGTGATTTATGGACCTTTATTTGGGATAGATACCAGAGTTAATGATATCTTTGCGACGTGTAAGCCAAACTGAACCAAAAAATTGTGCTTCATGTCTGTGTGACCCAGAGAAGAACTATGAACTTTGGCACCAAGTGTTTTGAAGTACTTTAAGACACTGCTGCTGTTGGTAAGCAGGTCAGATCAGTGTGTCAACACCTAACCTTGCGTTGTTTTTGTGGTTCTTACCTCATGCAGTATCTTTGCCTCACGTCGCTCCTGCAGTGTCTGAAAACCTCTGAACAGTTATCCACCCTGACCTCTTTGTCTCTTCCTTTCACTTCAGGAGTTTGAGCTGCTCCACTTCTCATTAAGCAGCGCCCGGATCTTCTTCAGAGCAGACAAGACTGCAGCGGAGGAGATTCAAGAGAAGAAAGATAAAGGTTAGGCGGTGTTGTGATGATCGATGGAGTCTTTTTAATTATGCAAACCCACTGACACACCCATCCTGTTATACAGGCTTTTTATAAATGAGTTTTCATAGATAGATAACGTACAAAGAAAGACGGTATTTCGCAAATAACTCAGCTGCCATTTTTCTCCACCAGAAGACGCTGCCAAAGCCGGAGATACTTCAGATGGCTCGACCCCCAATGAAGCTGCCTCAAAGTGACCCTCACTGTGAGATCATGGCCTGGACAGAAGATGAAGTGTGTGGAGAAGATCTCCTGCAGCAGACTGCACTGAGATGGATTTAAAAAACTGACAACTGAGGGAGATTGTTTGTAAGACTCTTTGTGCCCCGTGACAAAGTGATCGTGCTACTGCAGAAAGTGTCTTTTCACTTTTTGTTTCCATTCAACAGAAAAAAACTGTAACATCTCACAGTTTTCAAGTGTTTGCAACTAATACATCCAGTTTCAATCTGTAGCATTTACTCGAGTCGACTGCAATTTGAAAGGGTCATGTGGCTTAACAACAGGTGAAAGGTAAAAGTGAATCCTCTCCTTTGCCACACTGCCTTTTGATACATGTAAATACAGCCTGTATAATTTCCTGTGTAGAAGCTTCAGCTGAATGCGTGTCACTTCAGTCAGTGACTAATCTGCATCTTTGACTTGATTTTAATACTTTGCAGGCGTTTGATGTACTGATTGATTGTTCATGGCCTTAAACGGCAGCTTAATTCTAGCACAGTACTGAGGACTCTTGAGAATGTTTTAATCTTGTTTGTGTATCATGTTTGTCCACTGCTAATTCTTGTTTTGTCCATTTTATACATGTATGACTTGAGGTGTGTATGTGCCTTTATAAATTGTAGATACTTGTTTTGATAATTTGACTAATTTAGAAATAATTCATCCAAACACAAGAGTGTTGAGTTTGATCATTTCTCTGCTGCACTGGAGATGTATCATTACATCACCTAAATTTTGTATCGATAAACACGTGGTACATGTGAAAATGAGGCCATAATTTGGTCAAAATTACATTCCATGAATTAACTTGCTTGAAGAGAAAGTTCTGTAAAGTCTTTGAAGACTAATAAAACTTGCACTTTGGACAGAATTTAATGTCTCTTGAGTTTTAAACTCAAAACCTTGCACTCTTAATGTTTGCTCGGGATGATTCCCTGGTGTTGACATTAAACTGTGTACTAAATGCATGTTAATGTGTTCCTTGGCAGTTGTGCACAGGTATTAACTACAAATCTGGACATAAGGAAAAACTGACTCCAGGAGAGGACTTTAAGTCAAGGAGTGACTTTAAACAATAACAAATAAAACACGCACACGTTTGTTCAGGAAAGCCTTTTCTGCTTTAATACAAAGAAAAGAAGCTTTTAACTTCAGAAAATACAAGATTGGTCTGGATTTTTTTTCTCCTCAAATTGTCATTTTTCCGTTTCCTATGAAATGCTGCTGTTCACCGCTGTTCAAACAGCTTTAATTGAAATACATCCCTTCTTTTGCTTTGGACTCGAAACTTGTGGGGGATGATCTCCATGTTTTTTTTTTTCCTTTTGTTTGTTTTTTTTTTTTCAGCTGAGAATCAGGCCTTTCCTTAAATTACATTTTAATTTCGTATTATTTTGATTTAAGTGCCCGCAGTGCCATGTGACACCCTGTCCAGCAGATCCAGAAATGTCCTGTTACGTCCACATATTGCATCCATGCTCACCTCATAAAAACGAGGTACAAGGCAGGGCAAAATTTCTTCCAAAATAGATGTCATATATATATATACATACATATATATATATATAGCAATCATATATACACATTCGTACATACATATACTAATTTATGTGATGCAAAGAAACAAAAAATGTACACATTTCTTACAAAATTGTAACAAAGACTGGAAAGTGTTTTGTTTGCTCTGGAGCAACATCGTGTAGCTGTTTAGCCTCTGTGAGGGTTTGTCCACATTTGTGGAACCCAAAGTAGTCTCCCAGATTTGTGTCCATGTTCAACTGGCACAGAACTCACAGAGAGAGAGAGAGAGAAACAGTATGAGACAGAAAAAAAACAGGTTGGTGGTGCAAATACAGAGGTTGGAATCCATGTAAATGGAAGGAAGAAAAAAAAAAAAGGGTGAGATGAAAAGGGATGCACGTGGAAAAGTTGCATGAACCCCCCCTGACCCATAACAAAAAAATGGAAAAGGAAAAATATTATCAGGGAGTGTTCACATAAAAAAAAAATCACAAACAAATTTTGTGTTCTTTTATTACTAAATATAGTGCAACAATAAACATTGCATTTCTTTCACCCTTTCACTTGCGTCTGAGGATGTTCACTTTGCTTTCCCCGACTTTTTTTTTCCTGCTCTCAACACTTGTGAAAACAAGGCGTCACCCCTTGTTCTGTCACTGTCCTGTGCCACAAGGTCAGTCCTCCTTTTCTGCAACAAAACAGGCTTCAGATTCAGAGACGTAAACATAACACAGACCCTGCTCAAAACAAGACAAAAAAAAAAAAAACTGGAGAAACATAAAGAATAAAAACAGAACAAGTGTTGGTTGTTTTTTTTGGGCAGCATGTAATTTTGGAAAGGCAGGGCAGTTTTGATGGTGGCGAAGACCCCCGCAGTCAAATAGCCAAATCCTTCGAGGAATAAAAACCAAGCTGTGTGAACCACAGCGCCCCTCCTGGACAACACTGTCGTGTGCAGGAACAGCTGTGGCCTCCGGACTGGTTGGGCCTTAGAAGGCCTGCTGGGCTGGGTTGTAGTTGAATGTTGTTGGCACGTGTGGCCTCTCCTCCAGCTTGTCATACTCCAGATGAAATTCCTTAGGAGACGCAGACACAACGTAAACATGATTGGAAAATCTCTAATTCGCATGCAGAGAGGCAGAAGAAAGACAAAGTCTAACCTTGGCTACTTTTCTCCAGTTAAGACAATCAAAGAAGTAGTAGGTTCCCCTCTCGTAGGCGTTGGTCTTCAGTGTAGGCTCCATGCCAGGTGCCCTTGTTATCCAAACCCGCTCTTCTTTGTGGTACCTCCAGTCCCGGTTAAAGCTGCGGAATGAAGTCGACCAAACTGAATACGAGGAAATAGGGAGCAAATCCTGCGAGTGACCTCTGACTCCCATGAAACTTTAACCCAAAGAAGCAAGTACTCACAGCTCTACTGCTGCCAGAAGCTGTAGCAGGTCTCCACCATTCATGTAGTACAAGTAGAACAACAGGTCTTCACCGTATCGAGCCAGTTTAATTGCTGCCAACTGGAAGCAGGACAGCAGAAAAACAAAAGAGAATTAGTTTTTTGAATTTGTGTACAACCTAAAAACTGGCACTGCTCTGAAGCTCATAATTACCTTGTCCCTTATGTGGATATTGGTTAAGTATTCAGAGGGAACATGGAAGTCTGAAAAGGCAAGCACAAGTTAGGCAGTTACTCACACAACAAAGTCTCAGCTAATTATCATGCACAAAGACCAATGTCAGAATTTAAATCTGATGACTGGTTAAACGTCTGCTGATTTAGTGATCATCACTATTCATCAAGTTGCCTCGTGAATATTTGGTTGCTCACTGAATGCACCCTCCCCTTTTAAAATCGACTGCATAGTAAAACCCTTTCAGACATCATCCAATCACAAACTTCCCCTTTGGTCTATTTCCACGCTCAAATAAAGCAACATTAGAGTGCAATGTGAGTGCTACTGCTTTAGAGCACTAGATTTGATCAGATCATAGAGCAAACAAACTATTGGTGGAATAGTGCAGCTAGATGAGGAGCAGGTTCCTCCAGTCAGTCTGTCTGTCATAAAAATGTCTTCAGACTTGCTCTGACTCTGACAATCTTAAGAGTTAATCAGGACAGGGAAATGATCGCTAAAATAAGGTCATTAAAAACAAATTAAGAAGCTGTCCTCCAACATACTTCACATTAATGTCTTACCAATGTCTTGAGGTCGACAGGGCGATGAAGCCCAAGGAGAGGCGAACTTGGGGTACAAGTTTCTGTCGGGAAACAGGGTTGCAGTAAGTTTTTGGCACTCTGAACATCAAAACAGAACAACATTAACAAAACAAGGACAATTAACCCTCATCTGTCACTACGGACATTTCTGTCCAGTTCCTCTTTATCTCGCCATTATTTTGCCTGTTTGTGCATATGGCACATTTTTTATGACAAAGTCTGTCAAATCTGACAATTTTAATTTATCAAATAAATCAACAGAACACTGAAAGAAATTTACTACCTTCTTAAGTCATTAAGGAAAAAATGTGGACTTCCAAAAAACTGCTATAAAAACCTTCATTCAATCATTTTGAGGGTTTTAACCCTTTAAATGCCAGTTTGATTATTGATGGGAAATAACTGTGTTTTTTCATAAATAACAACAGTGACACAGTGTGAAACTAAGCTGCCAATGGCAGCTCGTCATCTTCAGTATCTTTACTGTTCTTCTAGGTTGGCTGGGGGCAGGACGCATTTGTAGCCACGGTCATTTGGCTTCATCTACTTGTGTCATGTACTTTTGTCTGTTTTGTCTGTTTTGAGTGTTGCGGTTTTTTGGCGCTCTGGAGGCAAAACGTGTACAATGAGAAAAAAATTCAGTGTAAAAATGGCATGCTGGTAAAAAAAGGAGGGTAGTGTCTGTGCCTGCAATATGTATTACAGGTCATATAACATTTAACTAGGCAATTCATTTACATGAAACTACTACTGATTTATTAATCCCGCTTATATTCTTCATCGATTGCATGTTGGCATACACCTGCTGGCTAATGAAATTGTATTTAGAAGAGAACGGCTTTCTTACTCTGGTGAGTTTAAGTTGAGTCCCAGTGTCGTGAGGTCACTTCCTAGTGCCAGATGGACCATTCCCGGATCAGTCTCCGCTGCCCGGATAAACGTCAGCAGGCCAATCATGCCGAATTGGTCTGTTACCATTCCTGAGGGAATGTTCGTCACCCGACCTGCAGCGGCAGGATAATCCAGAGTTCAACAGACTGCTCAAACTGGGCTGTGATTTACAGATAATACTTACTCTCAATACATTACCTCCATATTTCTAAACCACACTCCGTGCACGCATCGGAGAGCAAACCAAGCCAATTACTTTCTTAACAAGTGACTAATGACAGAGTAATGGGAAGATGATAATGGTCTGTATCACACTGAACATATTCTTTTGGTTTTCCCTCACTGTAGCCTATCCAATAATTATCTAACACCAAATGCAGGGTAGAGAGCCCAACTGCCTCACCCAAGTTGTGCGATTAAGAAGGGATGTCTCAGTGGAATTGGAGCGATACGATTGGCTGAGAGGTCTCACCATCGGGCAACACCTGGATCCCTTTCTTCTGGTTGTTGTTCTGTGCTGAGGCCGTCTTGTCTCCGGGGAACTTGGGCCCATCTGTATTGGATGTGCTCTTGCTCGTGGAGTTCAAGTTCTACAAACAAAGAAAAAAGAAAAAGACAGTTTTTAAAAAGAGAAAAAAAAAAATCACCAGAAATAATTCTCTTTGATGTGTACCCTTAAAAAAACAAACAGACATCCTGCCGCACTGTGCCGAAGAGCCACCAGTGGCTCACACTTACAGTTTTGCTGTCGTCGTTGTTCAACGTGGGGTCCTTATAGTTTGGGCCAGGCAGTGCAGGGAAGTCCTCGTTATGGATGGAGAAATCCTGTGTCTGTTCAGTTGATGGCTTTGTCACCATGCCAACTTGATGATGATGAACACAGTGAAGTAGAGATTATAATTCCCCAAAGTGTGAGACGCAATGAATCAAAACAAAAAGGGGTATCATCAGCAATTCAAGTTTCTGTGCATCAAAACAAAACAAAAAAAAAAACAAAAAAACTTGTCTAGTATTATGAACCCTGTCAAGAAGCTTTTCCTCTCCTCAGGTCATCTACCGCCTACTGCTAGTGTAAAAATAAGATATTAGATCTCGGGCCTAATGGCCTACCATAAGGAGCCCGTCCAGCCAGTGGGTTGAGCACCGGTGTTGGGTTTCCAGTCCCTTCTCTCCGACTCCTGTCTGCTAACGCGGGGAAGTCTGTCAGATCCAGTCCCGTTACATTCTCACTCCCATCTGCAGCAATAGGAAGGTCAGGAACTTGTAATGTCACCTTCAATATGTAGCAATTATTAACTTGGTAATCTAATTTTATTACCCTGCAAATGAATTGCATGCCAACTCCAATCCTAAGTAACAAAGGTTGATCGAACTACTATACTCTGTCTGTTTCAGCAGTCTGAATGATAAGAAGTGGTGGAATGGGTTTACCTTCACTTTTCATTTTTACATGACTGAATTTCACTTTTAAGATTTCACCATAAAAGATGCACAGACTTTTTCAAAAGAGTTTCGTTTGAACTGATCGGTCTTCAAAAAACGACACTGTTCACTGCATGTTACAGGCAACGAGGTCATCTTGTCATGACAACAGTTCAGAATACGCATTCAGTAATAGAAAGTGAAGAGGAAAACGATGAAAGATGAACATAAAAATCAATATAAAAAATGTTATGTTATGTCAAGTATTGTGAAGAATGGTGTATTTATGAAACGTAATTCTCACTGTGGTTTCTGTATAAGAGAATTTTTTAAGGCGTCAGATTGCTGAACATTTTTTTAAACACTAAATGAACACAGGTGCATTTCAGGAGTGTTTAAACGCACAACTAATCATCCATTGGCATATGCACCCGATTCAAATAAACCAACCTGTGCCGTTGAAGATGTTGCTTGATAATGAATTGTTCATCCCAAAAGCCTGATTGCGGTTCATACCAAATCCTGACATGCTGCAGAGATAAAAGAAAACCAAAAACCAACAATAAACTTCCAGCTTCCAAACGTCAACCTTCTGCTTCTGGACGCAAAACAGCAGACATGTACGAGGACGTGAATACGGGACATGATGTTTACCTGTTTATGGTGAATGGCTGGCGTGCTGGTTGCTGTTTGGGCATACAGATGATACTGGGCGAGCTGCGGTTGGGGCTGCCCAGCCCTGAGCTGCCCATACTATTGGTCCTGCCGCTCATTCCGATGCCTTGACCGACCTGAGAGTGGTTCAGCATGTTCCTCGAGTTCATCGGTAATGTCCCCCTGGTAAATCATCAAAGGGGTCTCACGCATTTGCCATTTGCCCTCATCATTTCCCTTTATAAACCACACAGGTGTGTGTCGGCAAACTCACAAACAACAGTTTCATACACACCTGCTTGGTGATGGAGGGGTATGGAGGGACATGGCGGGGACCCCTGTTGTGGGGGTGATATGACTTGGTGGTAGCGTGCCTTGTGTTAAATTTCGGTTTAACTGAGGCGTATTGTTCCCCATGCCCCTTACCGAGAAACCGAGTGCACCTGCGTAGAGACACGGAGGAAACACGCAGGGAGAAGAAACTTTTAGTTTTAGTTCACCATAAACGTTTGCCACACTATTTAAACACAAGACTTTAAATGTGCTACGCACGAGAACGGTATGGGGAAAAACAAACACTTACTTTGTGGACCGTACAAACTTGCGCCGAGCTGCGACAGCTGACCCGACGACGACGGCGAGGGAGATGAAAGCATCTGAAGGAAAGATTTGAGGACAGGAGTCAGAAAACTAGAAAACGCCTCCTCTGGTGTCCACTCATGATGTGACAGGCGTGTGCAAACACACTCACATCTTTGTCCGACCGATGTGGGAACATCGACGACTGGTTGTAGTACATGCTTTCATCAGTAAAGTCGTTATCGACAACCTCGACAAACTCTACAAATTTCTTTCTAGCACCAAACATGCCTTTCGTCACCTGGAGAGAGAGAGAGCAGAGCTAATGTCAAAGATGTTAGGGCAACAGGTAGTGAACAAACACACGTTACATTTCCGATCTAAACACGCTGAAACTTTATGTTGCAAATATCCAACTACATAAAGTTTAAGAAGCACTGTAGAACAGGTTCACCATTACAGATTTGGATTCATTGTGCAGCTTCACTAAGATAACATTCACATTTTTACGCACAGAGCAACATTTCCTATGAGAGCACCTTTAAACTAAATGGAAACCCCCTTTATCCTCATTTGTTTGTCACTCTCTGTGACATATTTGCCATCTTACGGTTGCTAAAACAAAGTTTCGATGAGTGTGCGTCCAGTTTTGTAACCCTGTACGCGCATATGGGCTGAAGATGTTGAACTTTCATAACAAAATAAACAATTTCTCTCATCCGAAACAGCTGTTAAATGAAGCACTGACAGCAGGGCTGACCTTTAACTCTCCGCCTGTTAAACTTGCGCGGGTGTCGGCGTGTCTTGAAGTGCTTAAATCAGCCAATATGACACTGTTGAGAGAATTAGATGCACCGATGCTAACGTGCTAGTTAGCATTAACGTTAGCAGGCTAACTGCTTGTAATCGAGCTGTGTTAGCCTAGCTAGCCTAACGTCAGTTTGCAAACGGGCTACCTTAACACGGAGCTAAGTGCCACAACATACCGGAACCTTTCAACTCCAAAACACCCCGTGTAAGCCACCAAACAGCGGTCACTATAAGGCAGTAATTTGGGCCCTCTGTGCCTCCATATATCCACAGTCAGCTGTTCGTTTTCTCGGCTCCGTTTGCAGCCAGCAGCAGCAGCAGCAGCGACAATCTGCCGGAGCTAAAGGCTAAAGACCCACTCGATATCGAAACGGGAGGGGGGGGGCAGGGAGATAAATAGCCCACACGGAAGGCTTAAAAGTGTACGGATTCTATTTTAATATGCCGGGAAATGAGTAAAATATCCTCACCGCATCAATTTCCCTTCTCTTCGTTAGATCCAAGATGGCTGTGTGTATTCTGAATCGAAAGAGGGATAGCCTTTACCCTCTGACCTTACAACCTGCTGACCACTTCCGTACACAAAACGTGAACCTGCCTGAGAGTGCACTCATCAGGGGGCTCGGCAGTCACCAAGAACAGAGCACACAGCGGAAAACTTTGTCACGTTTTGTACATTTTGTACTGAAGATAAACGAGCACGCTGCTGTCAAGCCTCTGCCTCCCTCCTGTGATCATAAAGGTGTCTTACATTATGAAAATACTGTGCTGTGTATAGCTACAGAGGAGGCCTGTCAGCAGTAATGTCACATAATACAGATCCCTGTTTGTGTATTATTGCAGTTTTCTCCCGAGAGCCTCAGATACTGAAGTAGAAAATTGATGTCACAGGTTGAATTTCCAACTAAGCAATGCATGCACCTGCCCTGTCTTTCCTGGTCATTCAGTGTCTTCAGCCTAATCTAACTGTACATTGTTTTTGTTTTTTTATCTCTGTAGTTCTATTTCTTATTTCCATTAAAACACACACATATACATACAGTTCTATTTCTTGGTGCATATTCTTTGCACAGGTTTAATTTAAATTTTAAATTCACATTTATTTCATAGGTTAATATTAATGTTTAATGTATGTTTACCGTGTCTCATGCTGCTACTGGATGCATCTATCTATCTATCTATCTATCTATCTATCTATCTATCTATCTATCTATCTATCTATCTATCTATCTACGTCAAGGTCCTTCTGGCTGTTCCAAAGTTGAGACTTAAATCTAAAAGGTGATGGTGCTTTCAGTGAACCAGTGACTTATTTTAAATAACTTCTAAAAACACCTCTTTATTATTATTGTTGTTGCTTATTTATTCAATTATTTATCTGATTGCTTTATATCAAACAAACAAACAACATAACGACATCAAACTTATCAAACATAACATTAAGTACAATAAATAACTCTCCTATTCTCTCCAGCCAATTCACAACCACAAAGATGCTATGTAAATAAAGTTGTTATTATTATTATCATTAATTTCTGGAAAGACAGGATTTTGTCAAGCTCTAGGATCCATATATAAATATCATTAAAGATGAGTGAAAGAAACTACCTGAAAGGAACTTTTAAACTGTGGAAATATAGTTAGGAAATATTATTTTATTTGTTTTATTTATTTGTGTTTATTACTTACCACACAGCAAACCTGGGCCAAACTGTGCAGAGAGAGTGGGGCTACACAGGATCCCACCAGCTCATCTTTGCCTTTCCCTTTGCTCATCTTGTCAGGAGCCTTTCCAGACTGCATAAATGTTAACCTGTCTTAGCAGGAAAAACAGGTGTAACTAATGACTCCTGCTATGACATATGAAAATGTCTGCGGTGAACAGAGTCTATTATTATTGCACAGCTCTTTCTGTGTGCTCGGCCGGGGTGCTGTGCACTGTTGCCTGTTTCAGGCCCCCGGGCAGTGAGTGGATAAGGAGAAGTACAAGTGCTAAAAACAGGCTGTCAGTGAGTGAAAACAGACAACAGGCAAACCTTCTGATAAAGAAAATGAAATTCCTTCTCGGGGTTTATCTCGTTGGAAAATAGCCATAATGGTATGCAAGATTAGCATGGGCAAATCACACCTCAGACAGGTAGGGATGACATGCCACATCTTACAGTTAAGATAGATAAATAGGAAATGATACAATATGTAAAACTACAACATGAGCACATGGATTTGGAGGATTTTTGGAGTGGTTGTGGGCACTGAAGTTTCGACTCCACACTGACCACATGTCCAAACAGTTCAAGCTAGAGTAAACACAAAGATACACCCTCCACCACACTTCTTAGTTAGTTTTCTGGTAAATGTCACTGTTTTTCCTGCAGTGTTCACTTCAATTCTCCACTTCCTGAAGAAACAGTTCAAAACAGCCTATGATTTTACGTGTGCAAAACACATCCCAACTCCCTCTTCGGTCTCCTTCCCTAAAAACCCACTTGTCTGGCCCGGTGGCACAGACCCAGAACTGAGTCTGGGACGATTAAAACAGAATGTAAATGACCTTTGCTGCTCTTTCATCACAAAGCACTTCTTACACTTATCCATGGCACTCAGCCCCATCCTGTCTCTCTCCCTCTCTCTCCCACCTCTGTCATCTCGGAAAAGAAGGGGGGAAAGTCATTAGGCTCAAATGGGGAGGAGAGAACAGCTAGTGGTTGCTATCACCATGAAAGTCAGGGCAAAGCTCAGAGCCACTGAGAGATAGTGGGAGGACTGCACTGGGGAATATCTGCCCAGAGAATACAATACGTTTTCAGCTCATTAAGTTGGATAAACAAATGGCTTACTGTAGGAGATGCTGAGAGTCGTGGACATCAGCGGGAAAACATTGGAAAGTAGGTGTTTTTTAATTGTCTTTATGATCATTTTCATGTCGGCAGCGCTCTCTGTTGTCTTGTTGACCGCTCGTGACGCTTATTTTCATTGTAAATTACTTGTTATGTGGCTTTTATAACACAAAACAGTGTAATTCAGTGTCATAATCTTTTAATTGCTTCATATGCTGATGCAATATTATGAAGATGCGATACAAACTTGTTGTTTTTGTATATTATCAAGATCAATAACTAGAGGGGCGGTGGAGGAGCATTAATGGGATGCCATTAAATTTATTGGACGACACTAATCGCCCATCTCAGTGCGCCCCTCGTCTGGCACTACATTGATGTGGAGGACCGGTGGTGTGTCAGAGACAGTGAGCAAGATGGGTAACGCCATTCGAGGTGTCATTGCCTTCATTCCCTCGGAGCGCTGCCAACGCTTCTTAGTAGGTGACCTGAAGGAGATGCCACTTGATCGGACCCTGGACCTGAGTAGTCGGCAGTTGCGCCGGCTGCCTGTTGCTGCCTGTGTCTTCCATGAGCTGGTGAAGCTCTATCTGAGTGACAATAACCTCAGCAGTTTACCAATTGAACTGCAGGGCCTGAAGAAGTTGCAGCTCCTGGCTCTTGACTTTAACTGCTTTGAAGAGCTCCCTCCAGCTGTTTGCCGTTTACCCCAGCTCAGCATCCTTTACCTGGGTAACAACAGGCTTTGCCACCTCCCCAGAGAACTGAAAGAGCTCAAGGAACTTAATACTTTGTGGCTGGAGACTAATTGCTTCACTGTTTTCCCTAAGGTGGTGTGTGAGCTCTCTAATCTAAAGACCCTGCATCTCGGTTATAACCAGATACAGAGTTTACCAAAAGAGCTTAGCGGGCTGGAAGAGCTAAGAAGTGTCTGGCTTGCGGGGAACCAGTTGGCAGAGTTCCCACCAGTGTTGCTGGAAATGCACTTTCTCGCCGTCATTGATGTGGATCGGAACAGAATACGACGCTTCCCTGGTCTGTCTCACTTGCAGGGGTTGAAACTCATCATCTACGACCACAACCCCTGTGTTAACGCCCCGGTAGTCGGCGAGGGAGTCAGAAGAGTCGGGCGCTGGGCGGACAGCTCGGATGATGAACAGGAAGATGAGGGGTCAAAAGCAGCAATTGAGAGTACAGCAGAGGTCACGGAAGAACACCCTGAGGAGGAGCACAACATTAAGGACATTTAGGGTGAAGGAACAGGAAGTGACTTTCAGCTGTGGTGAGTCCTGGCCGTACAGGATGACATCCAAGTGGAGCACCATGAGCAGGGTGGTGGTGTGTTATACATCAGGCTGACAGTTGGTCCATGTATGGTAAAGACAATCATAATGAGCTGTCATGCGTCAGTTTGATTTACTACCCTCTTAAGTCATCAGAAATGTCCACCAATCTGTTATAAGTAATAATATAACAAATTAATATTTTTTTCTGCACAAATACTTACTTGAAGTTATTTATGAAAAATACAAATATTAATTTGTAGTTGCAGTTTTTTTTTCTTTTGGAATTGGACATTTTTGTCCTTAATGACTTAGAAAGTAGTAAAAAAAATAAATCAGTGTTCTATTAATCTATTTGAAAAATTAAAATTTGAATTCCAAAAAAGGAGACTTTGTTACAAAAAAAATGTGCCAATTGTACAACTCTGTGTATGCCACTATTTATGTCAAAGTTTTTAACTGTTTTATTTTATGTCACAAAACATATATCTTGGGAATTTTACAGGCGGTAAAATATCTGTTGTTTCAACACAGATGAACTTAAAAATATTAGTAGTGTCTTTTCAGTACAGCAATAGATTCATGCTGTTCTATTAAATTCACTAAGGCTATACTGTGGGTCATGTAAGAATTTCATCATATGCTGTCAAACCATAACCATTAAATCAACAACAGGCATGAGAGCGCAGCATATAAACACAAAGTGTGTGTCGATGTTGAGAAAAAAATGAAGGATTCATTACACATATTCAGAGTCTGAGATGATATCTGTACCTGCTGAGGCTAAATACAGTGAGGTTTTTTAAACCAGTGATGGATGGTTTAAGTCAATTAGTGCACTCCTTATTCAGACCAATGCATAATTCATCTGATATATTGGAGCTGCGGCTTTGAATAAAGACTGCTAATGGGCCTTAATATCATCGCCATAAGGTTCTGATCTGAAATAGATCGTAAGATTTGCACATTTCCAATTCTCCAGTGTGCTGGGAAAATGTTCCGTAAACAACATTAAATGTCCTTTCACAATGTATCATCTGGCACATATTGAATCCTTTTTAAAGGAAATGTAGGAGAATCGATTCAGAATGGACCACATGTCAGCCCAGCCTTTTTTGGAAATGAACACAGTGAGCTGCTGTATTTCCGACTTTAATTCAGCTTCCTAGAAAAAATAATTAATTTATTGTGCATTTTAGAAATTCATATAAAGACATCTTTCTATTATACACACATAGTTATTGACTCTGTTAAACTGCCCTCTAGCACACCTAAATCCAAAGTAATTTGATCTGTCACAAACATAACATGCCCGTGGATATACTGTACATGAGGAATATGAGCTTTCTGTGTAACTGTGTGGAGATCAAGACTTTTTTTAAATTGCAGATCAGTTCAAACGTTTTTCTTTCTTGAACATGGTTACTGTCTGTAAGTATAAAACTGTATTTTATCTACTTGTTGCCCAAAAGAAGAGTGTGTATTTTTTTACATTTCCTGCTTTGTTTTGATTTCCTCTTTTTCATTTTTTAAAGACTTTAAACATTTTTTGGAAGATTTTATCAGAATTTTAAGCTAGAATTGTGATACTTTCAGCTGCTTTATTATTTGACTAGTCTACATACAAACTTGTAGGAGAGAATAAAGAAAGAGAAGTGAACCTCTGTATGTTTCTTTAATTTGTTCAAACCATAGATAACACATACACTGATGGTCATACATACAAGTACAAGTATATTCCACATGACAAAATCCAAGATGATAGATCATGAGTGTAACAATATCTTTGGTACAAAATCCTACATCAACACAACGTAGACATATCCTTTCATAAACTTGCTTAAAGCTTCCTTGAGGTTAAATATAAGGAGCCATTTACCAATAATTCCTCCATCACTTTCATCAGCTGTAACAACCAGCACCGATTTCAATACAGTAACTGATCTTAAATACAAACACGTTTCATTAATGAAACTCAGATAGCTTAAAAGACTAAAATATAATGGTGCTTAGTTGTAAGTGAAACACAATAAATATAATTTTCAACATTAAACAGCAGAGTGCAAACTGCACTGTAACACGAAGATCTGATGGAATGAACGCCAACTTTGTGAAGGCAGTGAAGCTTTAACTAAATGTGCCATGACATCTAAATCAACCCATTACCCGGCGACAGAACATCTCTATTTGAAAGATAAAAATGCCTCATGTCCTCTCAGGCTGGACCCATTGCACAGTTTGTTTTTTTCCCCCCAAAGAAGTCATTAAAAACAAAGACACTTTTTGAAGCACATTTTCCAAATCGAATCGCTCGAACAGAGCCCCTCAGATAAAAAGTATCATGAGGCTTTTTTGTGTGTAACACTCCTTGTTATTCCAACTTCCAAAAACCAACTTAAGATTTAGGTTTTTCCAACATCGGAGGGGGGGCAACTACATTCAAACGTCAGCTATACAGAGGTTTAAACTGAATTACAATGGGAGGATTGTCAGATTATGTGCATCAGATATTGCAGTCTGACCACCTTACATAACACTGGAGGAGTAAAACATGGGCAGGTTCTTTAAAAGGGTGTGTTCAATTGTTGATGTTAATCCCAAATTCCAACTGGCAAAAACAACCCATGAGCTGGAATGTAGTATCTCCTGCTGTAGGCATCATTACGGATCAGTACAAACATAAGAGTGCTGCAGTTTAAGCAGAAAGAAGTGAGCAGAGGTCAAAGTTACAATGAGGTCAAATGTTCTCAACAAGACAAGAAGCTGTGGTTAGTTAGCTAAAACAACACAAGTATTAGATTATCATGCACCTGTCTTTAGGGCAAACTCAAACACTGAGTCCCTTAATATCAGCCAGATCACATTCAATATCTGGTGAGGAGTGATGGGACATTGTATGCGCTGGCATGGTTCACAGGCTCATCCATGGTCCAGGTCTCTGTCTGAGTGTTGTCTCACTTGGCTGAGGCAGCTGGCACCCATCCAACACGTCTGAGCTGCCTGTCTCCCCCGGCTCCGTAGAGTCATGAGACCCTTCTTCTTCCTTGGTAGCCAGCGTGTCAGCCCCTGAGGCATCTGGGATTATTGGAGGCTTCTTAGACGCCGGCTCCGCCACTGTGTCATTTCCCTCGAGATCAGAGGCCTCGCTCACAGATCCAATCACTTTTGGATCGGTGAGTTCCTTCTGGGAGTTTTCCTTCTCCATGCGCTTCCGAGCCTCCTCTCTCCTCTGCTGGATGCGGGTGTTGTCTCCCATCATGACCCTGACTCTGACTTGATCCGGAGGCCAGAGCCCACCCCATATGAACTGCAGGTAGCTGAACAGCACGATGACGCTGAGGAAGGCAAAGTTGGTGGCCACGCCGATCACAGCAGACGTCAGGGGGAAGTTGTACAGGACATATCTTATGCCGGTGAAGTAGGCGTGGATACGGAGCTGAGATGAGTAGATCTGCACACGTCTGGACTGGATCTCAATGACGGCGCCAACGGTGGGCTGATAGGCATTTGTCTTGTAGTCTGAGAAGAGCTCAACTTCGATGAGCTGCTTCTGCTCGGAGATCCCAGTCAGAAGCAAAGGCGAGAACATGAAAGTACTGAGTGTCTGCAGGAGGGTGGAGCGGTAATGCAGCATTGTAGATCGTCCCACAGATGAGACAGTCTTCCCACCTTTGGTGTAAGAAGACATCTTGACCATGAACATACCCAGCTGTTCATTCACCGGAGACTCCGGCATCTCCAGCTCCAGAGATATTCGATAAGGCTGACCGTAAGCCATCACCTGGTCCTTGTCATTCTTCATGAAGGAGATGTTGGCCGTGGGGAATGAACAAAGTGCTGACTCCGAGGCGTCACAATCAGAGGTGTAGTAGAAGTGCACAGGGGTGGAGAAGCTGACGGTGGGCATGTAGGAGTAATAAAAGCTCCCGTAGAGGAAGATGGACACCCATAGCAGCAGCACCAGGACACACAACAGGATGGCAGCCTGAAATAAAGTCCGCCGGGCTTTGAGGAGAGTCACAGCGGCTACATCGTGTACCCAGTGCAGGACAGGTCCCATCGCACCTCCCATCGTGTCTGGTGCGGAACACGCCGTCCTTCCTCTGGTCCTGGTTTGGGTTGTTGGTGCTTCTTCGAGCGCTGCCGACTGCTGGCACCGGGGTGGCTCTTTATGTTCATGCATCAGTGGGTGGCTCCCCTTTGAAACCGGCTATAATTGCTTATCTTCGCCCTCCCATGTCTGGCTACACACTCACTTAGCCAAGCTTGCTATGCTAATTACGGCTAGTTTGCTCAATAAGTACAAGTACGCGACAAAATCAAACTATAACGAGCCTCTAATGTTGAATATTGATGTCGTCTGATGACTTAGTCGTAAGGTGTGTGACTGAGCTCGTCAGCAACTTAGCCAGCATTACAATCCAGCTGGTGCTAAACAGCAAAACATGACCTTATGAACCGGACGTGGATGTCTTCTTTTGTGCCAGCTCGGAGCAGCCAACCGGAGCTAGAGGAGCCGCCTGCAACAACGACGCCAGTCAGCGAAGGGAGCAGCAGACAGGCCCTCGGACTGTGAAGACACCGATGGGGAAGAAAACTCGCATCGCCGGGGGAGCGGTTGGTCGGAGAACGATCCTACAGCTTTCACCTCCCGGGCTCCGCGGGGGGACTGCCGGAGAGAGGGACGAAGGAGCCTCGGGATCTGATGGTATTTTTCTGGTTCAGCATTAGCAACATGCTAGCTACATGCTAAATACAGGGGGTGTGAAGAATGGGCCTGTCTGATTTAAAAATAGACACACCTGAACGAAATGAGCAGCTGAATTGGCTAACATCTGGTGAAAAGATACACTGTCAGTAAGAATAATCTAAACCACGGCTACGGCTCGTGAAATTTAATCGTTATTTTTTACTTAACGCGGCGGCCACGAGCTAACGGCTAGCATGCTAAGCTAGCTGTTAGCAAGCTAGTGTTTTTTTTGTAAGCTTGCTAAAATAGGCTTAAGATAAATGTAATTAACCCAGGTTACCTGAGACGAATACCTTCGCATTTGACTTGCTTTATGGACACAGGGTGTGTGTGACTGGTTACAGGGTGTTTGAGTGCCTGTGGCTAAAGCTAAAGTTACAGCTAGCACGCTGGCAGCTAGCAAGTGTTGGGGTTCAACGTTAACCTCTGTGGTTTGACGTGCTTTCTGCAGACGAACAGGAGGGCGACGGACAAAGATTTGTGAGAGAAATACGTTCAAACATGAAGGCTCCCGCAGTAAAGGCCACAGGTGAAGTAACTACGTGTGTGTTTCTCAGGTAATGCTAACAAGTAAGGCTCACCACTTGGATTGACCAGTAGTTGTTTGTCTCCCTCTGCAGAGGGCTTGTCTTTGCTTGGAGCCTATGAAGATAGTGACGATGATGAAGCTGGAGACTCTCAGCATGCGACGGCAAACTCTCAACGCATCCAGTCGAGTGACATCGACAGTACACTGGCCAATTTCATGGCTGTGAGTATAATTTGCTGACACGCACCTTGAAAGTAACCGATTCTTGTAAATACCTGCATCATTTATGTATGTGTGTATATATTGTAATTGTGGTGACTTTTGCACTTCTGTGTGATTTAAATGAAGTGTGTACATTTTAGCAAGTGTACACAGATCAGTCTAAAAGACACAGTTATATTGTGTGAGTAAGTGAGAAGACCGCAGGTTGTACAAAATGTCTAGTGTGCCTTTTTAAAAAGTAATGTTACAGGGATTCAGGGTGAGAAATCGGATAGCACAGCATGTACTTGTAATTATATCTGTGGGCCTGATCCATTGCGGATAATTGTGGGGGGGTACAAAGATACAGAATCGACTTTGTTTAGGTTTCTAACTTTAGGCATAGTATTACAGAATCATGTTATTTATGTAAAGACTACTGCTTTGACCAGTTCCATCTTAGGACTGCAAAGATAAAATATTTCTGTTACCATTTTTCCTCACCACAGGAAATTGATGCAATCACCACTCAGCCAAGTTCAGACGATGCAGCGTCTCATTCCTCAGTCCCAACTACAGCCCCTCCCAGACCTGAAGTCAATACTCAGCAGCCGGCTGCCAGTGAAGAACAGAATCAACAAAGCACAGAGTTTGAGTACAATACTCAGTACTCACTCGCTGGAGGTAAATGTCTTTGTGTTACCTTCTTGATATTTTGCTTCTACTTTCCAAACGGCTCCACATTGATGAATTCATTCAGGAGTACTTATAGAAGAATATGCCTTCATTTGTTTTTAAGCATCTCATGTATGTGTTTCTGCAGTGGGTGTGGAGATGGGAGACTGGCAGGAGGTTTGGGATGAGAACTCTGGCTGCTACTACTACTGGAACACTCTGACCAATGAGGTGTCCTGGGAGCTGCCACACTATCTAGCTGATCAGGTGCAAAGCCTGGGGCAGTACGCCAACAGGTAGGAGGAAGTGTTACTTTCTGAACCTCAAACATATTTATCATGAAGCCATATAAAAATCACTGTACGTACATGAGCTGAAGTATTCTGTTTTTTTGTCTCCAGGACAGACTTTCAGCTGTGTATGATGTGTGTTTTTTGCTTTGTAGCTCTAGTGTCAATGGAAATGGCACAGCGCATGCAGGTTATCACACAGAGGAGAGTGCTGCATCTGCTGCAGCCCCGACATCAGTGAAAGAGACCAAAGTGAAGGTAAGTTTCATTTGCCAGTGGAACACGAATGTGAAACCTCTGGATGAAATTGTGTTTAAGGATTCAAGTTCTGATTTATCATTCTTGTGTTTTGGATAAATAGGAGGTCATTGAGAGTGTCGTAGGCCTCACAAGCGAAGAGGAAGAGCGCCGCGGGGTGGCTGCGTCTCTGCTTGGTCCTCTGATCCCCTCTGAAGTGAAAGAAGCAGAAGAAAAGTGGCGAAAAAGACTGCTCAAAGGTTTGGATGAGCCTGAGAACAGCTTGGATTCAGATGGAGAAGGTGCTCGGCCTGTAGGATCCCCCGCCACCTCTCTGCAGGACCCTGAGACAGTACCTACTGTCCAGAAAGATCTTAGCAGCAAGAAGCAGTCAAGAGACAACTCAGACGCTGAGGAGGAGACAGAGGAGGATACGATGGACCTGGAACTGGCTCTGGAGAGGAAAAAGGTGGGGTGTTCTTTCCGTGTGCGACTTTTACAGCAGTTGTGTTTCAAAATGTTATTGTCAGCGTGATGTAACTTCAGCCCGCCGTCTGATTCTTAGGCGGAGCTACGGGCTCTGGAGGAGGGTGATGGGAGCGCAGGAGGCTCCAGTCCTTGTTCTGAGACGAGCCAAGAAGCCTCTGGGGCTCGTGGTCCTCACGTGAAGAAAAACCGGTGGAAGACTGTCTTTCCATCTGCGGCCAGCCCTGACTCGAACAGTAGAGGATCAGACCTGCAGGACAACACAGAGATGGGTGAGTCCAAGTAATTATGCTATTGAAGTGGTGGATGAAAATACATCTTGTTAAATGTTTTTAGTAGAAAAAACAAACAAACAAAACTTCTTGCATGCTTAAATATCTCTCTTGTGTCCTGTAGCACCTTCTAAAGTCGTGGAGAGTGTCGCAGAAGGAGAAGACAAGGAAGCGGACGGTTCTGAGGAGAAAACAAAACCTCCAGTTAAAGAGGAGGTGGAAACGTCTGAGCTCAAAGTGGAAACGCCTGAGCTCAAGGTAACGGCGACGTTACTGTTACTAGCCATAATAAACGTGAGCCTCTCTCTTTTTAAGACTTGCTTTTGACTCTGAACACATGTAGTTTCAGATTGGACAACTGGCTAACACCTTGACCAGCAAGATGGAGTTCCTGGGGATAAACAAAAAGGCGATCTCAAACTTTCAGTTGCTTCTGCTACAAACTGAGGTGAGAGGATAGTGGCTCTTCACCTAGCTTCCAGTTGTAGGACTCCTGAAATATTTAATCCTTAATCTTTTTTCAGCCATGTGGTAGTACTTAATATTTAAAATTCTCATAATAATCCATCACAAGGTGTCATTCTGGAAACTTACTGTAATTACTCTTCCATGTTAATCATACATCATGTAACTCTTCAGTCTTTATCACCTCACCTCAACTATCTGGGCTTTTTTCCTCACACTCCTTCCCCTTTCTGCTTTTTTTTCCTTTGGTCCCAGACTCGGATTGCTGACTGGAGGGAAGGCGCTCTGAATGGGGTCTATCTTCGCCGCCGACTGCAAGAAGCTGCAGAACACATAAAATATTACGAACTTAACGCCACCCCTAAAGGCTGGTCCTGCCACTGGGACAGGTACGCGCTCCTTACCTTTCACATCTCTAAACTCCCTCGTCCCCCAAAAATCTTACCGTGTGACTACAACCCCCTCAGTGCCGAGGTTGCAGACTTTGTAACATGACTTGGGGAGAGGCTTAACCAGTCCGAGAAGATCAAAATACTTACCAGAAACAGACTCTTCAGGTTTCTGTGATGCAATCCTGGCACTCTGCCTTACACGTACTGGTAAGGGAGCATCCACTCTGGGCCAGCCTGCTTCCCGTTAAATATACCTGCCACAGAGAGGACTCCCTCTCCCTGTAACACAGACTCTTAAGCCCTTTTTTGTAAGGGCATTTTGTAGACTGATTATGGGTCCAGTCAGTGGAAAGATTGGTAGGGTGGGGTGTACTGTAGGAAAGACGGTTGCGTGGGAGAGCTTTGCACTTTACAGGACTACAACCCCCAGAGTGCAATGCAGACAGAGTGATGCCCTGGAAGCGAGGAGTAACACGCATCAAATAAAAGGTGAAGATGGAGCAATGACGGGAATCCAGCAGGTCAGACCTACTCTATTTCATATGTCTTCCTGATTTTTATTTTCTTCTTTCTGATGTTAAATGAGTTGACTGTGTGCTTTGTTATTTTCTGACCTATGGTTGTTCAATACAATGACGATGGTAATGATGATGCTTCCTCCCTGGCGTCTTCCTGTGTCTGGGAGGAAATGGTTGTCTAAAACGGATCAAATGTGACAACCATGGTGTGAGCTGCTGATTGGTACTTTCAGGACCTAGAGATGATTTGTTTTGCTTTCTTTGTTTTTGAGAGCAAGGTGGGTTCCCTATCCACATCCATGACCACACTCTAATTGGGCCCTTCTTTTTGGGGCGGCTAAAGTCGCTGTCCATACCAACACTCCTGCCCCCTACAGTGGCCATTATGTCCACTCCCCTTGCCCCACTGTCCCAGGGTATCATGCCACTCAACCAGTTGCTAGGCCGGCCGTTGAGACTCTTGCCCTCTATCTCTGTTGTCCCACTTTTTAGAGAGCACAGGCGGTATTTCTATGTAAACGACCGGACCAGTGCCTCCCAGTGGGATTTCCCAACAGAGGAGGATAAGAACGAAGACGCGAAGGGCTGCCAAGCTACCCAGATACAGATGTCCAGCCAAGGGGATGCCAAATCTGCACCTGCTGGAGGGCTCACAGGTCAGTCAAAGGTTGCTGCTCCTCAGACCAGTTAGACACTCTTAAATGCCTTTTTAAACTTATGATACAAAGAAGTATATGGTATATAAAAATGCACATATTCCTATTGAACATGGATGGATTATTTTTACTGAATGTTGCTTTGCTGCACTAAATGCATGCCACGTGACAATATGTTAACCCTCGCTAACACCTCATTTTATGACCTTACAAAACAGGATCCACGTTCCCCTCTGCTGCGCCACCAGCACCTCCTCAGCCCAGTGCATCATCCTTCTGGCCTCCATCTCAACCTCCTCTTCCTGCCAGCCCACCTCCACCACCTTCCAGCTACCCCCCGCCTCCACCTCTTCCCCCAGACTCACCACCTCCACCTCCTCCCCCTCCTGACAGCGATGGAGAGATCATGGAGGTGGAGATGGAAATGGATGATGATAACGACGGGGAGCCTCCAGCCCCTGGTACTGAAGAAGACGGCAGTGGGAGGCCTCCCTTACCTCCTGGTACTGCTAGCATGAAGGTATGGCAGTAATCATGGTATGGTTTTGTCTTTAGAGTCCTCCATTTTTATGTTGTTAACTCTTGTTATATTTCTTGTCTCTCCCACAGATTGTGGAGTCTGCTCCCTTTGGGAAGGGTCAGAAACGTAAAGCCGGTCAGCTGAATAAAGCTATTATTGGCAGCAGTCCCATTCTCTACACCCAGCCCGCTGCCAGTGCAGGTACAACAATATTATTACTCAACTTATGCACTTATAGTACACATTAATCATATTAGGAACAACGCCTCACTAAGCCAGTGCTCACGTAGGGTGTGGTATATTAAGCAAGTAATTGAAATAATTTTTACCCAACAAAGATTTCTTTTCTTTGATTACAGCTCCTATTATGTCAGCAACTGCCTACTGGGGTGTGCCGGCTGTCACTGCCCCTTTGGTCCCTTGTGAACCTCCACCTCCACCTATCCCAGCCCTACCTCCTCAACCACCACTCCCACCATCGCAGCCGCCCTATGAACCTCCCGGAGCCAAAGCTCTGCCCACAGACAAAACCAAGAAAGTGAAAAAAGATAAGGTTAGTATTGGAGTTAGCTTCTTTTTTTTTTTTTTCAAACGAGGGTGATAAATAAGTTAGAAAATCTGTTTTAACCCAACTGATGTTGAAGTAGCTACAAGCCATGATTAAATACAACATTACAAATGAACCCGTTGTGTGTGTTTGTATCTCTGCAGTCAAAGAAGAGTAAAATCAAAATGCCCTTCGCTGGTGAAGAAGTGGCAGAGCATCCAGAAGGAGCTGGATGAGGAGGAGAAGAGCAGCTCGAGTGACGAGGACAGGGACCAGCTTAACAAAAAGAGTATCGAGGAGTGGAAGCAACAGCAGTTCATGACGTATGTTTATGTTTAACTGGAGTTCTGTCTCATTGAGTGTGCCTGAAATTATTTTATTTTGATATTTTTACATCTGGGTAACTCTTCACTAACTACTTCACCTACTGTTTTTGTTTCTACAGAGGAAAAGCGTCAAAGAATGCCAACTTTGAGGCACTTCCTGATGACTGGCGGCAGCGACTGAAGAAACGGAAGGTGGCGAATAATACGTAACACCCAGCTTGGGTCATACACCGACCAGTCGATGTTTCCCACTCCTTATTATAAGGTCATCCTCCCCCAGCTTAAGTTTTGTTTTTATGACGGACTGTCGTTTTCTTGATGCAGACATTTAGCCCTTACATGGCAGGCCATCACCAGAAGGGTTCGAATGTCATTTTCACGTTTTTGTAGCCACTATTGTAAATGTGCCAAATGTCTTGAGTTCATCGGAAATACTTCACCACCATTTTGTATAGACCCCACCTAGATGACCACCACCGTTTGTTTGGAGGGATTGTCTATTTTATTGAGCATTTTTACAACTGTGTACATACAGTGTATAATGAGATAATCCATGTTTTCGGAAAGGGGGGGGGGGGTCATTGAACTTGTACATTTTGTAAAAAGTTATTAAACTGTTTTCCAAAGCCATGTCTGTATTTGTTTTTATATGGTCTGTATTTTTTATGCATTAAAACAAAACCTTTTGATAGACTACTCACTCGTGTTCTTCGAAATCATTTTCATTAGAGGTTTTCAATAATCCTTGTACAAGATGCTGATGCATCATGTTTTTATTCATAATCTTGTACTCCCCCCTCTAGAGACATGTCTGTTAAATGTCTGAAGATGAAAACAGTTGCAGGTCTCATTTAGGACAATGATGAGTGCACATGATCAACCCAGAGCTAAACATGCTCAAAACTGTGGAGATGACAGTGAGCTTCAGGAGGAGTCCCCCACTCCCGACACTGCTGCCCAGTATACTTGACAAGTGAATGTTTGAGACAGGGTAGGTGTACATCTGGAGTTGGAACAGGTTGTGTTCATACTGTGACAGATCTACAGTGATGTTTCCTGTACATGTCCTGTACAAAAAGGTCCTTTGGAGTGTGCAGGACTCTGTTAAAAATCTGCATTATTATATACAGTTATCTGCCGGAGAGAGACAAGGAAACGCTCAACAAACGGGTAAAGAGGGCCAGCTGTCTGGCCTGCCCCTCTAGACTGCATAAAGGGGGCAGGAAATCTTATACTATACGTACGTGTATGTAGATCTATATATGTATATAAACATCAATAACATTTGCAGACAGAATAAGACACAATAGTTTACTGGCGCAGAGAGCAAATGATGCTCAAATAAATATGGCGTACGTAGCAGGTCACCATGGAAACCGCGGTGTTGTTGAGACAACCGCGCCACTAAGCGACGTCGCCTACCTCTTGAAAGATTTTTTCCTGGGGGGTCGTAGCAGCCGCCAAGTTTTCTGCTCGCTCTTGTGTTTATAAATGTTTTTTTTAAGGTATGTTTTAAATACGGTGATAAAATATAAGCGAGGTAAGTTTCTGGCAGATAGACATTGATAAATACTGTAAAAACAATGTTGCGCAAGTTTAGAGCAACATAGGAGGAGTCAATCGACGATGTTAGCAACGCAGGGGAAAGAGCCGCTTGATTCATGCCTGAAGACGGACGCTGCTTGTTGGAGCTAGTTAACTAACAGTTAGACGAGTTGTCGTTGTAACAGTGCAACGAATGGCCAACAGAAGAGTCTCCTTATGTCTGAAAGGCAGTCAAAGATGTCTGTGAGAAATGCAGCCCTCAGCACCGCACATGTAAGTTTTCAGTGTTACCTCAGGATATCAGAAATGATTAACGAGAACTAGAGGTTACAGATGCATGCAAATCAACGTTATTCCAAGGTTTCTTGTTAGTTTGTTCATTGATTGGTGCATGGCAATAACTTTCAAATAACCCCCAAATAAAGACATTATCCCATACATGTTTTTATACCATAATATATTCATGTCTGAAACTTTATGATACATGTTGTATTACATGCATGATATTTGATTCTATGGGAAAAGACCTGAAAATGAATTTGGCTTTTTTTTTTAAAATCAGATTTCTTCACGATGATAACACAAATCATCTTTGTATTATCCTGTTTACAAGCTACAACAATGATGACTTTTTTCCCCAAATCAGACAGAGAAAACATCAACCATGGCTGTCTCTACTATCAGGAATTGGTGGAATAACTACCAGCTGGACAAATCGTCCACCAATGACTCCAACACAGAGGAAGACGAGGAGGAATTAACAGGGAGGAAGCTGTGTAAGCTGTTCTCACAGAGGCTTTTTGATCAAATATACATGTATAGTCTAATTGCTGCTGAAATAAGTTCATAAAGTTCTGCATCAGCCTTTAGCTGTGAAGTGGACTGTCATATACAGGCTTGGGTTTTGCTTTTGGACAACACTGTGATGCTAGATCATTATATATTTAAACGGGAACTCTTTTGTGATTGAGATAATTAAAGCAATCAGGTGGCAGCATAATCCCTTTTAAATGGACAAGCTTGTTTGGTCTAGGCGAGATAAGGGGGCCAGACCTGATGAAAAATGTATATCCAATACTGGAAGAACCAGAGCATGAAAGAACAGGTTATTGACGATGTGATTCATGTCCCCATTCAGTGTCTATGAACCTGAATCAGACTCTGCGGACCAGGCAGCTGCTCATCAACTTTGATGCTGGCCGACCTGTTTTGACTCTCAGGGCACCGCTGGACCTGGTCAACTTCCCGTCTATCTCCTGCCCCCGTTGGCCAATAGAGTGTGAGGTCGTCAGTGACATTATCCATCACATTGGTAATTAGAAACACTTTTTTAAAATACTTTAATTTTTATAGTTTTTATGTGAACACAGAAAAGATGGGAGTATTTTACATTGATAAAAATAAGGATATGAAAAAAAATGGCACAAGTACAGGTCGTTGACCCCAAGGGCTCCTTTAGAAAAATAAAAGATAAGTAACATTTATATGTTATATATTTAAGGTTGTAAAAAATCCTAATTTTTCCTAAGTATTTGTCTTCCCTCTACTTTCGTAGTCAAAGAGTGGAAAGTCATTTTCTCCATCATGCAAATAGAGTTGATTATGCTGATAAGAAGGGCGATGATAGGAGGGTTCCTCTGGAGCATTTTGTAACTGCCATTAAGCCAAAAAGATCTTCAAAAGGTACGAGACACTCCTACTGAGAGCCTTAGGAATATTTCAAAGGTACATCAAAGTAAAAGAGAAGTCAAATCTCAGGTCCAGGATCACTGAGACCTATTGGCCCACTTCTTTCCAGAAAGGCTTAATATATGAAAAGGTGAGCATGGTCTGCTGAAACCGATCCACACTCCCTCCAGCAGGAGTGCTGAGGCCCACTAAATTTCTTTTTTTGGATGTGGGTAAAAAAAAAAAAAGGAGTGATCCCTCCAAAACAAGGAGTTAGTAGAGGTAGACTGGGTCTCCATAAACCACAATCCTCTGGGATTGATAGCTTCCCTTATCCAGCTTATGTAGTAGGTTGAATTTTTATTCATTAAGGTGAAGCCTTTGTGTAACTTTCTTATGATGCCTTTAGTGTTTTTTGAATTATAAGCATCAATAAGTATCTGGGTTATTCTTGAGGACCTTATTTCTTTTTTAAAAATGTAGGCACCGATAGAAATCCTCTTTGTCCATAAGCCTGGCATAATTAAAAATCTTAATTTAAACTCTTGTGTGATTTGGTATGTTAGTTGATATGCACAAAGACCTATGGTGTTAATCAGCCGCTGTCAGCTGCTATTATTGTTTACATGTAATAACACCAAGAGAGTGCGTGTTGTAGAGTGGGACCCCCCAGAGCCAGAGCCTTTCTACCAGCCTACAGGACAAGAGAGGACACCCATGCCAGTCGGAGATGAGAGAGGCAAAGTAGTATACTGCATTGACCATGGTAACTTCTGACAAAAGCATTTTTTTGTTTAACTACCAAGTTATATAGTACACTGTGTTACTAACTATTTGTCTGTTCACACTCTTTCAAGCCACTAAGCGTCCCTTTTTCACCTGCTCCCGTGTTGGAGGAAGCAAAGGGCCCATTAAGAGCGCCACTCATGAGATCAATCTGACAGACTTCACCCTTGAGTTTGAGTCACGCTTTGAGAGTGGGAACCTTCAGAAGGCTGTGCAAGTGTGAGTTTCATCCAATGACAAGTTGTTTTTGAACCACTGTATTTTCATCATTTTTTAGTTTGTATCATTAAGTTGCCCCTTCTCTCTCTGTGTCCCTGTTCAGGGGCATCTATGAGTATGAGCTCACCCTGCGCACAGACATGTACACCAAAAAGCACACGCAGTGGTTTTACTTCAGGGTCAAGAACATGAAGGCTGGAGTGACCTACCGCTTTACTATCATCAACTTGATGAAGAGCAGCAGCTTGTATTCTTATGGTTTGAGACCCCTCCTCTATTCCGAGAGGGCTGCCAAAGAGCAAGGTGTTGGATGGCAACGCACCGGCTCTAATATCAGATACTACCGCAACATCAATCAGGTATGTGGACTGTCTGACGTGTTGGAAAATTCAAAAATGGTAACGTATACATTTCCGACTTTTCCAGTAGCTTCCCCTTTTCAGTTTGTGTTTGTGATTTGCAGAGATTAAAAACTATTTAAGTAGGTAATCGGCCGCAGCCAGACAGGCATCTCTTTTAAAAACAATGATGTCTCTTTTCAGAACACAAAGGACAACAACAGCGACACAATCAACCTGTACTCACTCACCTGGACTCTCCAGTTCCCCTATGACTCAGACACCTGCTACCTGGCCCACTGCTACCCCTACACCTATTCACACCTGCAGCGCTACCTCAGGCGCATTTCTTCCAACCCAGCAGTTGCGTCGTACTGTACGCTACGAGTGTTGTGCCACAGTCTGGCTGGGAATGCTGTGTATGTGGTGACAATAACGTCCCGGGGGGTTGGCAGGTTGGAAGGCAGGATGAAGAAGGCTGTGGTGGTGACGGCCAGAGTGCACCCTGGAGAGACCAACAGCTCCTGGATGATGGAGGGGTTCCTAGACTTTCTGCTCGGGGACTCAGAGGATGCTCAGCTGCTTAGGGACACTTTTGTTTTTAAGGTGAGAGACCTTTAAAGCTCATAGCGTCACATCCGTGTGCACATCTGTATTGTCATTCTTGTCATTTGTCCTGCTGCAGGTGGTGCCGATGTTGAATCCAGATGGTGTGGTAGTGGGCAATTACCGCTGCTCCCTGGCAGGCAGGGACCTCAACAGAAATTACAAGACATTGCTCCGGGATTCTTTTCCCTGTGTTTGGCACACCCGAAACATGGTGGAGCGGTAAGACAGGACATGAACACATTAAAACATGTATTACATGTTAAAACAAACTTTTATGTACTTTTTGTAATTTAGAGGAAATTTACGTACCTGAACAGAAACAGAAAAACTGAAACAGTGAGCAAACCGGTTTGTTTTGTCTGGCTGAGGCTTAGAGAAGGGCTATAGACATAGTCAGAGTGAAAATGTGAGGACAAAATGTACAAACAGCAAAGAAAACCAATTGCACATCTTCTTTCAGTAAACAGAGTGTGTTATTTAATTTGCTTTTATGGCAGAAGGCAGTCCAACAACAATATTGGACAACAGTGGTACAACAATATTTCACTGCATGCACTTACTCTGAACTTTATCTGGAGGCAAAGTTGACTGACTTTCTAACCTAACCTTTTTCCATGGCATATCTGCCTCTACTACATAGTTGTTAGACATGAAGTACAGATAAAATAGAGAATGTTTCTGGCCAAGTTGCATACAAACTGTTGTGGGTAGCCTTAACTATTTACACCGTGTCTTGAAAATACTCTCCAATCATCATGGCTCATACTGTATTTGCATGCTCTCTGTTTTGTGTCCACATTTTTCTATTTGGAGTATTCACAAGTAACTAAGTGACACTTTCTGGTCCTGTTATTCCTTATTTTCCCAGGCTGGTAGCTGAGATGGATGTAGTTCTTTACTGTGACTTTCATGGCCACAACCGTAAGAACAATGTCTTCATGTACGGTTGTAACAACCGAGGTGACGCTTCGCTGAAGCTTCACGAGAGAATCTTTCCACTAATGATGAGCAAGAATGCCAGTACTAAGGTAAGGAGTAACGTATGACTTTTAGAACTGCAATTAAAGTTTGTACATGTGTTATTTTTTGCCCTTTTATGGACCTGTTTTAATTAGCTTACAAACCTTCTTTACAATATATAAGACACTTTTTCACGGACAGTGTTGATTCCTTGGTATTATTTTTTTCATATTCAACATTTTAACATCTAAATCGCTCTCTTCCTTAGTTCTCCTTTAAGAGTTGTAAGTTTCGGGTACAGAAAAGCAAAGAGGGAACTGGACGAATCGCCATGTGGAGACTTGGCATCAAAAACAGCTATACTATGGAGGCCACTTTTGGAGGCTCCACTCTGGGTGAGTTCAGACTGTCCAAGTGTGTGTTTGTGTGTGTACACTTGCATGTCTCTTGCCTGAGGATCTATCATCTGTCTGAATGTTAGGTGACAGAAGAGGAACTCATTTTACTTCTCGAGACCTGAAGTCCATTGGGTTTTACTTTTGTGACACCCTGCTGGACTACTGTGACCCTGATCCAGCCAAGGTGAGAGACAGAGATGCCTTCCATCACTGGAGGTCTTTACTCCAGCCAAGGAAGGGGAAATTATATGCCCCCAAATAAACTCAGGACTGTTTTTTTTTAAGTTTGTATTTTGTAAATGTTTCCTTTCAGACCAATAACTGTCTGACAGAGCTGGCAGTATTGTTGAGCAAACAAGTCAGAGAGAGGCTGGGCAAGGATTTGGGCACTGACTGTAACATCTCTGTGTCTGACCTGGAAACCAGGTGATATAGCTGTTTAGTATTACTATTTTAAATACAAATGCAAACCACATTTGGGCAATATGGGATATGTATAAAATATGCTATCATTTGAAATTTGAATTTTCTTGTTTGTTTTCACAGCACCAGTGGGTCAAATAGTTCAGATTCTGACGGACTTCCAGTTCATTTACTGAACCAGCCACAAACTGCACATCCAGAGGTACACTGACATAAATCTCCTCCTCCATGGAATAGTGTTTATACATTAGAGTAGTTTATTTTCTCTGTGAGGTTAATATCACATTTGGATCATGTGAAAATCAGTTTTGATTCATGCGTTCTCTTGTATCTGCTTGCCACATGCTTTGCTCTTCTCCACAGCAAACTCCAAAGAAGAAGAAAAAGAAACGCCTGAGGAGTCATAAGGAGAGGAACAGGCTGCGACCTGAGAGAGTGAAGAATAACACGCAGCCAAAAGTTGTGCAAAGCAGCATCAAAAATATTGTAAGAGACTAAATGTCCCATTAATCAGTGCACGACCTTCATGCATCTCTGACGAGACTGATGAGAGAACGGTGTTTGCAGGAGTCCAACCTGCCCAGTGAGACCGCAGTTAAAGAGAGCATCGCAGAGAGGCCTGTTGGCAGACACAGGAAAAAATGGCAGGTACGGGGAAGGAAAGTCTGAATTTTACTGAAGTTTACTGAGAAGATTTCCTGAGCTGCTTCTATTTAATATTTCTTTCTTTGTGAAGATAAATGGCCTCTTAAGAAAAGCGGTGATCCCTCCAGCCACCACTCAACCTGTGGAGGTCAGTCAGGTGACTATGTGGCAGGGCTGCAAGCCTTTACAGGTAAAGATGAACCACGTTCCTCACCAAATTATAGCATATTATTGGTCAGTTCTTCAATCCCCCGTTTTGACTTCTATTTTGAGGACATTTCATTTCTGTGTTCCAGGGAAACTGTGAAAATGTGAAAGCTGCATACCTTCATCACAGGGAAAAGGCATATCAACATGCCAGCACATACACAGCTCACACAGGTACAGTTATTCTAAATATTGTCCCCACACCCTCAGGCAAAAGTAGTTTGAACCATCAGTGCACGCTTGACTTGCTTCCACAGAGGACACAGAGGACACTGGACACTGGCGATGCCCCTCTCAGCTGCTGCACCTCAGTGCTCTCCTTCCACCTGCACCCATTCATTCCAACCAGGGACAGTGTCCCTGCCCCCGGCAATCCTTTGTCTCCTATAACGCCTACAAAGGTTTGTGGTTTATGGAAATTAATTAATTCAAATTAATTAAAAGTCCAAACTTTCACCATCTCTCAGCCAATTCAAGTCTGCTTCGTCTCCCCCTTTCAGGGCTGCCATCTTGCCTTACAAGACCCCGCAGGTAAACCTCACAGAGACGTTAGAAAACTACATCAACAAGGAGATAACTACTGTGTATGTTCTCATTCAGTGTTGTGTGTCTTCTTTCGCAGGTCTCCCTCTTCCATGTACGTCAAAATGATTCCAGACATGGTTTCAACAAAGCGTTTGCTGTTCAACAGCCGGCATATTCTTGGAGACAGAAACGCTTTACGGGTCTCAGAACGTCAGCAGAATATGGAACAGGAAGAAGATTCCTCAGAAGGTTTCACAAATTACACTGATAAAGTGTGTTGTTTTGTCATACTGAATTTTTTGTGACAATAAAGTTGCTTCAGAAAGGCATTTATTTTATGTTTTGGACAAAAAAATGTCTTCATTTTCTTTGTTACTTTAGTTAACCTCACTCTTTCTATACTGTTCTTGTCATTTATTCAGGGCAGTTGTCAGTGTTGACATGTGTACCATTTGGAGAGCAGAACCAGAGACATCTCACCCCTGACATCACCCTACGAGAAACTGATTCACACAGCAGTTTATTTGTGCCTGTGATGAGGGGCACAGACCTTAGAGGAGCACGGTACATCTACTTACTTTAGCACTCTCATTGTGTCTGTTCTGATTGTAACATAAGCCCTGATCTTTGTGCAGTCATGATAAGACAAGGAATATGCATTTGATCTCATTGTTATGGTCTTCTCTGCTCCATATCTGTTTTCATTTTCCTCAGGCTGGGCAAAGATTCTTTGGGGGACAAAAGGCACACAGGTGTTTTATCCACTGTGTCGAAGCCTTCAGGTCACATGAAGATGGAGCCTCCACGTCCACAGAGTGACATGCTAACTACACTTCAGTCTAAAGACATCAGGCGCTATCACTCTGGAAGAGAAAGCCAAATAAGTGCAGCTCAACAGGAAACGCTGGTCACAAGATCATCACAGTCTGCGTCACTGCCGACATCTTATTTATAATCTGGGAACTGCAGATTGAGTTTATTCTCTCTCTCTCCTCTCTCTCTCTCTCTCTGTGACATGTGCTGTGAACCTCCTCTGATGGATACTTGAACTTCAACAGGTCTGTTAGACAATAGATGTGCTGGGATAAAATGTTTATTACCTCATTCACTCAGACATCACGACCACCACAAAGTCTATGAAGCGTTACATTAGTATCCCAATAAATGATACATGGGCTGCTTGTTATGTTGATTAGCTTTATTGCAACACTACAATTCCAATCCAATCCAGTGTGAATAAAATACAAAAATAAATATGTTCAAATGTTTTTCTCTTCTCGGGAGGAAATATCCTGTATAGTACATGTAATACAAAAGTGGCACATCATTTGTTGTTGTTGTCCTGTCTGTGACATCAGAGCACCATTACTCAGTCAAACTGCCGGAGGTGAAATTGGCTTTCAGTGTGTCTGACCATGTCCCGTAGGGCCACAAAACCAGAGAGAGCCTGGATCATTCAGGAAAGAGAACGCTTAAATGATATGAATGAAATCTAAAAAAAACTTGAACAATGTTTATATTTACCGATTACTAGCTTTGTAAAGGAATGTAGTTGTACCTGTGTGAGTATGAATATGGCGAGAACAATGTGAACACCTCTCTCCAGGGGTTGTATGAGAATAGCTTCGTTGAACAGTTGAAACAGGATGAGTGGAAACTGCAGCAGGATGCTCAGCAGCCAAAATCCAGCCAACTCTGGGACCTTCCACAAACAAACAAAACAGGGATCACAATCTGTGCTTTGCACCTCTTTTTGTTAGTGTCTACATCACTGTTTCTCAAACTATGGAAGCACTGATGGAACGTGAGCTCCCCATGGGGTTACTTGGAGGAATCTCTAAGAAATAAAGTCATTTAAAAACATTATACTATCAAAATATTTCAACGTTTCTACTGAAAATAGACCATGGGATCACTAGAGAGTAATTACAATGAGTTTAGCATTTTCTGAAATGTTTGGTTTAAACATCCTGCCATGTAGTCATGTTCTTGCCCATTGTTCGCATACTTGAGCTCAGATGTGGCAAAAAGACACTAAGCAGAGGTGAAATAACTGGTTCAAAAACTCTGCAATTGTTCTGAATGGGAAAAATCAGAGCAGATCAAGACTATGGCTTTCAAACAAATTAACATTAGTTCTTGAAGCCGTTTCGTTCAGGATTCAACAACAGTCAACTATAAACAATCTTCCTGTTAGTAATAAACCAGCCTCCTGTGTGAACTGTCTGCAGCTGAAAAGGGTCAGCCTATACTACTGTATCTTAACGTCACTCATAATGGTGGTACTCTGTAAGCCTAATATTTTCTGGAGGTGGTACGCAGTGTAAAAGGAGAAACACTGGTCTCCATCAGCTACATCTTCATGTTTGCGTGAGCGATGCACTAACCTTTTCTTGCAGGTTCCCGGCATAACCGAGAAAGAGTCTAATGGCCTCGATCAGAGTCATCAGGATGAGAACAGTGACGAGGATGAACTTGTAGTAGTCTGGCAAGGCAGGATACTGATGGAAAATACAGTTACAGTTAAATGGAAACTTTTACCTTTATTTTGGTAGGTTACAGGGACCCTGGTGGTCACTTTCTCTGTTTTTGCCTTACCTTTAGTTGCAGCATTACAATTTCACTGATCCACCACAGGGGGAAGAACCACATGTTAAAGTACAGAGACATCTGGAGGTGGAGACTAGACAGGACTCGCTTGTCTGGAAAAAAAAAGACACATACATGCATAAATAACCCAGTATCATCGACAGCTAATGTAAAACTATGCTTGAAATGTAGCTCAATCCAACTGCCCCCATCCTATCGCTTGTTAGCAGAGTGAACGTCAATGCTAATTCGTCCATAACGTCAGCTACATTTTGAGCTCACCGTGTGCTAAAAACGCGCCATTCTCCTTTGTTAACGACTGTGTCCGACTCTGGTCAAATAAAACAGTCCGAGAAAAGTCCTCTAAGCGTCTTCTGATCGTCTCCGGCAGCTCCATGGCGTGAAACGCTCGCTGCTAAACACAAACAGGAGAAGAGGAGGAGGAGGAGAGGGGGACACACACCGCCTCTTCCGCGGTGCAGCGACCGAACGCTGCCGTCGTCTCCATGGATACCGACGTACTCTCGTGTGTCCGCTCAAATCTCGCAAGAAAAATCTTTTTATTTTTATTTTGTTAGTTTCATCCTGAACTGTGTTGAAGTGCATGCATTGTTTTCCCCGCATCAAAATGAACTTTAACTATTTTATTATGGAAATAAAGAAAATATTCTGTGAGCACTCCCACTGGAGGTTTTGGTTTCACAGAAAGTGAAACTTAACAGAGTGCAGTGTTGGAAGATGGCAGAGAGCTGCAAAGGGCCGCATGCTTTATCTTGTTCGATATGTTTGGATTTTCTGAGGAGCCCTGTGACTCTTCAGTGTGGCCACAGCTACTGCATGGACTGCATAAATGGCTACTGGGACCGGGAGGATCACACTGGTGTTCACCGCTGTCCTCAGTGCAGACACACCTTCCTCACCAGGCCTGTGCTGAACAAGAACACAGTGCTGGCTGATCTGGCTGGGAATATGTCAGGGGCAGGAGAGCCAATACCTCCTGAGAAGGATGACAAATCTGGTCCAGGGTATGTGGAGTGTGATTTCTGCACTGTGAAGAAGCTGAAAGCTGTAAAGTCCTGCCTGGTGTGTTTGGCATCTTACTGTGCCAGTCACTTGCAGCCTCACTATGTGTCTGCTGCTTTCAAAAGACACAAGCTAGTGGACGTGTCAGCCTCCATGCAGGAGAAGATCTGCCCTAAGCATGACAAGTTGCTTGAAGTCTATTGTCGCAGTGATGGGCAGTGCATTTGCCTGCTCTGCGTGATGGATGAGCACAGAGGTCATGACACTGTCTCGGCTGCAGCAGAGAGGAAAGAGAAACAAGTAAGACTTTTGGCCAAAGTTTGTGATTGTTGGTGTGTTGTCATGGTTATCAGTCACTCTGTATGTCAGATGTACATGTTAATATGATTTTATTTTCAGAAACAATTTGGACCGAAGAAACAAAGGTACCAACAGGGAATACAGGCGAAAGAGAAACAGTTGAGCCAGCTGAGAAAGAAAGTGAAAGCCCTGCAGGTGAATTGTCTTTAGATTACTTAAATGCATGCAATTAAATGCAATTCCTTTAGAGTGAGTGACATTGTTCTTTCTACTGTCAGTGTTCTGGAGATGCAGCGGTTGATCAGAATGAGAAAGCTTATTCCCAAATAGTTCAGATGGCGGATAAAAGGCGTTGTGCCATGAACGTCCTGATCAAAGGTCAGGAGAAGGCACTGGTGAGCCAAGCTGAGTCGCTGGTGGATCGGGTGGAGAAGGAGATCTTGGAGTTGAAAAGGGGGGAGGATAAGCTGAAGCAGCTGTCAGTCACTGAGGATCATATTAATTTCCTGCAGGTACATGGACAGACAAATACATGATTATTTTGTGAGTATGGCTATAGTTTAGTTAAACATAAGTTAATGTTGTGTTTCTCTTTTCTAGAGCTGCCAGACCATTTTTGACTGTCCAGAACCTGTCGTGTCCTCTGATTTCAACGTCGATCTGCACACACCTTTTGACTTTGTAACAAAGGCCATTTCTGATTTTAGAGACAAAATGGAAAGCATATCAAAAGCTATTGCAGTATTAACTCAGGAAAGTAAGAAAATACATTTATTTATGTCACATATATTTATTCACTGTAATTATGTGATATTGTATAAACAGACAGCCTACCAATATGTTCATGTTTTATGCTTTTAGTACAGTCTGATCCTGATCCTAAGACAAGAGAGGAGCTCTGCTTCTGTGAGTCATTTCTCTAACATAAATATCTTTTTTTAAAAAGAAAAAAAAGGCCACTGTACTTCCAATTTACTAAACTCATCACGTTGAACTGTCTACATTTCAGATTCCTGCCACCTCAGTTTGGATCCCAACACAGCATTTGAACACCTGCTACTCTCTCAGGAAAACAGCAGAGTAACCTGGACGAAAAAACAACAGAGTTATCCATACCACGCGGAGAGATTCACCGAGTTTGATCAAGTTTTGTGCATTGAAGGTTTATCTGGAGCTTGCTATTGGGAGGTTGAATGGCAGGGGCCCAGGGTTGAGATTGCTATGTGCTATAAAGGGGCAGAGCTGGTAGAAAATGCCTTTGGATACACAGACCAGTCCTGGTGCATTTCCCTTTCCAAATCTGGTTGCACCTTTTGGCATGATGCAATTAAATCCAAGATATCCATCCCATGCTCCGCCACTGTAGGAGTGTATCTGAACCATAAGGCAGGGAGTCTGTCCTTCTTCAGCGTGTCTGCTTCTGATCAAGTGATGCTCCTTCACAAAGTTCAGACCGCATTCTCCCAGCCTCTGTACCCAGGGTTCATGGTCTCCAGAGGTGCTTCAGTCCAGATAAAGGGTAGAAAGGGTACACCAAAGTAAAGGGCATCCACAGTTGACACTTAGACAATATTACAATATTCTCAAATATTGTCTTTGCACTCTTATAATGTGTTTGCGTTAAACAACAGTGCTGCTGTTGTGTTATGGAATTTTCTATTCTTGTAGTTTTCTGAGTGACACATACATACTTTTAAATGGAATATAATAAAAGCACAAACATACAGACATATTATACAAGGTTACATGAAGCCACATGTGGGCCTTGAGGTCCTCGGCAGTATTAGTTGTTTGTCTTTGGCTGGCAGTAGCAGGGGCCGTCCTATCTCAACACTGTTGTGGCCAGGATCGAAGGACTCTGGTGCTGTCTGTATAGACATAATAGACAGCTTGCCACTGACATTCCAATCTGCGTAAACAGACATCTGTGTCTCCAGACTTAATCATGTTGACGAAGACACCATCCTTGGTAAAAGCATTCTCTTTTACCTAATTCTGGGCGTATAGTGTTTGTGATGTTATCTCGGGGTTTAAAGTCTATCCACCAGCATGAGTTGGGCAGAATGTGAGACCGACTCAGGCACTTCTGATGCTTTATGAGAATGTCTCTAATTCTCCTTGATCAAGTGCTAATAAATAATACAGCATAAGACATCAGAGGCTCCTGAACACTTTCTTTCTTCCTGACCTCACCACTGACCTTTGGCTTCAGCAATTTCTCCACAACACAAAGGTCACTCTAAAAGTTGTGTTTGCTTATTATTGCTCCTTATACTTAAAGCTTCACTCCATTCTTTAAAATGTTCATTATTTGCAAGAAAACAATCCCCAGGTGCTTCTGTTTGTATGTTCCATGTTCCTGATCCTGTAATTGATCTATTTTCATTCAGAATTTCATTGCTTGATACTGCGTAAGATTTGACTTTACTAATTAAATGTTCATAACTAACAGAGGTCAGTTTCCTCTAGCTTAGTCATGTGTTTACTAATGCCAATAAAGTTATAATACTGTAAAAGTCTGTTAAATGTTCATTTTATTGGCGCATATAATGGTGTAAATATTAGGCATCATGGATATGGGAAGTAGGGGTGTTGAGGGGGCTGTGGCACCCCTGAAAATCACTTGTGAGCACATTGAGGTGTTCAAAGTATCCCACTGGATTTTGTGTGACATCATTAAATAGCGTACTGAGAGAAGTTTCTCTCAGTGAGAGAAGTTCCTCTCAGTACGCCCAAGAGAGGCACACACAGAGTACAAAGTATGAGTACAAGTTTAATCTTTTAATCAAATGTAAATAGTATTTGAGTATTTCTTAACTCCAACACATGATTATCTCCTTTACACCTTGAACTCAAGTAGAGTTTGAAACCTCTGTTTGAGTCCGACAATGTTACTTTGTTTTTAACTGACGCTCACACAAACAGCACAGTCACTGTGCCACTGAGAATAAGCAGCCAACAGGCCACTCCTCCAGGAAGAGTGAAACCAACTCAGTCAGTTAGTCTGCGCGGGAGAAAATGGCTTACCGTCAGGAACTGTTCGACTGCTCCGTCTGTCTACAGTTACTGGAGGACCCAGTGACTACTGCCTGTGGACACAGTTACTGTATGAAGTGCCTCAATACCTTCTGGGATACAAACAACAACAGGGGAAGAAGGTACAGCTGCCCTCAGTGCAGGCAGACTTTCTTCCCAAGGCCTGTTCTGATGAGGAACACACTCCTGGGTGATCTGTTGGAGGAACACAAGAAGACAATCAGTCAAAGCTCTGCCGACACCTTTGCTGAACCTGGTGATGTGCCGTGTGACGTTTGCACAGGAAGAAAAAGAAAAGCTTCCACCTTCTGTCTCGTCTGTTTGGTCTCTTACTGTGGGACTCATCTGAAGCCTCACTTTGAAGTGCCTCCATTAAAAAAACACAGTCTGACTCAAGCCTCCGCAAGGGTCAAAGACAGCATCTGTAGCCGTCATGACAAACTTCTGGATATTTACTGCCGCACTGATCAGCAGTTCTTATGCGTGCTGTGTGTGATGGGTGAGCATAAAAACCATGACACTGTGGCAGTCGCCACAGAAATGTGTCAAATGCAGGTAATTCAGTTAAACAGCACACTGAAGTCATTCGTCAGCCGTCCTTTTAATGTCACTGAGGTTCTGAAAAGGTTCTGGATTTCTTTTCCAACAGATACAACTGGACTGGTCCAAACAGGAAATAGCAGACAGAGTGTTGGAGTCCGAGAGGAAAATGGCAGAGCTGAGAGAGGCTGCAGACTCGATAAGAGTGAGTGTCATCCATAAACATGAGTGTACTTTTCCCTTTAGTTCTCTTTTCTAACTGCTGACAGACAAAGATGTCCTAGAAAAGAGGATGTGAGTGGGTATGTGTCTTCCATTTTTTTCTGCAGTGGAATTTCGCTTCTCTTTGTGTGCATGGAGTGAAGCAAAACACTGAAGAAAAACACAGAGCCGTAGACAGATTGAATGCAATGAATGAGTGCTTCATGCTTACTTTGATGGTGTGTCTAGCCTATGCAATTGTGAGTCTGTACAGGTTGATTTACAGTAAATAAATAGTTAATAACATTTTTCAATTTGAAGGGACAAAAACAGTGTTTGGTATGTGCCTACATGTACAGTGATCTTAACCAGTGATTCCCAACTTTTTTTTACATTCTAAAGCACAAAGCAATAGCCAAGATTGTTATGGAATTTTCTATAATTAGGTTACACGAGGTCACCTGTGGGCCTTGAGGTCCTTAGGTGCCATCCTATTTCAACACTGTGGTGGCCAGGGTCGAAGAGAACTATTGCTGCCTTCCTAGACATAATAGATAGCTTGCCGTTGATATTCCAATCTGTGTAAACAGACATCTGTGTCTCCAGACTAGAATATGTTCACAATAACACCTGTATGGGTAAAAACATTCTCTTTGGCTAATTCTGGACGTATTTGTGGTGTTATTTTGGGGTTTAAAGTCTATCCACCAGGATGAGTTGGGCAGAATGCGAGGCCGACTCAGGCACTTCTGATGTACTGCATCAATAAATATGACAGCATAAGACATAAAAGGCTCCTCAACACTTTCTCCCCTCCTGACCTCACCTTTAACTTCAGCAATTTCTCCACAACAAAGATCATGAAACAAAAGTTGGACATAAGATTGATATCACTTTCATCCTCCCACTCTCTTTCTGTGAAATATGAAGCTACAACCAGCAACTCATTAGCTTAGCTCAACATAAAGACTCTGGAGGGAAACAGCTAGCCTGGCTCCGTCCAAAACTAAACAAATCCTTGTTGACTTCCTGGAATCACTGCAAGCAGTCCCGGCCCTAACCAAGATGTAAGTGCTGCTTCCCTTGCATCACAGCACTGCCAATTTACATATAAACACACGAGAAACTGAATACAATATATATATATATATTTAATATAAATAGCCTACACAGAGTATAAGATCTAACAACCCACAAAATAAAAACTGTAAACAAGAGGTAGAGGTGACAGGAGGATGATGTTGCTGAAGTGGAGATAACTGGTGACTGTGGGGGATTCAGATTACATTTAGGAAAGTATTATTGGTATTATTATTTAGTAGGCTTTGCTATTAAGTTAAATTGACGTGGGCTTATTTTTTGTCAATACAGCATATACCAGCACTGACTGTAAGGCTATAACTGGATAAGAGTGTATATCAGTCTTCTTATACAACTCCAGGCCAAAAAGTAAACAACCGTGGCACCTAAAATGCTCAAACTATTCTATTAAAAGTAAGCTACACATTCTGTGTTTGCAGGCTGAGAGCAGTTCAGTCAAAGAATAATTCTTCCTCATCATCATTGTTTTACCTGAATTATTGCATGTTTCCTACAAGGATGCTGCATGGGAGGCGAGTGATAACTTCGAGCAACTGTGTGTGGAGCAAATCCACTTTGTGAAGAAGAAGCGCTCAGAGATGAGAGATAACATTGGAGAAGCTGAGAAAGCTGGAGTGGACTGGACCAACCATCATCTTGCGCAACTGAAGCGTGAAACGCTTGAGCTGAGGAGGAGACAGGAAAAACTCAACCAGCTTTCACAAACAGGGGACCCCATTAACTTTTTTCAGGTGATGCAGAGCCTTTGGGAGTGTTGACCATGTTGTATCCAGTCTTTGAAGCGTTTTTGTGAATGTGTTTGTTTGCCTTGTGCAGGGTTTTCAGGCCCTGGGTGACCCACCTGCATTCACAGACTTATATGAAAGACCTGACATGCTGATGGAGTTTGTCACTGCACAGAAAGATAAACTGAAAAATATGTGCAGCAAAGGAAAGCATGAGATACTCAATCAATCTGAAAAGACTGTGTGTGAGTACGACCCAACTGGATCTCTAAACCTTATTGTTAATGTATAGACCCAATGATCAGTTTGTTTTTCCCTTTTTTGTCACAGTGTCAGCAAAAACGCCAAGGCTGGAAAAAATACATAGATTCGTTCTGCAAAAATACAAGAGTAAGCATGATTTGACTGGTATAAATATCTGCATATGTGAGCTTCATCAAGCAAATTAATGTTTCATCTTTCCCTGCAGACTCAAATGTGGAGGTCGATCCCAACACCGTAGCTGCATGTCTTTCCTTGTCTGATAGAAACAGACAGATGTCGTGGAGCAGTGTGGACCAGGCTCATCCCGATCACCCTGACAGATTCACCTACTTTAACCAGGCTCTGTGCCAAAAAGGCCTTACAGGCAGCCACTACTGGGAGGTGGAGTGGGATGGTGGCGTTGTCGAGTTGGCTGTGTCGTACAAAGACATTAAAAGAAAGGGTTCAGGCAAAGATTGCTGTTTTGGCCACAACAATCTCTCCTGGAAATTAATCTGCTCTGCGTCTGGTTGCAGGTTTTGGCACAACAATATTCACAAAGGCAACATTCCCCCGGTTCACTCCCGCAGAGTAGGCATATACCTTGATTACGAAGAAGGAAGGCTGAGCTACTACAGTGTTTCTGACCCTGACACGTTGACACTGCTGCACCAAATCCAGACCACCTTCACTAAACCTCTCTATCCTGGGTTTTCTGTTGACTTAGGTTCAACACTGAAAATATGCAACATTTAAGCAACATTAAACAATACTGTCTATTTTGAAGGTTTTAGCTACATGGCAGAAAAGCACAAGTAAATATTAACATATGCAGCATATTTGTGGGTTGTTTCAATTTTTAAATACCACATTTAATGCCTGTTCAGTAGCAATAATGATAAACTCCAGAAGTAACAAAAGAAAGTAAAACTAATCTTAAAACCTTTCACATTTACACATGTTGAGTCTGACCGTTGATTACAAAACTCTGTGTCATTTTATGGTTAAAAACATTTTTTAAATTCTTTTTTATGCCATATGCTGTATGTCCTTCCAGCCTTAAAATTGACATCAGTGCTCAGTAACTTGTAGTCTGATTTATATTGTGAAAAGGGCTTATATAGACTGTCACATTGTATGTTTTGTCTCAACTGGTTTTATGGTTTCATGTTTTTGTTGTGTTACAGGAGAACTGCAAAGGAAATAAGTCTTACTGTCTTTTGATTCTTGATGATTGTAACTACTGCTGTGCCTATTCTGTATTTTTAATTATCCAAAAAATCAACCAAGCAGCCTGACAGCAATTTAGCTTAATAGACTGAAATAAAGGACCATGCTTTCATAACGATATGTCTCTTCTTTAATGCAATATTATTGACTTATCTCAGTATATATCACTATTGTACAGCCCAAAATAACAGAGCAAACATTTCATCTGCACACATCCATAAAACAACAAATTATAATTTACACAGTTCAGCTCACAGCTTCCCAAGCTAGATATTTTGACATAGTAACATGCAGCGCCAGCGCCACTGACAGACATCATGATGACAGTCATAAAATAGATTCAATGGAGGTTGTTGTGTAGGAGCGATCCACAGTGTCGTAGAAGCGCAGACAGGCCTTGTAATGTAGCAGCTTCTCCGTCAGAGGGCTGATGGTCAGTGCTTTACCCTGCACACTCAGGTCTATGTACCTGGACAACATCAGAAGGAATAAAAAAAAACAACATGTTTTTAAAGCATCGGAGAGGAAACGTTTGTCACAAATTACAGTGTTCATTTAACAAAAGGTTCTTGTATTTTTGCCAACACACACAGGTGCTAAACTTTAGCCACAAAAAGTCTTCTCCTGCATTTGTAAAAGCGCCTACAATGATCTGTAATGGCACACGCACTTCAATCCATACATGACAGTGTTTATTATGTACAATTAATACACAATTTGGACTGTATCCCACCTTATATTCCAGGTTATTAGAATTAACACATTACCTGTAAGATACACTCCAACACACAAGGGTGTTTATGGCCATCAGTGTGGCCAGGAGGAAGAAGAATCTCTCCAGATTCCCGTCATGCAGTGTGTTTGGGTAGAAGTTACCTGTAATGACATCAGCATCAGTCCCATCTTATGTTAAAAATGTATTTTTCAATCACATTCAAGTATCACTATCATTTGTTACTGGAAGAAAACATGCAGTATTTGTATTAATTTTACCCCCAGAGAGAAAGTACACAAACTGAATGAGGAAGGCTCCAAGAAAGCAGCCCCCTCCATAGGACAGAGTGAGGAAGTGCAGGGAGATCCCTCTGATGTGGCTCGGAGTCAGCTGGAAAGATATGAGGGAACCTGCCAGGGAGGATGTGAAATGTCAATTGGTGTCAGAGGTTTTGGGGCAAGATGTAAGGTCAGCATTTAATAAAGAAATAGAGGCCTTAAGTCGGTAACTTACATGCAGGGGTGACAAGAGCCTCTGCAAGTCCGAGTAGGATGTACTGAGGGGCCAGCTGGAAACACGGCATGGACGACACCTGCAGAACTTTTCCAGACAGAGTCTGTTCCACCAGAGGGTAAGCCTTCCTCTGAAGCTCAGACAAACCTGCCGCCAGGACAGACAAAGTGGCACATGCATGGCCCAGAGCTGGAAAGGGAGGATGGACAGGGAGGGGTGATGAGAGAGGGGGCTGCAGAATAATTACAGGAGGAAAGAGGGAGGATGAGAGAGGCAGAAGAGCAAGAGAGACCCAGGGATGATTAGGTGAAGACATTATAAACGATGGGTGCATTAGTGGGGGGTGTGCATGTGTGCATGGAGAAATACTCACTGATGACTTTTGCAGGTGCCAGAGGAGTTTTATCCATGGAGAGGTAACAAGTCGTCACACACTCAATCACTGGGGCTAAGAGCAGCAGAGGGAGGATGCTGATCACATTCATGGCCCCGATAGGCAACAGGAGGTTGCTCAGGTGAAGGTTCGAGTTCATCGTCTGTATGTAGTAACCTGAAGGGATCTGTAGGAGAAAAAAGTATGGATATTATCCTTTTTCATGCTTCATAATAAAGATCATTTACATTCCCTATTCCCTATATTGACCTACCTGTGTGATGCAGGCTCTGTATAGCAGCTGAAGCCCGTATAGGGGGAAGAGCTTGGCCAGGACTTTGACGTTCTCTACATGTGTTTCGCTGTAACGTCCACCATTGTTCTCCTTGGCACGGTCCAACCAAGATGCTACATCTCCACTCAGGTAGCGATAGTGGAGGCAGCACATCTTGAAGGAGTTCAAGAAAACTCCCAGTGTGGTCAGCAATGATCCACCTATGACAGACACAAGAAGGAACAGAATTATGACTTTATACTGCGTGATTCAGTACAAGTTTGTGTTTAATGGTGTTCACGTTGCATTTATTTATGTATGTCACCTTTCTTTGGTTTATAGATGAGTTTGCTCCGTATCATGTGTATGGCCAGTAGAGCCAGCAGCACAGAGGTGAACGGGATAAGGAAGCCCAGATTTTTAGCCACAGATTGCTGGATATAGGCAATACCCAGAAACACCACAGTGGAGTTCAGGTTGACCAACCAGTAGAACCTGAGCGAAAAAAAATAAAACGCATATCATACTGTGATATCCATCCAGTCCATGCTAAAATGCTGTGTATGCTGTGCATGCATTCATGGTTTCCAGAAGATGAATCTGATGGACTCCTGATCTCCTGACTTTTCATCGAGCAATCTAGCTGTACTTTGTGTCTGGTGCTAATTAGCAAAACATAGTAACATCATAGTAACAAGATCAACAGACTGCCTGCCTGAGTCTGATTAGTGGCTAGTAGTGAAATGACTGTATTCAGATGGCAAACCACCCACCAGTTAAAGAAAGACAGGAGCTGGTGTTGATTGTAACCCTGCAGGCTGTAAGCGCCCATGGGACAGAGGATGGCCCGGATACCACCGATGCCCAGTGCGGCAGCCAGGAGGCCAGTGTAGAACAAGATCTGCTGCTCCCGATGCTCCAACTGGTGCGTCATGTGATGAGTATCAATGTAGAAATCTTCGAACGGGAATGCCACCACGGGCAGCATGGCTGTGCCTAGAGAGTGTGATGACAGGTGGAGTTCACGGCATGTAGCTGCAGCTAGATTTCAAACAAGAGTGTGACTTCACGGAAGCAGAGCCATGACTAAGCACTTACATAGAGTTAGTAACGGTCTTGAATTGGGGTCACAGTAAAGATCCACAGTGACTAATATGTCAGATGATTGTGCATCTACCATCTTTATTTAACACATTCAGGCAAATATCTTGTCTTCCAAACTGGTTCAATTGATCCCCCAATAGATTTGTGTACATTATAATATGTAATATAATAATATTACAGAAACTAGCTTTTAAACTAATGAACCTTCAACATCAGACAACATATAACAAGTTTTGCTGTGTCTTACCAAAGAAATGAAGGAAAGCACACAAGTACAGCACTTTGGTCCTTCCCAAGCAGGTTTCTGCAAACCACCCAGCCAGAACAGGGGTCAGGGTGCTGGCTCCAACAAAGCACAGGTTGACTGTCGCAGCCAGGTAGTTATTGTAGCCCAGCTTCACAGTGCAGAAGATAATCATGTTGCATACAATCCCAAAGAAAGTGAATCTTTCACAAAGCTCCACAAGCAGTACACAGATGATAACCTGGAGTTTTTTTCTGGTCTTCTTTGGTGGTCCCCGGTCTGAATAAGGGGTCTGGGAGGGTCGTCGCCGTTGGCTTCTGCCCCCTGGCAGTCTCTGAAGGTCCCCAGGAAACATACCACCTGGCCAGCGAGCTGGCTGCTGGGCTGCTTGCTTGGCTGGATGCACACTGGACACTTGACCACGCAGAACTCTGAATGTCCTGCGACGACAGGGCCAGCAGAGGCTAGAGCGGGAATCCCTCACTTTAGTGTGAGTCCGGAGCTAGACTGGAGACACGTAGGACCGGACACACCTACCTGCATTCTGCACGTGCTAGTGGGTGATTATCCTCCTGTGGCATGATCTTACTCAGAACTATGGGCGCCTCACAGAGAAGTGATGGATGGGAGCGATGTAGAGAGCTTAACAGAAATATTTCTATAATTACCAACAAGATACAGACATGTGTTTATTGCTTGTTTCATTAACGACTTATACAGAGCATTGGTGAAAAGTAATGGAGTACATTTACTCATTTACTCTACTAAGAACAATTCTGAGGTACTTTTGTGTTGTTTTATATTTTTACATTTCACAAGATTTTTATTCTACAATTATTTGACATCTTAAGTTTCTGGTTACTTTCTAGATTCAGATTATTAAAACATCAAAAATAATGCTTCCACATTAATACTTCAATAAAAATGACTACTTTTATGATATTTGTTGGAAATACTTATGTATCATTACTTCATTCAAATGTTATCAAAGATATGAGTACTGAGTAATACAGAGGTACTGTAATCTGGTGCACTGATTTAAAAATTAAGTTTTTTTTAATCCTGTCGATCTGATATTCAGTAAAGGTTGGTACTGAACAAAGTCACAGATTAAATCATAATAACAACTCAATAGCATATGATGTCACCTCAGCTGTGAGCTTTAGCATTAAAAGGGAAAAAAAAGAAGCAAGTGCTGCAGGTAACTACAGATAGTCACAAAATGTCTCATCTCATTGTGAAAACAGCTCTTCAGTGTATTGGTGCATTTCAGAAAGCCTGCTGCTAATTAGACTGATAATGTTAAGTGAGAGTGAGACAGAGTGCACGGCCAGGTTAGCTTCAACTGGATCAGACTGCTAGTGGACAACAACTCTGCAGCAAACTCAGTGTCTGAAACATTTATTAATGTCCTATTTTTTCACTCAATATCACCAAAATAAATGAATTTATAGATGCATTGTAAAACTTAAAACAAATAAAGCTGGGCCATCTTTATATGTCATCATTACTTTCTTTCATTAAAAGCTAATATGAAGAGAGGAATCAGTGCTCTTGCTGTTAAGTTGTAACAAGATGCTTTCTGTTGTTGTAAATATATTGTCTTATTTTTCTTAGATATCTTTTTAATTTTATATTTCATGTATATTGCTCTTTGCACCAGGACATACAGAGAATTGAAAGGGGAAACACCAATTCAATTCTCTGTATGTCCTGTACATTGACTAAAGCTGACTTGACTTGTAGATGTGAGCAGAAAGTGTATGAAACAATACCTAGATTAGATTTAAATCTAAATATATAAATATCAAACATATTAAATAACAGGATGAAAGTAACAGATATGAACTAACTGGTTGCTAACGGTGCAAAAGACAGCCGTTTAAAGGCGTCCATCATCACCATGGTTACGGGGTTAAGCGTCCAGTTGAGCGTGGGGCGTGGTGTATCATGGGAAAAAGAGTTGTTTGCGGAAACGGTTGCAGCGTTTGTTAAAGAGACTTTTAAAAGCGACTTTTCTTCAATTACACGAGCACAGGGTAGATTATATTCGCACTTATTTCAATGTTAGTTGCATACACTGCATACGTAGACCGCGGAGTTAGCTAATACTTTGCATTAAACGTTTGTTGCACGTAAGATTTAAGCTAAGTTGGCTAATGCTAATGTTAGCCTCACTTTGCTAGCAAGCTGTCGACGTGATTAAACGCTAGTTAGTTAAACAGGTAAACAATTAAATCAGTTAATTGGTTGTATTTGCATGTTGTGCCTAACTTAGAAGTCGTATGGGTTTGTTTGGTTTTGGTTAACAGACACAGACTAGAGATGTCTGGACGGAGAATGCCGAACTGCCCCGCTTCTGCGTCCAAAGGCTTCAGCTCGACCCCGGTCAAAACACGCCAGGGGCAAGTCTGCCACACATCCAAGGGCTTGGACGACGGCGTCCTATCCGACGACGAAGACACATTTTCTCTGCTGTCTCCCATCTATCATGACAGTTTTGATAGCGATGAAGACCTGGAGCACAGTCCAGCTCAGCAGACCTCACCCAGGCAGAGCGGCAGCGTGTCACCAATCCGGTACTGCTGATACTTAAGACCACCGCAGAGAAAATGTGTCAGACAGTCACTATGTATAAAGAATAGATCATGTATAATTGAAGATCTGTTTTTGTTATAGTTGTGAGCTGCCGAGAACTCCTTCAGAGCAGATGCTGAATGCAGCTGTGCAGCCTGCAGGCTCCCCGACTCTCAGTGCGTGGGAAATGTGGCTGGTGAATAAAGCCAAAGAAGACCGCCTCAAACAGGAAAAGAAAGCAGAAGAGGTAAAACATACTTTATTATTTATATCACTGCATAACTCCAGTATGCTTTTTGTGTAAGGCTAATAATGATCCTACCCCTGAACATACTTTTTACCTCCTGACTAACATTTTATATCGTTTGCATTAGGAGCAGTTACTGAAGGAAAAAAAAGAACAACAAGAAAGGGAGCAGGAACATAAAAAGGTTGTCATGCAAGAGAAGATCCAAGAATGGCTAAATATGAAGAGAGAACAGGTAGACAGCTCACACAAAGTGTCATAATATTGACTGTGATTTGTCAGAAGTTCAGTTACATAGTATTATCACACTTTCCAACCTTGATGTTTCACGTTTGTTTTCATCTTTTTTTTTTTACAGGAAAAGCATGAGCAACTTGTAAAGCAGAGCAAAGAGGAAGAGGGAGCTACAGAGGCAGCGTGAGAAGCAGAGGGAGATTGAACAGAAAGCTCAGGAAAAGTACAAACTCTGGCTGCAGAAGAAGAACCAAGAAAAAATAGAGACAGAAAAGAAGGAAAAGGTAATTTCTGAAGTTATTCTGCTTTTAGTGAAAAGGTTTTTAAGTTATTTGTTATTAATTACAAGATCCTTTTTTTTCTTGATAGGAGGAAGCCGCCCTGAAGGCGGAGCAGGAGAAGGAACGGCGCAGGAGGGCAGAAGAGAAGTTTAAGGAGTGGCTGGCAAAAGCCAATGAAAAGAGCAGAGCTAGTCCCAGATCACCAAACTACCCAACAAGTAAGGCCATTTCAGTCAGCTGGGAAGTTATTAACAATGACACCATGTAGCAGGTTATGTTGCTTTCAGACTGTATCAAATGTGATTGTAGCTTTTCATGTTCCTTGTTGATATTTGTTCTTTATTAGTATTGTAATTGTTTGATATTTATTTCCCAGGTCCCTATGATAAATCCTACCCATCACCCAGCTTCTACAATCCAATCCCCTGGAAGCCTATTCACGTCCCTCCTCCAGAACCGTCACCGAATAAGACATCTGCCAAGAAACCCCAGAGAAATCGGAAATGCCAGCAAAGCCCCAGCACCGCTTTTAGACTGAGAAACTCTGCGAGTGCAGGGCCGTTGCTGCACAGGAGATGACACAGACAGACTGACGTCTATGACTGTGATATGGTAGCTTAGCTACGGCTCAAACATGATTTCACCACGACTCATCCACACCACCACAGCTCCTGTACTGAGACTCTGCTGAATCACAGAAGTATTTCTGTTCCCTAATATGGCTGTGGTAATTAAGACATGCTACCATATCTGTTTTTCAAGTGGTTCTATTTTCTTGTACACTGGAATGAATTTGTAATAATACACTAGCTCAGATTAGATTATATGTCAGGATGTATGAATATTTGGGAATGTCTTGGGATTTAGAATTTTTATATGATTTCCTCAAAGATGTTTATAATTTGTCCTGATGCTTAAGTCTGCTTCTGTGCCATAATAATGTCAAGCTCAAGTGTTGGCTAGACATACATAAAGGTCCAGGGTGTGAGATTTAAAGGACTCTATTTGAAGAATGTGGTAGAAATGTAATATAGGTTGCATATCTATGTTTTCATTAGGGAAAATAAGAACTGTTGTATGTTTTTGTTGCCTTAGAATGAGACTTTTATAGCTACAGACCCCGCAGGTCCACCATGTTGAACCAGCATGTTTCTACAGTAGCCCAGAATAAACTCTGGCTCTAGATTAAGAAAGGCTGAGATGATATAATTGCAGTCAGCAACTAAACCACTAGATGCCACTAAATCCTACACACTGGTCCTTGAACAACCTGGAGACTATGTTGTATCATCCTGCAAATGTAATCTATTTGCTGTCTGGATAAAGTCGGCATCATCTAAGCTCCCCTCTTGTCCTTCTCTTATTTGTGCCACGGCTGAGTGGTCAACAAAACCACAATTAATAAGGCATCAACCACACGCAGCCACACAGCACAAAGAAGGTGGTTGGTGGTCACAGCCAAAGATAGACCCAGCTCGGTCAAGTGCCCCTCACACTCGCACATTGTTCTGTGTCCAGCTGTGCCTTGTTCCTCTGTGGGCTGAGATGACGACAGAAACGAGTGAGGGGGTGGAGAGAGAACGAGAGAGACTGATTCAGATTCAGAGCACTACGTTCATTCTGTGTTAACATCTCGCTGTGATACCAATGTGTGCAGCCTGAGGTAAAATGCTTTTACGCTTTATATCAGATTAACCAGTCTGTAATTACATCCTTTCAATTTGTCTGTTGTGCTTTTGCTCTTGCTTATTCTGTGCTTAACCCCTCTCTGTTGTTGTCTGCTGTGGAATGTGTTAGTTGACAGTAGTCAGTGACGGTGCTAATAATGTAGGGCATTTTTAAATGTACAAACCCCCCCCCATTCTGGGATCCAAAGGACAGCTGTTAAGACAAAGACGTCAAGTGTTTACATTCTCTCAGGAGTAGTTAAATCGCAGGAGCGGTATAAGCTGTTTGCTCAGGGGTATTTACTCACTGAGCCCTGTCAGCCTCCATAAAGGCAGACGGTTATGTTTAAAGCCACCCTCCAGCGTTTTGGCTCTCTGTGTACCTCCATCTCAGTAAAATCGTTAGTCTTGACCACTTAGTTATAAAACCATCTCAAGCTCAATATGTCTAAATCTATCTAACCTGGTCACACCTATATAATTAACCATACGTCAGTCATAAGCCAGATATTGTGTCCTATTGCAGAACCTGAATAGCAAATTCATATCCCAAGATGCAGTGGTGTAGGTGGGCCGGCAGTTGGAAATCACACCTACCGAGACAGGTAAGAGGCGTGTCTATAATAGTTGCAGAATGAAAGTGAGGGGGGAGAGGTGTAGAGGGCAGAAACAGTGGCAGTCCAAAGGGCAGAACTACAGACCAGACCTCAAGAATGTGGCAGAGAGCGTAACATAGACATGGAAACAAGAAGAGGGGGAAGACACACAACTTTTGGATGCTGATTTTTACTTGTTGTCCAGGTGAAATGGAGTTTGAATCATCTATTATGGGATAATTACTTGAGGAGTTTGCTAAGTAGTGCCTTGTGAATGAAGGAGGTTAAAATGACAAGCTGATAGAGTAACAGCTGAATTTAACAGTAAGATTATTTTTTTATGTTTTTTTAATCTCTGACTGGAACATCTTCACCTGGATCACACACATTCACCTGGAGCCACAGTAACTGTTACACCACAGTTGGTTTAAACCTCTTTTTCCACTTTTTTTCCTGACAAGGATGTGACCGCTTGTTTCTGTAAATAGCCTCAGTTATTATTGACACAACTTGGAGAGAACCGGTTCTGTTAAAGGCACTTGGAGGCACTTGGGTCCTGTGTTTCAGCCTCAGTGTGTGTTTTCTGTGTATATATATATTCCTCCCCTTCACCATGCAGACTGCAGGGCCAGAAATTGAGGACTCTTTCGACTTTCTTTTTAAAATCATCCTGGTTGGAGACTCGGATGTGGGGAAGACCTGTGTTGTCCAGAGCTTCAAGTCTGGAATATTCATGGAGAAGCAGCAAAACACCATCGGGGTCGACTTTACTGTTCGTACCCTGGACATTGACGGCAAGAGGGTGAAGGTAGGCAACAGGCACCCTGTCCTTCATTGTTCATCTCAGTTCAGTTTTCTTCAGACATATTCCTAGACTGCCTCAGGTGGACAAATATTGCCGCATACAATAGGGATCATTTTATTTTCTCAAGGGTACATTTTCATATATTAACAAGCATGTGTCTATATTCTTGTCTTCAACTAAATAACCCGTGCTTGGCTTAGTTAATCAGTGTTTTTCTCCTTTGGAGAAAGAGGAGTGGCAAATTATATCTGTCTGTTGGCTTTCTGGGTGTGTTATTTTTCTAACTGTATGAATGTCTTGTTATGCTCATTAGTGTTTGTTTTGCACGCGTATTGTTCAAAAAGGGTTGATCACTGTCAGAGTTCACGGCACGTGTGAACGGTGTAAACGTGATGTTTTTGAGACGCATTAACATGCATTGTGTAACTGTTTATGTCATATCGGATTGCTCTGCAGATGCAGGTGTGGGACACGGCAGGACAGGAGCGTTTCCGCACCATAACCCAGAGCTACTACCGCAGTGCCCACGGGGCCATGGTGGCCTATGACATCACACGCCGCGGTACATTCGAATCTGTTCCCATCTGGATCAGGGAAGTGGAGCAGTATGGGGCTGCCAGTGTGGTACTGATCCTCATTGGTAAGCCGAATGAAAACAAGTTTTGCGTTAGTGAACTTTAAAGTACAGTTTACAGTATAAAGAGTATAAAGGACATAATACACCAGTTAGTCCTGACCTTAAATTAATTCAGGACTATGTTCAGGATAAACATTTTTACTAGGAGTGACAGAAGCTTAACTATCTATATTTCTTTGAACTTATTTAGCTTCTCTGCTACCTCGCTTACTAGTTTTCATGTATTTATTCTCAGCAGCTACCGGTGGTGTCAAAGCTGACTCAAGTTTAGGAAGTGTGTGTTGTCACAGATGGCTTTGTTATCTTAGTTGTGTGTAGAGCGTAAAGAAACTTTCTGATAATCTACACTCAACATGAACATAGATGCAACACTTGTTTTTCCTCCCATTATTCATGAGTTGGAGTAAAAGATCTGACCTCTTCTATGCACACAAAAATATTTCTGTCATATTTAAAGTTTGTTAAAATTTGTGCTCCATCCACATGACATATGTGGCAAGTCAAGATGCTGATTAAATCATTGTGACACAGTCTGCCTCTGATCGGCTTGTAGTCTTGTCCTTCATTGGAGTATCAGGGTAAGCCAATCAGGAGGAGAGAAGGACTGGCAACTTTGCCCTCCAGGGGGAAAAAATAGGTGTCTATATTACACAGTGGCTTTTTACGGTGCTCATTAAGAAGAAGTGGAGAAGTGCTCAGTAACTTGTATTTAAACAATTTTGCGAATAGAAATAAACATTTTGTGGGCCTAGTCTCAGATCTCTTACTTCGATGTGTGAAAAATGGGAGTAAAAATAGAAGCGTCAATCATTCTCTGGTTGAGTTTTGGGATGAGGCAGTTGGTCAGTTAAATTATATGCCAACTGACAGAATATTTTGATAATCAATTAATCGTTTCTGGTAACAGCTTGTCAAATGTGACGATTTGATGCCTTTTTCAGACAAATGGGAAAATTTAATATTTTTACTGTTAACAAGTAATATGAACATTGGCTCTGGTAACTATCCCCTTCGATACTGTTGACCCGTGTTACCTGCCAGATGCTCAGCATGTTCTTTTTAAGCATTCATCTCTAAATGACATGTCCTGTGCCACTGTTATTTATTTCCTGCTCTGCTCATCATTGCAGGTAATAAGTCGGACCTCCACGCTCAGAGGCAGGTGTTGTTCGAAGACGCGTGCACTTTGGCCGAAAACAACAACGTACTAGCTGCTTTGGAAACATCAGCCAAGGAGGCTCAGAACATAGATGCAGCCTTCGTCCTCATGGCCCGGGAGCTGCTGGCACGTAACGGCATGACCATTATAGAAGAAAACCCTCAAGACTCACCTCAATTCATGTTGAATAACAGCTCCCATGCAGTCTATGGCAGCACGTCTTCAGATAAGAAGTGTGGGTGCTGAGCAGACAGAAGCAGGAACATGTTTAAGGATTGTTTGAAAAATGGTGGTGGCAGTCTGAAGTGTGTTTGGGGAAACTTGTTTTAGGGGAAACATGTTGCATTGTGTGTGTGTGTGTAAATGTTTAGTATGTTTTTATTTTTAATATTTATACAGTTGGTTGTATCACTAACAGCAAATGGCAGTTGCTTATCAAATGTATTTTGTAATTTTTTTCTGCGGATAACTGCTGCTGAATGTGATAATGACTCCAGCTACAGGCCACACCTCTGCTGGAGGTCTATGTACTAAGACTGTATGACAATATACAGAATGTTTCCACTTGACAAACAACTTTTTGTGTCTTTCATTTGTCTTTTTAATTGTTCTTTCCACACAGTACGGCTTTTACATTACCAGACTTCCATACTTTTAAACAGTAATTTCAATTGCCTGCACAAACCAGTCATTGTTACACCTGTCAGTTACAAATATAACAAACCAGCACTTTAGGACATTTTCACTGGTGCTGCAAGTGTATTAAAAATGTTTTCTTCTACTAAAATCTTCTGATACAGACATTGACATGAACCAGCCATAAGATTTTCATAACTAAAACCAACTTGACAGAAAAATAGCACCTTTTTCCCCATCATCCAAAATTGCTAAAACACTTTGCATAATTCTGACAATCTCGTGACATAAAACTAGAATAAAATTACCTCTTTTATTTGAGGCTAAAATCCAAAACTGATGAGGTACTAAACTGAAACCTGGCAACTTAATCTCGTCAGCATTAGTGGTTCAGCATTCACTCTATCTTAAGAACAAATAAGCTGAAATATGATAGTAAAAACAAACTGCAGAACTGGTCTAGTTAAGACCTGCTGTGGTGGAGAGAGGGGGGTATATTTTGGAAAGGCAACATGACCCAGTTAGGTACAGTGTTGTGCAAGGAATCTTTATCTGGACAATATGTTGTGAATCAGCAGATGTGTCTTCGATGGGTTGTCTAGCTTAAAGTTAACTCTGTTTGAACTCTTATCCATAAACTTACAGACAATCCAATTACCACTTGTAGAACCTGACTATACAAACAGCAATATGTGTGTGTTGTTACAAAAGAAATACTGCAGGAGTCTGTGACACACTACCATTTGTGACTGATTTCAAATGTGTGCAACTTGCTATATTCTAGATTTAGTGTAAAACTTTATATTGTTGCTCTCTCCAGTGGATGGTATGGCACTTAAATCTCTAACTAGCCACAGTAACAGCTACATCGCCCCTGTGATGATCAGAGGCATAGATTAGATTAAAAAACAACATAAATCCATAAAGCTTATTCTACCAGTTAAAAGTTGTTAGAGTGGTTTACTGGACGGCTCTGAGATTCTTTATCCGATCCAGTCATCCTACTCCAGAGGCCTTCCTTCCTGCTGAAACACCAACTCTCACCGCCTCTTTCACATCCTGCACCACGAAGGACGGCTGCGTGAGGCTCGGGTCAAAGCGGAAGTCCCTGTGACCGTGGAAGATTTGCTGCTCGGTGACGGTGTGCGTTGGATCTGAGGGGAGCTCCTGCTGGTCCCTGCTGTACACTCCTGTGCACACCAGGATGGAGCTGCAGCCCTCTGGGAGGTCCTCCTCTGCCCCGTATGCACTTGACGCTCCACCGAGTTCTGCGGATGTCATTTTAGGGGCTTCATCAACTGTTTCTGCCAAGGGATCTGCACCTCCTCCGCTACTCTTAGCCTGCATCTGGGCCTTGGTATGCCGAGAAGCCTGGAGGTAGCGGTTGTAGAGGTTGGCTCCGTATATGTCAGCCATGGGGTTATCACTATAAAAAGAGATGGAGTGACAACACATTCAAAACAGCATATACTTTAAAGCTGGTGTGTTAGATAGTATCATTAACAGCAGGATTCTTCTTTTAATTTTGGGTCTGAGTCACTCACCCTATAGCATACAGCTGCTTCACAGGTGTGGTCCAGCCAAGTCTCTCAGCCTGCTGCCTAATCAGCAGCTCAGCGTAGTTATAAGTCACCACACTGGGTTTGCCGATCAGAGCCTCATACTTCAGCTCATAGCCTGTGACCTTCTTGTACAGGCTCTCTAAAGACACCAGGAACATACCGTGTCCAAACCTGTGAGATGGAGACATTTAGTGTAGTAACACCGTAGTGACTTAGATGTGTGTATTTCTGACACACACACGCACATATACTATACTGTACCTGGGATTCTTTGCCTCAGCCATCCACAGGAGGTCCATATTACAGGCCAGGACCGGGATGTGAGGGTACCGCATCGAACTCCAGGGATTATCTGGGTTTCCATTTGTCAGGAGCACGTCAACAATTAGCTGGAGGTTGGTCTCCCATCTGATTGGCTCCCCAAATAAGATGACAGCTGCAGGAACAAACAGGTGAAGAAGAAAATTATACAGACATGTGTTCATTTTAAACACAGAGCGACAATGTTGACTGTGCGTGGAAACATACCATCTATGGGCCGTAAGCCCTTGGTGGGTGGAATCTGTAAGACATTACACACAGGTGGTTAGACGTCTAATTAATCTGTAAGTGTGCATAAACTGGATACAATATTAATGCTACTTACACCGTCTTTGGGCCTTCTGTTGTGATCTACAACATCTAGAAGAGGATACGCCTCTCGGAGCATATCTATAGTAATAACATCTTGAAAGCCCAGGCTGAAGTTTGGTAGGTTAAAGGTGAACACAGGTGAGCAAGAGTTATGAGCCACAACATAGGAATGAAAAACAAAAGTCACAGATGCTTCCTGCTTGCAACTGAGGTCTAAATTGTTGACAATCCCCACATGAGAAAAACAAAGAACCCATCAATTCCTCGTGACAAATAAAAAGAAAGCAAGAAATCTGTGAAAGGTCACTGAGACGGTCAGACAGCCGAGGGAACAAAGGGTACAAAGATTAAATACTGATAACAAAGTGGAACGTGAACAAAAATACACTGAATAAACAGAACATGCACACTTCTAAAGGTCAACATCCACGGGGACTGCAGAGTCCCTGATTTAAGACAGGATACTTGTGGGCGACCTCCTCCACAGGACCCTGTCCCGAAACAAGCACACGCATTTTGTGGAACTGGGTAAACATTCGCAAAGGACTGTGGGAGAGCATCACCTGTTCTGGACACACCTGTGATGAAGGGAGCGCAGAGGAAAAAGTGTGAAAACAAAGAGCAAACTGAGGGCATTTCAAATTCTTTAAAAGAGAGTTCAGTGTCCAGTTTACCTCCACCTCGAGCAGATGTGACAGATGCTCAGCTTTGGCCTGCCTCATGCAGTTCCCAGCGTTGGTGACAAACACCACGGGCACTTTGTATTTCCCATTGCGGTCCACCAGGTTCCTGAAGCACTGCTTGGCCGCAGGGATCAGCGTCCTGCCCCGCACCAGCACCCCGTCGATGTCAAAGAGGAGCCCGAAGGAGCCGGCGCCGCTCTGAGGAGGGATCTGTGCCAGAAAGTGGTGGCATGTGCCGTATGGAAACATGGGGTTATTCATTAACTGACACACCGGGCACTCGTCATGACAGCGTCACAGAGAACTGGTTGAGACTTTGTTCCCAGAGTATTCAAATTACACACCACAGTTTAATTGGAGAAGATAAGTCCCTGATGAATGAGATAGTAATAACCGCGGCTGCAAAGCACACAATATCAACCATGTGTGCTGTGATTAGCTTCAGCATTGTGCTCAATGAATTTCTGCTGCTGCATTTCCTCCCCCTTTAACAGGGGATAAATATAAGTGTAACAGCCACTTTACCTCCATATCAATATCAATAAAGTTTGAATGAAACATCCACTTACGTGACTATAACCTCGTGAGGTCGAGGTCAGGGTGTTGACATGTTTTCCTGCTCCCTCACAGCTTGATTTCAGCAGCTGCCAGCCAATTTTCAAAGACCTTATTCTCTGCATGTCTCCAGGCAGCACTGTGTTTAAAAGCCGGCGGATAAACAGGAGACAACACGAGCCGAGCTTTAGCTTGAGCTAACGATGACCGGGCGGTTAGCGAAGCTTACGGGTCATAGTATCTCAGACAGTGACGGTCAAAACTCTCTGTGCTATCTCCTCATGATGTTTGTGAAGGTGCCATCGTCCAGCCACACACAGCAAGTCTCTCATGACAATGAATGAGCATGCGCAGAACCGTGAATAGGGCACAAATCTTCCTGGTACGAGTACTACGTCACACGTTATCTTACCGGAAACACTGTAGGTTGTAGTTTTTTGGAAATGAAACCGAACCACTGATCTGCTTCATAAATGAAACTTTAATGTTACCGGCTTAATACGATTCAACACTTTCTGTCGCGATAAAACAGTGATTTTCTATGTAAAGTAATAGAGTAATAATTAATAAATAAAATAATCTTAAATTTTATTTTCTAAAAGACTATCTATTATTATCCATTACTCATTTCATTCATGATTTTATATTGTTGATAAAGCCAAATTTTCAAAATACTTTTTGAACATACTTTATCTTAATCTTTGAAGCTTATTTTATTGTTTTTGTCCTTTCTATTTACATTTCAAGATAACAACAGCATTGCTGTTTGCAAAAGTTGTTCAGCGAGGATTCTGAGAGGAGGAAAGAAGGAATATTATATCACTGCTTGTGGAGTTCATTCTGTAAATAATTGTGGGTGCTCATTTATTTAAAATCATTGTGGCATCTTTATTAGTCCAAAGTACAAAACAGCAATGACATTCACTCAAAGTTTCAGCTATCACACAGTACAACACCACAGTAGCACAAACATACAGATTGTCCTCAGTAGGCAGACACAAAACATCACAGTCCATCTCTCAGCTGAACCTCAGCTCATTTTCCAGTCCAAAGATCTTAGCCTTCAGCGTCATCAGCTCACCCTGAACCTTCTTTGTCCTGGCATTGGTCTGACGGACCTCGTGCAGAATGGCTAAGTCCTGATTCGGTCCGATATTCAGAGTAGCCTGAAGAAGTGGACACATACACACAAGGTTAAGTATAGAAGGCTGGAGGAAACAATTATGATCTGTTGACGTCACAAGTTTTTTTCTGCGTTCATGACTAAAATAAGAGCTCAAAACATGCTTGTTGTGTTGAAATGACTATATTTTTTCATATAAAACATAGTTACAAAAATAATAAATCAAATACTTGAAAAGTATTTTACCTTGAGAAGTTGTTTTTCTACATCTTTGAATTTCTGCCTGAGGTGCTTCAGGTCCGTCTTGAAGCCCTCCACCTCCATGGCCCTCCTCTTCTCCAGTGCTTCATAACGCTGGGTCATCAGCTGAAGACGCTTGGCCATTTTGTCTGAACGCTCCTACACACATTAAGATTTGAAAGTATCAGTAACAAGGAATATGGAAATAAACTTTACAGACGTAAGCATCAATCCAATCTCAGTACCTTAAATATTTCCCTGCCCACATCCCCTTCCTCTCTGATTTGGGCCAGTTCTGTCTCCAGAGTGATACACTGCTCCCTGTACATCTCTGCCAGACGGTGGGCTTGCTTCAGATCTTCCTGCAACGTCTGATGAGATAGATTCATTTAAAAGAAGCTAAATAAAAACTCATCCATTTCATTAGGCATATAATTCAAATATGTAAATATTATTCTTTTAGAATTAAAATGTTTAATTTTTAATCTAATTTTACTTTCAGCTCCTCTTTGTGTGTCTGCTGTGACTCTGGTTGAGGCCTTTGGAGGAGCAGGGCTGTGCTGCTGCTGGGCTGCCATGTCCGTCCCGTCTCTGCACCAGAAGATCCAGCCTTCCTCAGACGATTTTGGCAAGAGTCCAGCTCCCTCAGCAGCCGGTCCTTCTCCACCATCCAGCCCTTCTCATGAGCCCTTGTGTCAAACTTAAGCTGTAAGTAATCTCTGGTGCTCTCATGCAACAGGTTTTGGGTTCGCTGGAGCCTGATGTGTGAAATGTGAGATGAAGGGAGAGTTATACATTGAGGTTAGAATGAAGGTTTTTTTTTTAAATCATTGAAAGTGATAACACCAAATAAATCTAGATTAATCTTTTACAGGTGGCCAACATGAAAAGGGGTGTTGAGGCGCTGAAGGTGCACGTTAGGCCGTACAGTAGTAGTGAACAACTAAAAATGGAGACCCACTTGTCAGTCAGAGCTGTGATTCGCTCCTGATCTCTGTGCTGTTGTGCTTGTGCCTCCTCTGTTTTAATCCGTCGATCCTCCATCAGAGACTCTATCTGCTCCTTGGCCAGCCGGGTTTGTTCCTCCATCTGAGCCTGCAGAGCCTCCACCTGGAAATACGAGCCACAAAAATAAAAGCTTGGTATACGCATCACCAAAATCAAGGAGATAGAAAAAGGAAATATTAATAGTAGGGTTTGTGATAAAAGGCAGCGCATAAAGACAATTTCCTGCACTGAGAAAATGAACACTTACACCTACCTGTAGTAACAATGTCTGGTTATCATTCTTGTATTGTTCCAGGCTTTCTCCGTCTGCTGATTTTGTTCTCCTGCTACTCTCTGCAGTATCAGATATGAAATAAAAATGACAGTCTGCCTGGAGCAACGATTAAAGAACATAATACATGACAAATAATCATGTTCACATTTTTCTTAAACCATTAAACAAGAATATTTAAATATTACATTTAGTAAAGGCATTTGCAAAAGAATGTTTTCAAACCTTTCCTGGTCACAGCAGGTTTTAACCTTGTTGGCCTGAGATTCAGATTTTCCTCTGATCTGGACTCAGCACTCTTCTGTGAGATTGTGACCTGAAATATATAAATCACATAAAACGTGACTTCAAAACATTTTGAACACAATTTAATTTCAGACTGAACACAAAATAGAATGAAATGTTATTTTTATTCAACCCAAAAAGAGAAACAAAAAGAAAAAAAAAATCATACGCATACAAACCTTTATTCTAAGGTTTTGTGGAAACACCTTGAGCAGCAGTTAGAGCTACATGTATTATGTTTATATGATGATGTAAAGGTGTACCTTGTGAGGAGGCTCCCGGTGGAAATATGTGATCTCTCCTGCATCAGGACCCACCAGGGCAAGAAGGTGCTGGATTTTCTTCCTGTCCTCCAACTCTCTGTACGACAGTGAATTGATGTTTAGATTTTTTTTGTTTAGTTTTATGTACAGAAGTGCTAGAGAAGACTTTTTAATACACTACTGAATAATTAAATTTTTCCTGTCAGTGAGGTTTTGTGCAAAGTGAAAACATCTGTATGTTTGTACCCTTTCTATGGTTTCATCACCAGCTGCACACTCACCTGATTTTTAGTCGATCATTTTCTGCATAAAGCCGCAGAGACTGTTCTCTCTCTTGGAAAAGATAGACCTGCATATCACTCAGAGCGTTTTGCAGCTCCACAATCTCTCCCTCCCGCTGCCGTACCTCCCACTGTAGCTTATGCTGGGAGAATATTCAGGATGGAGAGAAGTTAAAACAAATCTATTCTGACATACCAGAAAAGCAATGTCATTTACGACTCCTAGCTGTGTCTGACCTGGTCCTCTGAGATGCCCCTGTACTTCTCCAGCATCTGCAGAAGCTCCTCATGTTCCCCGTCAAACTGGGCGATCTTCTGTCTGTAGAACTCCAGTAACTCTCTGGAGGGACGCAGGTACGCCAACCGCTCATGGATGGGGGGAAGTGGGGAGTCAGGCTCTCGACCAGGGGTACGGCTCTTGGTTCTGTATATTAAATAAAAGAGTTTATGGGGCAACATGGAGGAAGACGCGTCTGCATACCAATCCACAAGCACACACACACATTTGGGTAATAAACATGCTCATGTCACTTAATTATAAAGGCCTGTAGTATCTTTTAACTGCAGGCCTTATAATTAAAGAGACTTTAAGAGATTGACAAAATAGGTCCACGCATCATTGAGAGAAATTACAGTTAAAAGTATTAAATCCCTCACACAATGGACACACTCATTGCAACATTTCTCTTGAGGAGAGATCACAGAAATGTCATTGAAATGTCATTGATCTCACCTGTGTGGTGTTGCATCTTTTGTGGGAGATTCCATCCCAGCACAAAACACTGAAAAACAAAAGTGAAAAAAATTAATCGCATCATCAATACAAGAAAAATGGTTGGTCGTTTGTTGCGTGTGTAACATTCACACCCTTTCTGCAGCAATTTTTAAAGCAGCCGACAACAACGAACAAAGCTTTGTAAAATGGGTAAGAGGGGTCAGCAGTAGCCAGCTTAGCATAGTATACATTTTCATCCAGAGATGTCAGCTTGGGGAGGCCCTCTAAGTCTTACATGTAACAAGACTGTTAAAGTTCCAGTGAAAAACACTATTTCTAAACCATTATTGTATGATGTAAAGTTGTGAATATGACACAATAATTCAAACAACAGGGCTGGGATTTGACAGTATTCACGGAGAGGTGTTATAATATGGGTTATATGGTCTATACAGGAGAGTTAACGTTATATAAATGTTTCATGCGTTACATACAATATAAAAGGTCCCTGTGTATTTTGATTGGGCGGCAGGAGGAGCGAGAGAACAAACTACTATTATTGAAAGTATAGTGTTATACTTATATTTAACGCTTTGGAGACATATTTAGCTAAAACACATTTAGACTCATTGTGGGGACTTAAAATGTACTGTATCTACAATATGAGCATGTTTCTCTGTTGCGAAGCAACGTTATAACGTTTGTCTGAACGTTTGATACCGGTGATGGAACTTCAGATTTAGCAGCACATAAAAGTACAACGACATGATTTCAGTAAGTTTATCTGTATTGTTTTTTGTCTGAAACTAATTTCACACTAATTTCACAGTCTTTTAAACTCACAGGTCTGTGGTCGTCAGGACAGCGATGATGATCGTTGCTATCAAGCGTTTGAATCCCGGAAGTTGCCGCCTCTTTGTCTTCTTCGTGGGAACTGGAGCGGAGTTGGTGTTATTCCGCCAACTAGCGGAAGGCTAGGCTAATGTGTGAGTTGTGAAGAGAAACAAGGTTCTAAACACATTACAGTGTTAATGAACTATTATTTAAGGTAATTAGTTTGTTTTTTGTAAAAAAAAAACAGTTATGATATCAAAACTCTCCAGGTCTTTTTTCTGAGTAAAATTCTCCTTCTGTCTAAAATGTGTATCTGTGTGTATCTATTTTCTTTTCTAATGTAACCAAAAATAAGCGAAGTTAACGTTAACTGTCATCATAAGTGATGGACAACTCACCACCTGTCGTCAAGTTTAGTAAACAAACAAACAGAGGGTAAACCTTTGTTCCTTCAAAATAAGAGCCTAAATTTGAAATGCGTGGGGAACACGAAGTACACACAAATAATACAAATAGTAAGATAAGCTACGTTTTTGTAAATTTTCACCTCAGTCATATTCATTACCAAAACCATTATTTATCTTCGTTAATTATTTTCTTACTGTGAAAATCTTAACCGGATGTTTTACCTTTTACTACGACTATCTTGGCGTCCTGACCCCGCCGGTCCAGTCTTGTCAAACTTCACCGACACTGGGATCTCACGTCGGGCCGTTTGCTACTATTTCTCAGCGATGGAGCGGAAAGTTGCTCGGGAATTTAGGCACAAGGTAAGACACAGACGCTGTCCTCTTCGTTTATTCATTAAAAAGCTCTTTTAAAAAGCTCATTCTCCACCTGGATGTCACTTCACCTGCTCAGGTGTCCCTTTCAGTGGGGTGTTACGCAGACATAGGCCTGACCGACAGCCTCACGAAAAGGAAACAACAGTTAAAAATAACTAGTTAAAATAATGTAGAAATGTCATGGTGTTAGCTGTCATGGTTAAAGTATAATTTATCACAAGTGTATCACTAATTATAAAGCCCATATGAGAAATAATATAGAGAACTATTAATGTTGCTAATATATGGTTTCATTTCTTGGATTGCGTAAGGTTTTGTTTGTTAGATAGTACGTTCAAACAGACTTATTGTGACTTATAAGCATATTTTGGCCTACTTCTTCATATTTTCCTTTAGACCTTAACGTAGCAGACACATAGCGGACATCCTTTCTGTATTTGTCCCATGTCTGGTACCTGTCCTGTCTAGATAAACATCATGCAGCTGAGATCCGGGATAAAATGAATATTATTTGAATTCATGGTATGTGGTTCCAATCAATTATCCACAAATTATATTTTGCGGTTGGTTTTGTGGCACATTGCACCCTGAAAAGGTATTTATGAGTAAAAGATAACAAAGGGAACATGATATGTTCAGGGCGTTTTCAGCCCCTCGGAGCATGTAGGGATCATCACACAGCCATCTGTGCTGCACACAGTTGGGCAGGGTCCCATATTACAGGCTCTTCACAAAGGGCATCTCAGTGTTAGATAATGTAGATGTGTCAGAGATGAGCAGTTGAGCAGAAGAGATGGGACGATTTATGGGTTTAATTAGAGGCTGAGGGGGCCAGCACAGCACAATCAGACTTTGTTTCTCTTTGGAGACATTATCATAGTCACTGTATTTGGTTGAGAGGGTGTGTAGTTTTACTGTACATTCACAGATGGCTTATTACCTGGTTTAGCCATTTAAAATGTGTTTTGTTCTCTATGGTTTTGTTGTATCTACTGCAATCCTTGTACATTGTAGTAGCACAAAGCTACACAGGTATTTTGTGAAAAAAATCTGAACCTCTAAACTGGACCGTGTATTTTTAAGAAAAGGATATCTGATGGACCGATGATCTCTTGCTTTATTGGTTTATGGTGCCAAAGTCTGCAGTTAGTTCAGGCTAACTGTGTCACTTCCCAGAGCAGAAAGACATTTATGACTGTCATAAACACCACGACACACACAGCAACCTCACAGCAGGGTCCACATAGAATAGTCCTCGTTTATGACTACCGTAATGAGTCTTAGGTGATCTGCCTATGCTTTAATGCCTACGTAAACTTATACAGGAGTGTCTGAATGTGTATATGTACACGAGTCCTTATTCTCTATAAGACTGACCTTTGAGTGCACACTGCTTATGATGAAGCATGTGCGTGTGTGTGTGTGTGAATGTTGGGTGTGAATGTTCACCTCTGTTTGTGTCTGAGATGTAAGATGACACTGCTGACCTTCCTACTGCAGCCTATCCTCAACTGTGCTGCCATTATTCACTCCCTGTGGTTTGATGGTTACGGAAGGGCAGTCCATTACTCCTGCCTCAGTCCAAGGAGTCTCACCATCCACAAAGCTTAGTTCTATTATCCTGACATAAAAACAAAGGTTGGGTTTAAGGCTAAAGAGTGAGATGTGTTATATCCGTGATTGGCCGAAGCGCTTCCTCAAAACAATTCTGCTGCATCTGAGCCGCCATCAGGTTTGTATGACTCCTACACACACTCACACTCACACAGATGGTTTGCCCCCCATGTGGCGTTGACAGGACCACGGGAGAGAGGTACAGTGTGTACCAGTGGGCTGACGTTTCCTCTGCTTCACAGTCAGATGAAGGATGACACCAGATGTTTGTCCTTTCTTGCAGGTGGAGCTGCTGATTGAAAATGAAGCAGAGAAGGATTACCTGTATGATGTCCTCCGCATGTATCACCAGTGAGTAACATCTGTCACCGTTTCGTGTGGATTGTGGTTTTGTTTTGTCTGTCATGCACACATCTGTATATTCACACCTCTGTATTCCTAAATGAATAAAACTTTGAACCAGAACTGATAAAGTGTTATTTAAGAAGACTATCATGTGGTATTTAATAATGTTTCTACAGTATGATTTCAGATAAAAGGCTACGTTTGTTCTCATTTGCCTCCAGTGTTGCTGTTATTCCCTCTCGTTCTATATTATCTGCAGGTGAACTGACGCCTGAATGCCTTTTGAACTTCTTCTTACAGCCCGCTAACTTTTAACATCTTCATATTTAGTTTTCAAAAACCTGTATTCTTGTCACGCTTATTTCTGATGCACGCAGACCTCCAGGTTTAAACTGTGCGCTCCATCGGGGTTTCTGATAACAGCCTGGTCTCAGAGGGCAGGGGGGGCTAAGGTCAGGTCTAGGTTTCAATTAATCTTTGTACAGAGGCGGAGCTCTGTGGCCCCGCTGGTTAAGCCTCTGATCAGTTTCCACTGTGCTCCGACAAGCCTGGCCAGTTACCCACAAAAGCTCTTTTTATGTTCATCCTCCAAACAGGGCTGAAATGGCAGCTATGAATAATTCAAGCAGGAGGCCAGGTGGACAGATTTTATACTGTAGCTTTTACTATGATACTTTAATTGCTGTTCTAGGTGCCTTTTGTCTTCATCTGAATTGTGAAACAAAGATGGTTGGATTGTTTTTTTCCCCCCCAGTATTTATATATAATTGTTTTATACTTTTATTTATAAAATTTATACTTTCATATTTTTCAGGTTTACACAGATAGGTGAAAAAAGGATGTATAAAATATTTTATGGCTGTGTGAAGTCTGAGTAATTGCTGCAAGTGATGTCACTTGATTCTGCGTCGGATCGATCTGAAGACTGCAAGTTTGAAAATGTTAAAAAAAAAACATCTGGAGGCACGGAGCTAGTTAAGAAGTGAGCTCATCAGACCTCCAAAGCCCACTGCTCATCAGGCTAGCACACTGTAACAACCCGGTTATTAAATATTGCCAAGTTGCATTTTAAATTAAAGTAAGCACCTATTCTTTTTTTTAAACACTGATTTTTCCTGCAGGAGTTTAATTCTAAATCTGTGGAGTTCCTCTTAGATCCAATATTATTATGTGTACTTTAGACTTAAGGCCATATGACATTCATTATCTATAAATCTGATTATTAAGTCAATGTCATGGATGATATTCTCATCAAGGTAACTGCACCTCTGATACTGCGCCTTTAGTTCTGTCTTCCCAGAAGTCATTACATATATAAGCAAAAAAATGATGTTTTAGTTATCCCCTCTCCTGTCAGGTCGATGGAGTTGGCAGTGCTGGTCGGGGATCTGAAGGTGGTCATTAATGAACCAAAGCGCTTGCCCCTGTTTGATGCCATCCGACCTCTCATCCCACTCAAACACCAGGTGGAGTACGACCTGCTCACCCCCAAGAGGTCACGGTGAGTACAGCGTATGCTCATGTTATGTACGTCTGGTCTGGATCACATATGTGCCCATGTGATGAAAACAAACTACAAGGAAGATTAATTCTACTATAATATCCCTGTATTCCCTGTATTTGTTTTCCCTCTCTAAATTTCACCTGGCTCATACATCGTTTTGCATGTCTTCCTCGCTCTCCGGATTATGCAGAAAGCTGAAAGAGGTGCGTTTGGATCGGACACATCGTGATGGACTGGGTCTGAGTGTCCGAGGAGGGCTGGAGTTTGGCTGTGGTCTCTACATATCACAGATTGTCAAAGATGGCCAGGCTGGGAATGTTGGCCTTCAGGTACGTAAACTGTGACGTTCTCTACTTTCTTTATGTTTCTGTATATTTTTCATAGATCCAAACTACTTTGTAAATGTGAGCTAGATGCGGAATAATTACACTTTAGTACACTTTATACTTCAGTAATGGTAGTATGAGTAGTCACTTTAAAACTACTACTATAAAGGGTGTCCCTGCCAATGCTTTGTGCAGTCTGTTGCTACGTATATTGTATTTTTTGAATTCGTGTATTTTCAATATAACACTTAATCAATAAATTAATTAGTATGAAATATTATTTAGGGACCCATCATTGCGTTTGCATGGTCAGTCAAATTTTAAAAGTGTGTCAGTGTCATAATACCAGAAGTCCACTAGGTGGGGTAAAGCTCCATGTTTTTAAAACTCTCACTGTTTGCATGTCTGCCACTGATGATCCAGTTTTACCCAGATGGACATTAAATAAAAGAAACAACTCCTGTTATGAAAGAGAAAGTTGATGCTTTAACACAGAGGAGACAGTCTCTGAGATTCTTTGTGTATTAGTCACAGACTTTGTTACTACATCCAAGGTAAAGGCAGTCTCTTGTCTAAAATTTGGGTAAAATCCAGATAGAGACAGTCAGTGTTAAACATTTAAGAGGCATCACTAAATGGATCAGAAACAGGATCTGCAGGATTTTAGATGTGATGTGTGACTGTCAGTGCTCACTTTGTTTGTTTGTTTGATTGTAAGTCACTTGAGCTATGAGCATCAGACTGTAAATGGCTGAAACATCAAAATGTAAATAGATCACACAGATCAATAGATCATATTGTGGCTGGTATGCTCAGCAGACAGGGATGTAAATAGTTGCCGTGGCAATAATTTTCATCTGTGATCTGGCTTGACATATTGAAAGTGAAGGCCGCATCTATAATATCCAATCCTGTGTTGATTTATAGGTTGGTGATGAGATTGTGCGCATCAACGGATACTCCATCTCCTCCTGTATCCACGAGGAGGTCGTCAGTCTCATCAAGACGAAGAAGACTGTGTCACTCAAAGTCAGGCGTACGTCAACTCAGTTTCCAACAGCAACAACAGCAGCATGATTCATGTGCAGTAAGACAAGTATTGTAATAACAGCGATGACATTGTTGACTTGAATTTATTTGTTGTTGTTTTTCATTTGTGCAGATGTGGGGATGATCCCAGTGAAAAGGTAAGATTGTAACATAGGTCCCATTTCCAAATATATTGTTGCTCTGTGGGGAGAGTCATGTGCAAAGATCACTGTGTTCTAATTTGCTTGTATTAATATCTCCCAGCTCATCAGATGAACCCCTCAAGTGGCAGTTCGTTGACCAGTTTGTGTCTGAGTCGGGAGTAAGACACAGATCATGGCATTTTTCATTTTTAAAAGTTTTATCACATCAACATTTTTATGGACTTTTAAAATTCTTTCTTTCGTGCTGTCGTGCTGCAGGAGAAAAAAAGCAGTGTTGCAGGCTTGGCGTCCATTGGAGGCAAAGAAATCAAGGAGAAGAAGGTTTTCCTCAGCCTTGTGGGTACTAAGGGTATGGGAATCAGCATCTCCAGTGGGCCAACCCAGAAACCTGGCATCTACATCAGTAATGTCAAGCCAGGCTCCCTTTCTTCAGAAGTTGGACTTGAGGTGATTTCCTTAAAATGATCAGAGCATCTCTATGAAATTATGAGACCCAAAAAGCTGCCTGCTGTGAGCTGCATCTACGTCTATGTCTTATCCCAAATTGTAGATTGGAGACCAGATTGTGGAGGTTAATGGGGTGGATTTCACCACAGCGGACCACAAAGAGGTAAATTCAATTATTTGTCCACTTGCTGGAGTCTAATTAGATTTATTATTATTCCTAGATGTAGAATTTTGTATACATTTTATCCAAAGCACCCACAGCATCATGATGTATATGTGTATCTGAGCTTGTGATGCCAGTAGTTGATGCCAAGTGAAATCCCCATATCACTGACAGCATTTGCTCTGCGCTTAACTCACTGAGCTGCACAACCACAGCCAAAGTTAGCCTTTTAACCAGCCAAAATGGTTGCGCAATACAAATAATCCCCTGTGGACTGTTGGTTATTTGCCAAAGTGGCTGATGGAGATAACAGTATTTACCAGCAGTTGGTGATAATGTCACACACTGATACACGCACATCACACAGGCTCTTGATATATTTAATTTTATGAGTGAACTACATCTTAAAACTAAAAAGTTTTCTGTTATTTTATTCCCAGGCTGTGAGAGTCCTGAAGAGCAGCAGGAGTCTGACTATTACCGTTCTCACCGGCGCTGTAAGTACATTGTGTATAATAGAAAGTAATAATAAGTTATAGGGCGTTCAATACTCTCCTCTTTTGCAGCGCAACTCGTAACTCTTGTGTTTTTTTCTGTGATATTAAATGTATCTAATCAATTAAATTTGATAAATCCCAAAGAAATACTCATACAGCGGTGATGGTAAAACAAAATGGTGATCGTAAAATGGCTGGAATCATTGTGTGTCATGTGACCGGTATCACAGGATAATGCTGCTATGGAAAAGCAAGAGATGCAGATACAGATCTGCTGAATGATGTTTGAAACCACTCACAAAGTAACAACAGTTCAGGGATCATTTGTTATGGATGTGTGGACACAGACTTCCACTTTCCTTTATTTGCGTTCCTGCACCACACAGATTAATGTGCCATTGTTTGAGAGACATCACATTACCTAGCCTGTCTCTCAGGCCGGCTGCCTGCAGGAGAAACATTAATCATTTCTGTGTGTGTGTGTTTGTGTGTGTGTGTGTCTACGCTGCAAGAGTAAATATTCTTAGTTATGTACATTACAGCATTTCTAGTATGTATTGTATAGGTTTTGTATCTGTGTATGCTGTATGTAGTAAACTAATTACAGAACTCTACAGATCAGCGATTCTTCATTTGTGATTGAGGCTTCAAAGATGCTACGTGACAAAAACAGACACGTCCTTCCTCTCCCTGACTCGTGAGACCGGTTCGGGTCTGCCTGCTTGTATCCAGAGCCAAAAAGTTTGAGGGACCCCTGCTGTGTACAAAGTCTTTCCCTGATTATCGTCTCTTGCTGTTGTTGCTCTCTCAGGGCAGCGAGCTGTTCATGACAGATGAGGAGCGTCTGGCAGTGGAGGCCCGCAGGGAGCTGGACAGGCAGGAGCTCATGCACCAGAAAAGAGTGGCACTGGAGACCAACAAAATCATTAAAGAGCAGCAAGAGAAGGAGAGGCAGTGAGTGAACAGCACAAAACTCTTCTAATTAACTTTGTTGTATGGCAGAAGAATAAGACAAGATAGACTTTTACACACTTTTACAGACTGTTACAGCAGTTCACAATATACAAGGTGAATAAGAAAAGTACTCATAAATAAATACATAAATAAATAGGGGTGTCCTGGTGGCTCAACTCAATGGGCTTTCCACGTATGAAAGGCTGAGTCCTTTATGCAGCAGCTCGGTTCTGACTCCGAACTGTAGTCCACAGATGTTTCCTTTGCTTTTTGTCGTGCCCTGTCTCTCTCCCTGCTTTCATGTCTGTCTTCAGCCGTCCACTCTTACAAGTTAAAAGCCATCCAGAAGCCGAAGTGAGTTCATTCAGCCACATCTCTGTAATACCACAGATTCCCTCTGTAGCCCGGCAAATGACAGTTGCTTAGTTGGGCTTGCACACAAGACAGATGTTTTAGCGTCTGTGTCGTGATGCATGGAAGGTATATAATCTTATAATCATGTAATTAATGTAATCAAGAATTAAATTTGATTCAGGTCAGAAAGATCAAACCAAATCAGAAGCATATTACCCAATACAAAGATACACCCTGTTTAAGTTCATGACCATCAACCGTTTTCTTTCATTTCTGGCTGGTTAACAAGTCCTTTTATGTATGCACATAGGCTTTAACCCAGTTTGAAATTCATTTCATGACTTCTTGATGATTGAATGAATAGAATTTATATTTAAAGCTAATGAGCGATTTTAGTTGATATCTCTGATATATTTGAAAGAACCTTGTACTGACTAGAGACAAGTGTTTGTCTGAGAAAACTGGCTGGCATTTTGATACAGCTGGCAGAGTATGCCCGGTAGTCGCTTTTTATCCGCTTTCAGTGAGAAGGCTTAGTCTTTTTAAGCCTTTCCCCCAGAAACATGCACCAACATTCGGTCAGTCTGAAACTGCAAGTCATCCCCTAATAGTCAAGCTGTTGACTGACATTTCAGAGGCAGCCTCCTTCAACACTTTATGTCAGTCCAAATTGTATATTTATCCTTTGTGCATCAAACCTCCTCTGTCGCCCTAAAATCAAAGACTTCAGATGCATGCAGGGAATCGCACAAAACAACAAAGATACAGCCATAGGCATATTCTCCACAAACATACAGCTATACATATCAGGTACAACGAAAGTGAAAGGGAGCTGCAGTGAGAACCCTCACTTATATTGCTTTGTAGTTACATCACTATATCGATTTATGTTCACTTTACTAAATCGTTTGCACGTTCTCCTCAGGCGTCAGTAAATTCAGAGGACACCGCGTGCTTTGATGCCAACAATATCTTTGGATGAATAATGGGACTGCATAGCATGTGCTGCAGGATTTACACTCTGAATAGCAGCCATGAACTGAATTAAAATAATATATTCTGTATCTATAAACCTGTGCTGCAGCATGTTGTGTGTGCGGAGTTTTATTTATTATTATATCATGTGTTTTACAGGAGACAGATGGAGATGTCCCAGAAAGCTGCAGAGGAGGAGGATCGCTATAAGAAAGAGATGGAGAAGTACACGACTCATTTTGTGTTTTTTGATGTAAGTGTAAAGGCGAGTATGAAATATCTCACATCTTGCACTTGTTTGGTCATCTCGTGTAGGATTGAGGCTGCTGAGAAGAAGCACAACAAAGAGTGGGAAGAGGACTGGGGAGTCAAAGACAGACCCAAGAGCCCTAAAAGCCCTCCAAAGAGCCCATCACCTGCCGCACCTGACAAGAAAAACGCCACGCCTTCGAAGGCCAAGAGTTCTCGTAAGGACACCTGAAAGAGTCTTCATCCTGAAATGCATGAATCTTGAGTTGTAGTTTTAACTCTTGCCTCGGTTTTACCTTTTTTTCCCCCTCCTCTCTGCATGCAACCTCTCTCTCTCTCTCTCTCTTTCTCTGTCACCTCTGTGTGCTGTGCTGCTTTTTATGGCCTCTTCTGTCAGATGAGGAAGCTAGCTTCTTCGCAGAGGAAGACGAGGAGGAAGAACAGGACACAGAAGTGAGTCTGGAGCCTCAGCTGTTGTCGCAGCTCCTGGAGGATGTTGTGCAAGCGTACAAACAGACTAGTGCCAGATTTCCTTTGACAACCAAAATGCAATCATTTTTTATAGCTAAAGGCTTGTTGAGAAAGGACAATGACAACCAAAATCCAGCTACTGATTATTTACATACAAATTATTTCTGAAGCAGAAAGTTGCAATTGCAATTTGTCGAAGAGTTTGCTGAACTGGAAATGGGCTAAATCTTTAATTTCTCTTTCTGATTGCTGTGTTGTGGCTCCTCAGGATTGTCGTGCATTTTAAAATGGATACACTGCGTGGAGTTTGCTGAGACTCTGGCTTAAATTTAACATACTTACAGACTGACCTGTGTTCATCTCCATCCTTAGCATTTGGCTGGTTTTATCGATATGAGGGGAAAATGCCATCAATCCGCAAGGTACTGTCAGCTGTGTGAGTTCAGTGTGGTGTGAAGAGTGACTACTGGTTCTTATGTCATTATGACAAAGCGGGGTGTTACATATTTAAGATGATGAAGTTGTTTGCCATTGTTTTATTAATTATACACAGTGTGGCGTTGCCGGCTCTTTATGCATGTCATGCTGTGTGGTTTGAAGTGGCAGATTTGTCTGTCCCGTGCGTTTTATTTTGACTAACCGATGACACCTCAGAAAGGAGAAAAGAAGAAGAAAAAGAAGAAAGTGTCCAACACGGACACACTGCAGGAGCAGAGAAAAAACAAGAAGCAGATGGAGTTTGAGCTGAAACTCGCCAAGGAGAAAGAAGAGATGTATGAACGAGAGAAGCAACTGAAGATCAATCGGCTGGTTCAGGAGGTACGAAAACAGAGAAGTGTTTGTGCAGCGGACCATACCATAGTGGACCATTTAACTTTATTTGCTCTTTATCACAACTTTAACTTGGTTTTCAGGATGGATTCATTTTGTAAATCCTGTAGTGCACTAAAGGTTGTTTTAAAGCTGAGCATATGTGTTTATAACTCCTGTTGTCTGATGCTGAATGGCCTTGGCCTGCACACCAGGTTTCAGAGACGGAGAGGGAAGACCTAGAGGAGTCAGAGAAAGTGCAACACTGGGTGGAGCGCCTTTGTCAGACTCGGTTGGAGCAGATCTCCTGTGTGGAGAACGACACTCCAGAGGTACAGAGTGAGACCTCCTCTGTAGAAACCTCTCTGTACTCCTGCAGCTCCTCCATAACATTTTGTCATAGCGTCATATTGACAGCACTGAGGCAACTCTTTTCAATGATGTTTTTTTGGTGATTGTCTTTATATGTCAGTCAGCATATTTATGGTTAAAGCAGCATGTTAAAGAGTGAAAAGGACGGAGAGGTGCTCTGAAGTTCAGCCCTTCTTTACAGTCATTAGAGTTGCCTGCCATTTTGTAGCTTATTTCACTTTGAATGTTAAGATACATGATTTATATGCTGCATGAAGTTGGGCAGTAATGTGTTTAATTTGAAATTTTATCTTCACCTGTTCATACCACTACAAATACTTATTTTGACACGAGGTGAAACAAGTAATTTTTCTTTAAGCGCTCCCCGCCACGATCTCCTGCCACCGAGCCCAGGGTGAAGCGTTTCCCTGGCGGCCTTCAACTGGCCACCACTGACCTTGACGATATTAACCTGGACGAGGTCGATCAGAGCCTGAGGGGCCCTCTGAAGAGACTGGCCCCCACCCAGCCCAGCACTAGCCAGCCTCCCCCTCCCTTGCCGCTCCCTCCACCATCACCTAAGCTGAACCCTACCATACCCAACTACACCCCTCCTTCCTCTCGGCCATCCCCACAGCGTAAGCCTCCTTCTCCACCCAGCACTAGAAAACCTCCCTCAGCCCCATCTACCTTAGTCAACAAGGGGCGCAGGCCTCACCCGCAGCCTCACGCCCATCCTCCCCAACCCACTCGCCCGCCATCCTCCCACTATCCTCCTCCGCCTCAATCGTCGTGGCCTCCGTCCTCCCCTCAGCCTGCCCCGCGGCCTCCCCCGCCGCCACCGCCTCCTCCACCGCCGCCACCACCTCCCCCTCCGCCTCCACCCCCTCAACACTCACAGGAACGAGTAGGAACCCTCAGTGGGTACCGCCAGCATCATCACCATCACCTTCAAAACCCTCCCAGTCCTCCAGAGCACAGGAGTGAGTGGGAGTCAGGTGGCTATCTGCCAAGGGGAGGGCTTTACTCGTCGAACACCAGTGAAATGTCATACCCCTCGAGTCCAAAGGTTTGAGAGTCTTGTGTGAGGAGTGATGTGATTTGAGTGGCTTTTTTGTATTATTGCCTTACTTTAAAGGTCCAGCGTGTAAGATTGAGGGCACTGTATTAACAGAATATCGCAGGTATGGAAAATAGCATATTCATAGGTATGTAGCAAGGTTGTAGTCAGCAACTACAGAGCTAGATGCTACTAAACCTTACACACTGGCCCTTTAAACAAACTGATAGATGGCAAGGATCTTTTTCCATCTGTGGAGAAAAGTTGCATCAATGGTTCAGTGAAATGCATGGAGATCTCACCGTGTTGATGCAGATACTCGATTCTTTTTGATGCATAGATTTATGCGCATGTGCTGTTTTATCTATTGGGATGCTTCATGCATGACGGGAGAGAGAGATCGACTATTCGTATAACTGAATTGGTCATTTATTTACAATTTTCTTCTCACTGAGGTAAAACCACTCAGTGATGCAGTTAGTTGTTTTCGGTGTGTGCTTGTAGGTGTGTGGGTTGTTGCATGGTGTTTAATGGTGATGAGAGCAGTTATATGTCACATGTTACAGATAATTTAAAAAAAGAGAGGTGTGTGCACGTGTTTGCAGTTCGATCAGTGCGCATTGCACTGAATGTCTTTGAAACATCAGCCTTGCTGTGATATCAGGGGGAATGGAAATGAGGTCTCTGTGTGTGTGTGTTGCACTGATATTTCTGCAGTGCCCTGTATGTGCCGGGGGCTGAAAGACTGCTTTTATTTTACTGTGGTTCAGGTAATGAGAAATACCTCCCATGCCAGTCGAATTTCGAATTCAAGCTCTCCTTTGGTGAGTCTGTTTCTGCAAACACTCCCACCCTTTTTTACTAAGAATTATAAGCTAACCCTGACCCTACGGAAATGCTGTTATAAAATAACTAACTCAAATGTACATGTTTTAAATACAAACCTATACTCAGCTGTTGCATGGAAACATGGTTTCTCCCCAATAGCAACTAGCTCCTAGTCCCCCCAACCAGAGGCGGCAGATGTCCCCAGTCATGTCTAAACCCGTCAGGCTACCCCAGTCCCAGTCCCAGCGGCCAGAACCACAAAGATCTGCACACCGTTCTGATGGCTTGGTATGGGTCACACCACACTGCAATCGTCTCCTCCCGGCAGAAGTCTTTGATTCAGCTTATTAGGGTCATAAAACATTCAGACATTGGACACAGCAATCGTCTGAGTGAGGGTTCATATCCTTGTGAGTCTCCCAGACTGTCCAGCTGTTCCTCAGAAAGCCAATCTGTGCTTATTAGATCACACAGGGGAGCCATTTCTCCTTCCTGTCAAAAAATTCTGATGAAACGGAGCAGATTGTTTATTTTTTATTCTGTTTGCTGTGGAGCAATGCTTTCCAGTAACCCTCTGACTCCATTAATAGAGCCACGCATTCACACATGAGAGCACAACAGTACAACCACACACTTTTCATCTCAGTTACTGAGAACCTCCCAAGCTGGAGGTGAAAAGTCATGCTGAGGGCCACCTTGACTGCGCTGCCTGCAGGAGGGGATGCCATAAATCATTCACTTTCCCTTGACATGTTCTAACCCAGTTGCCAGAATAATCTAGATTGCTAGATTGTGCACATAACTATGCTTTTGATGATTTATTTTATATTTCATGATGGATTGGAATATATATATATATATATATAATGTGGCTGAATAGACTGGCATGCCACATACTGTAGTACGTTTTTAGTAGTTCTGTGTTTCACTGTGTTTCATCAGCTGGGCCAAAAATTTCAAAAATATAGACTATGACCAGCATTTTTTTCACTTTCATCATTTTCTTTTCAAAAGTCCCAAACCAACCACAAACTCATCTACTTTCAGATATTGGACTTCCATTGTAATCTGTAAATACACACACATCATTACCATTTTTATTTATCCCCCACTGTTTTATTCCCACATCCATCATCACCCACATGGTTTTGCATATTAAGATTTGAAAGACAACTTCACTTTTTCTTTCTCCTGTACCACAAACTACAGTTGTAGTGCAACCTCTGTTTTTGGGAGGCATGTATCTTGTGGCTGATTGCCACAGACAAGGAAGTGCAGTTGGTTTTGGCATTTGTTGGCAACAATATTAATAATAATAATAATAATAATAATAATAATAATACTGAATTTTGTTTTTCTGTGAATTGGACCAATACTTTTTAATACTTTTGACAGAAGAATTCAATTATTTTCTTATAAGCAGAGTAGGTTCTCATCAGAGAGAGTGTCCAACTTCTCAGCTAGCTGCAGTGATGTCACAGTGCACTCCAGGGTGTGTCAGTCCACAGTGACATCACCTTTGGGTGTGGTTATAGGTGTAACAGCCCACTTCTGAACACACCCAACCCAACTTATCACCGTTGCTGGGTGGGTGTAGAGGCAAAACAGCTTTATTTTATCCAGAGATGCCAGTAAAATCCTGCTTTTTAACCGGATCCTAAGTTGCTCTTTAAAATGTGTCATACTATATATATATATATATATATATATAATATATATATATATATATATATATATATATATATATATATATATATATATATATATATATAAAATAATTATCGTATAGTAGTAGGTTGTATTTTGTGTTCTTCTATTGCCGAAGGGTGATACCTGGTCTTGTATTTCAGCCTCCGGAAATGCTGAAACGGATGGTGCCTTTCAACTCGTCTTTTAAATCAAACAACAAACGACAAGTAATCCATACCTATCCCCGCCTCACTTCCTTTCTCCTGTTCTTTCTCCACTTTCTGTCTCCATGCCCACACATCAGGTTTCCTCATGGTTGACTGGTGCCTCAGTGATGGTTCTTCCTTTTTAATTTTTCATTATCTCCTCTGTCTGCTGGCTGCATCACTGCCTTTAGGTCCAGTTGTGACGCTCATGCATGATTGCGCTTTTATTGATGTGGAACACACGTTAGTATTGTGAACGTACAGTGTGTGGGAATGCATGTGTTGTGGTCTAACTGTTGTTGGTTTTACTAGCCATGGATGGCTTGTACATGGAAGACTGTGTAGTGTGTATTACTAAAAGAAAAGAAGCTGAACCTTCACCAGTCTCATTTGATTTATGGATTATGCTTATGTCAGTTATATTGTCCTTAACCGCTGTGTCCAGCCACAACAGCATTGCAAATGTCAGATTTTTTTTATGTCCAATGTTGAATGTCAGCAACAACAACACAGGAAATTAACTGTTAGATTAATGTGTGTTTATGCTGCAGGGATACTCTGAGTCGTTGTAGCTGGATAAATGTGATGTCCTCTTCCCTGGGAGTTTTGTTTCATTCCCTCCCGTGAAATTAAATTGCTGTCGTCTTTGGTTGGAATAATTAGGACTGATTTTCCGTGTGAATTACATTAAAGTATGAGGCTGTAAAAGCCACTGCACTTTTTGAATCAATGACCGTGGGTGTCTCCATGGTTTCCATTTATTCAGGATGGACTGAAAACTTAAAGGGCTGGTTGTCAAAGGAAATCTGATTAGCATTTCAGGCAGTTTTTGAATCTTTGTGCTCTTTTTGCTCTCTCCGTATTGACATATGGATCTGTTTTAATTAACTGCTGCATTTCTTTCAGGGATTTCAGAAATATGAGGAAGACTTTGATCCCTACTCCATGGTATGATCTTTTAATACAACAATGCAGGAATTGCAACAGTTTAAAGTGGTTTAAAGCTGACATGTCTTAGCTCTTGCTAACATGTCTCAGCTCATGAAATGTAAGCACTGTGCATCTGCTACCTCGTGAGGATCATTTAGAGGTTACAAAATGTGTTGTTGTTATTCCCACAGCAGCTTTTTTTTATTACAAAGATGCTTTAAAACTTTCATTACTACAACAATTAAGACAAATCCAAGAAAAGACACAATTATACAATAATATTACACAAGGAATATGGCTGAGTTTAGAAGAGAAGTTCGCTAGACTTGCTTATTTGTTGTAACTTCTGGCATCTAGCAGGTGGCTCAAATATAGTAAATTAGGTTAGAGCAGCTGTCTTTATAAGCTGTAGTATACTAAGTCTCTTGTTTTTAGCTAGACAGCTCTTCAGGGTGTAGACAGCCATTCTTTATATTATACTGTTTCACTTCTTCGCCTGCAACTGCAGTGTTGTTTTCTGCCTCTTTCTTCAATCCTTCATTTGTTCATAGTTCTCTACAGACCAGATAGACGGGCGAGATGTGAGACTGCTGAGAATAAAAAAGGTACTGACAGCATTTTCTGCCTTCACTTAAGTCAGTTTATTGCTGACAGGAATCTCTCTTAACGCTTTCAAATTTAGATATAAGGACCTTAAAAAAACATGTAATATGACTGATGTGGTGCTGATTTTTTAATTCATTTATTTAAGACGGGACAACTTGACGTTGCTCTGGAGGGAGGTGCAGACTCTCCATTGGGGAAATTGGTGGTGTCTTCCGTGTATGAAGGTGGCGCTGCAGATAAACACGGTCAGTATTTATTTTTATTTTTTAAACTCATGACAGGATAAACTTTAAATCCATTTCTTTCTGTTAAGGGTGGTTTGGAGGAAATGCGTTGACTATTAGAAACACCTCTCAGCATAAAGCAATGTAACTCAACTTAGCAACATAATCTACATCCTCCAAAATGATGATGTAAAGCAGAACAGCAAAAATTCACTAAACTTCAGTAAGGTACCTCATCATTCATTCTGAGACTGAGAGTTGTATTAGACTGCATCCTAGGTGTGCCTAATAAACTGCCAATTAAGTCTAGACTTCATTAGACCCTGTCCCTGTTCAGCCACTTAAGCAGAACAGCACTGCAAATGCATTTAATATTCATAGCATTAGTCTTAATACATTTGCAGAGGCAAAAAGCATATAGAAAGCAAATCATCAAGTTTATTATCTGTCCAATATGTGCTTCTATTTGTACTTTATTATTATTGTGTCATTAGTGTCTCCATGGTGAAATATATAAGGAGGGTTTATTATGAATAATATCAGAATGACACATGCGTTTCTGTCCCTGGTGTATCTAGAAACATCCAACACTTGTTTACTTGAGGGGATGTAGAAGTATTCATGCAGACGATATTTACCTCTACATCAGTCTGTGTGTCACTGTTTGTCAGCTAACCATTTCTGTGTGTGTTTTGTAGGTGGCATCGTACCTGGGGACGAGCTTATGGCCGTGAATGGGAAGATCCTGATCGATGCCACTTTGACTGAGGGACAAAACTCGTTGGCTCGAGCCTGGAATAGTGGAGGGGTAGGACTTAAGGGATGGATGTTATTTTAACCTGAAAGCTGGCCTGTTTTTATTGATTACAGCTCTGAATGCTTGACTCTTGGTGCTTGCTGTCGTCACACTCTTATTTACAGGTATTTCTTATTGATTCAGACGAAGGCAAACGGAAAGTAACTGTGTTTTTTTTTTTTTTTACCTTTAGGACTGGATCGATGTTGTGATTGCCGTTTCCCCTCCAAAAGAATATGAAGACGAAGTGTAAGCATTCTTAATAATTAAGCAGTCTTAATAATGATTTATCTCCACATGTGTGTACAGCAATTTTTCACGTCATATCTTATTTTCAGTATGTGACAGTGTGGCTTGTGTGTCTGTGTGTGTGTGTGCACGTGTATGCAGCCCTAAGTCAGCATCAGTCAGTCCCACTGTGAACAGAAAGGTGTTTGAAGGCAATGCAACACTGTACAGACATGGCTACCTACTACACTAGCCCTCCCTCTCCTCCTACCTCACCCTCGTCCTGGTAATCGACTCAGACTTCAGACCTCCTCCTCTTCTTTGCACGTCTCAAGAGGATGTTTGGTGTGGCACTTGATTTTGTTTGGCCCCGTTTTTTTTTTTTTCTTGGGCACATGTGACAGTCTCCCTGCCAATCAGAAGCAAACAAGCAGAATATTTTGGTGTTTCTTTGCCTCTCACCTTTTGACAGATTTATGCTTTACTGTTCATGGCTATTCCACGAAAAGCTAGCGTGACAGTTCGTGCACACAGTTCTATTTGAAAAATGCTGCAGGGTGTTGTTCCTTTATTGCTGAAGCATGTGCACTACAACCATACAGCCATGCTATTTGAGTGAAGACATTCAAAACTAATGCGATCAGTGACCCATCCCACCATAAATCTGCCAAATCCAGACTCAGCGAGCCGTATATAAACACATATGTACATGTGTGGCCTCTGTGGTATTGTCCTGTGTCGTCAGGTCATGGACACAGCTTGGGACTCCTGCCAGCCTTCAGCAGTTGTTCTGATTGATGTTGTTCTGCGGGACTGTTACATGTTCTGACACACATGAACACTAAGTGACACTGGGTGGTACTGTCGCGAGGCTTTCTCCTCTGCCACAGTACTATGTCCAAAGAGTTTGGTCAGGTTTTGAGGACAGTTTAAACCCTTATTATTGTGTTTCTGCTCACTTGCATGTGTATTGGTCTGTTGTGTTTAATGTGCTGTGGCTGAAGCAAACATAAAAATATGAAAAAAATTCTTAGCAGTCCAGTTCATAAAGTACGGCAGGTTTAACTGGCTTTATTTGGCACCACAGCTAAAAGTAGCTCTGCTCTTATCTTACACGTTGTTTATTAATTTTTTCCCTCTTCTCCTGCAGGACGTTCTTCTAATCCCATCAACAGCCTGCCAAGAAAATCAAACTGATCCAGAAGAAGCTTTTCATTATTGATTATTTCTTCAGGATTCAGCGTCTTTTTAATTACAATAAAATCATTTTACTTCTTCACATTTGCCTGTAAACAAACAAACAGAAGACCGTCTTTCGTAGCCTCTTTGAGAATTGAACCTTGCATCACATCAATATATCGACCCCATCCAGTCAATGTTTAGTTGTCTCCAGCAATCTTTCTCGCCTTTCTCAAGCCTGGATGTGGTTGACCTCAATTAGACTCGTGCTGGTCATCTGGATCTTTCGTTTTAGCCATGTGGCTCTTCTGTCAGTAAAACGATAAAGGGCAGGTTAAGACAGGCGAACTGTAATCAATCACAGCTCTCTCTAATCTGCCTTTTCAAAGCCCAATAAAGGACTTCTCACACTCACAGCTGAGTTTCTGCTTTGCATACAGATTTCCTGCTTTCTCTTCATTGCTCCTTTCAACAACACAATACCAGTTGTGTGCAGTTAGAAATAAAGGAAACAGCACAAAGAAGTATTGACCCTTAAAGGGCCAAGTCACAACCTGAAGTGGTTCCTCGTGGTGGTGATGCCATACAGGAACAGTAAATAGATTTATTAAATCTCTGGAAAATTGTTGTAGAATATAACCTTTTATGATAAGAAATGTCACCACAACAATAATTTGGTTGCATATATTGTCAGACATACATCATTGTTTAAAGTCATACTTCTATCAGGTTCACAAAAAGGGCTGTTCAAACTGTTCCTTTGTTGGTTTTTATCAAAACTACAGTAGGTCACTTTGCTGCTAAGGGTGAACAACCAATAATATGTACGCCAAAGAGCCTTTGAAAGGAGAAAAAAGGGTTTTCCAGGATAGAAAAGATCAAAATTCTCCAGAGCACTTACCAAAGAATCAGTATTTCTGAGTGTTGTCAGAAAAAAATACAATAGTACGTATAGATGTGTGTGACACTATATGAGGTGTTGTGGAAGGTAAAGAAACAATAATCTATAAGCGGCTTGAGGTGAACAAAGACGGTTTTACTCTCATTCTTAATTTGCTCTGCATCGATTTTCTTCAAGCATGAGGAGTCATGTAATGTTGTGATTAAATGTCCACAGGGGGCAATAGTGCTCCTTTTGTGAATATCAATGGACGAGAGAGTTTCCAGCTGTTTTTAAAACACTATTAATAAAGCAGAATATCATCTGATGATGGGTTCAGATCAGATTTATATTCAGATTTAATTGCGTTTAAATGTAAATGTTTTAGATCATTTCCAATTTAAGTGGGGGGAAGAAAAGCCTAGCAGTGTATGATGTACTGTTACATGTGTGTTGATTTGCTGTGCAGCTCTTATATAACCGCTCTGTGCAGCAATCCACTCTGGCTTCATGTTCACGATGGCATACGTGACCACTGCCCGCTGCGTGTTTCAGCGTCTCATCGAGCGCCTCCTGTCACCCTCCACCGCCCCTCTCCAGCACCCGGCCGACGGTTCATGACAGACACCAAAGTTGGCCTTGGGTGGAGGATCTACCCTCTTCTTCTTCCTCCTCCTTCTTCCTCCTCATTCTCCACCTCCACTTCTTCTTCTTCTTCTTCTTCTTCCTCCTCCTCGGTACCCGGGTTCAGCACCGTGGACAGCTCCCCGCCTCCACCCTTAAACCACGGCGTGGGGTTGGATGGTCAAACACAAAGTAGGACAAAGAGGAGTCGGCTGCACTCTCACACATGAGAGACTGCGGGTTGGGGAAACCTCTTTCTTTCTTTTCTGTGTTTTCTTGAACATCCAAGCGGCGGATGTGACAGCACCGAAGAGTGTTCTTTTTTTTTCTTCGTCTTCTTAGGAGAAGCTGCTGATCATCAAACGCCATGATCTCACGATATAAACCGGTAAGTTCTCCGGCAGGTTGGATCACCTGTTCATTCACACCTAGGATCGATACTCTCAGTTTGTAGGCTGCGCAACTAACATGCGCAGCATAGCACTGACGACTGGCCGGCGGCATTCCTGCGAATATGAATGTAATGTCCCCAGGAGGACATACATGTTTTCATTTGCATACATAATTTCACAGACCTGAGCTGGATACAGACTCTAATGATCCTACAAGTCGTTTTAGGTCATGGTTAGTCAAAGGAGGCTTGTGTGTATTGTAATGGGGCCGTACATCAGTGGGGATTCTCGCTGGGCTCATTTCTAGGCGAGAGTGTGAAATATTAGATGTTGTATTGTGGCAACGCATTTTAATAACCAATGAGCTGGAACTGGAGCACAATTACCTCCCACAAGATAGATTCACATAGGCAAATGCATGATTCATCACTCAGCTCTCAGCCTCACTTTACTCCTACAGGCAGAATCATCACAGTGTTTAATCCGCACACACCGAAACCCTCTGTCCTACTGGTCCTGTTAAATTTAGCTGTCTGTATGTGTGTGCTTCTATGACAAAAGACGAGACGTCACCACACAACAATGGCTCATATTAGGGGCTTTTCTGATATTTCATCATATTTGCTGTAAGCCCCTTCAGCTACACAAACCTAACCTTTAGTTCATGTTGCTCAAATTGTGTCATTTTTTTCACTCCCTTTTTGAACGTCTCTCTCTCTCTCTCTCTCTCTCTCTGAGTGGCTGCTGCCCTTCCACTCATCTTCTTTCTTTCTACACTGATGCTTCGTCTCTCCCCAGGCGATCAAGTGATGGACAGGGCTAATCTCTGATGTAGGGTACCATAGAAATATAACCCTGCCAGTTATCTCTGCTGTAAAAAGATAACCATATAGACACCGGGCATGTTTTTGCTGAGGCTTTGATGCTGGTAGTTTGTTGCGAGATGAAATCTGTTCCCATTTAGTCAAATTTCCTGCTAATATAACATCAGGTTAGTCTGTACTATAATGTGATGTGAATGTGAACAAATTGTTGGTCTCCTTGACTTAATTTATTGAATTCCCCCACGTATTGCCCAACTGTTTACCATCAAGCGGTGGGAGTATGGTTTTCCAGGGAAGGCGAAAATGAATGTGTGGCTGGAAGTGAGAGGACATTTCACTGCAGTTGCTGTTTATTTCAGCTATGCCTGCTCTCTGTTTCTATTCATTTCACCGCTCCTAAAGAGCCTTTTCACCATCAGCGTGTATCCGCACTCTTACGACTATTTTTCTTTTCAAATTATACGCCTAAAGGAGTAACAGCCATGTGTTTGCAGTGTAAAGTCACTGCTGTTCTCTTCCGGCTCCCATTGTTTCACCAGGAACAGCATGCGAAGACATATGGCAGCAGTCGCTATGACATCCTCAACGTGAAATAGCTCCTGCAGTGTTATGCAAACTTTTCTATTCTGTCTGGACTATGAATAGTCACCACATGCATATTTATGTCCCACTCAGCTTTATGTTTTGTTTTATATCTTCAAATACAACACGTTTTGAAGAAGAATGCAGAATACAAACAGACATTTGGAGCTTTAAATTATTGAACGTATGTTTTCTAGTTGGTCCCGATTTGATTGTCTTAATGCATCTGGGTCTTTTGGCTACATGTAAACTTTCACTGTATTCTCGTGTCACATGATGCCTATTAAACATCAGATGACAGTGTCTGTAAACACTCGTGTAAACTGCTCATTACATTACATAAGCTTATCTCCTTGCTGTTATTATATGAAGGTCAGACAGACATGGATTACATTAAACATAAAATCATTTTAACCACTGAGAAAAGGCCAGTGAGTTTGTCTCTGTTAAAACAGGGATTATTAAAATCTCCCAGCTCCCATGTGGCTCTCTGCTGATCCCTCTCAATAAGTCAGCTGCCATTGGCTGCACTGGGAACTCTCCCTGCAGGACTGGTCGCACAATGCATCCATCGCAGGAATTCATTAATATTTTATGTGTCTATTTTTTATGTGTGCAGCCTAGATTTTCAGTCACCCCTGTGTTCTTTCCTGTGTTGTAATACTTGTGTACATAATGTGATAAATGATGAGGTGTAGACTTATGTAATTCCTGAAAAGGTGGTGTTTGGGGATTTAGATTAGAGCGCTTGCTCATGCCTTACACGTACCTCTGTATGACGTTTGCACCGCTCGTTCAGCAGCTGTCCCCCCCTTCTCTTTCCCCTCTCTCTCTTCATCACATCATTCACCGTTCCCTCCTGCCACAGCCCTCCTACCTTGAGTAGCTCTGCGAGCTCAGTCTTCCAGCCTGCCTACACGCTCTGCGCCCTCCGCTCTTGTCTTCCAAGGTCGACTTTGAGCTCTCATTTGCAGACAGGAATAGCAGGTGCACTGCAGAATGCCGGCGCTGTTCTCCCTGTATGTGCATGTTTGTGTGTGTATGTGCGAGCATGACTGAAGGCATTCCTGTGGAGTTGTGCAGTGCCGCGCGCAGCTGAAGCTTCAGTTTCAGAGGATGTCTGAGGACTGCAGGGAGACGGGATGCAGATGTTTCTCACCAGCATGGCCGGGAAAGCTGCTTAGAGCTGCTGCTGCTGCTGCACTGGACTGTGACTGCCTCTGACCCCTTCCCCCTCTGTCTAGTCTCTTTCACTGGATCTGATATTTGGGAGCTTGATTCAAGAAGGAGCAGGACGGAAGTCAATTTTGGGAATTGCCAGGACGCATCAGCAGTCCTTTCTGAAAACACGACATGCTCTGAGATCCTCTGATTAAAATCTCTCTGTCTCTCCTCTGTCTCTGGTCCTCCTCCGTCTCCATCTACTCCTCTTCCTCTGGACGGTTCCCTGCAGAGTCCCGGCTCCACCATGTCCTTGGCGTTCTGTGGCAACGAGAATAACTCGGTGGCGTACAATGTAGACGGAGGGGTTCTGAACAACGGCTGTTTCTTGGATGCGCTCAATGTGGTGCCACACGTCTTCCTCCTCTTTATCACCTTTCCCATCCTCTTCATCGGTGAGTGTCACTGGGAGGTGAGGTCCTCATCCTCTTAACACACCACACATGCCTGTACAGACCACACACACACACACACAGCACAAGGATACAAAATAAGATTGATGGGCTCCATCATGTCATCTCTCTGCCCTTCTCAGTTTCTCTCTATCAGCAGGTGATTCATGAACTACTGCACAAGCGTTTATTTGTATAAAGACTAAATGTTTTATGATTAGAGTGTGTACTTGCATGCTTGTTTGACTCTCTGTAGGTATTGGCTGCTCCATAGCCAGCAGTAGGAACACTAATCTCCTGGGGATGGTAGCACATATCTTTCTTGAGCTGCAAACGAATGTGGCTCTTCTGATGAAATGTAGTGCACGGGGACGAATAAATGCCCCAGTGCCGGGATTAGGTTACACCTCCTGTGCTCGCTGTCCTGGCTGCTGGCCATTCTATTAGTGTCATCATCAGTGTGTAACAGAGCACATACCTCATCATGTCAGCCATGTGAGTATCTGTTTATTAGAAAGTAGTTAGTTCCTTTTCTTTTCCAACACTTTGTCACTCCACGCACATGGTTTGACTGTGGCTCTTTGTTCCTGTTGTTCACTGATCATGCAGCTTGTCTCATTATATTCAACAGAGACATTGTCTGGCTTTTCTCTCCATTTCAGCTTGTTCGTCTTTGACAATATTACTCTCTCTGTCTGTTACCATTTTGGTCTAGATTGAAATATCTTTATAACTATTAGACGCATTGCAATGAAATCTGGTTCAGACATTCATGGTACCCAGAGGATGAATCCTACTGGTGATCCCCAGATTTGGCTCTCTTGTTCCACCATGAGGCTTTTGGAGTTCAGCAAAATGAGCAGCAAAAAAAACAGCTATTGGTTGAAATTTGGTTCAGATATTCATTTATCTCAATTCGAGTACTTTTGTTAGCACACTGTGTACACTGTGTACTTCCCCGCGTAGTGCACTTATTTTGGCAGGGTAGTGTTGGCTCAGTTAGAGAATGGGTACATTTCACTGCTTCTTGTACACTGCATGTCAAAAGTATCCCAATTGAAACACAGCATCTGTTTCCCCAGTACTTTACATTACATCACAAGACAATACATTTGTTTATGAACAAATACCTGCAAAACTAATAACTTTCACATCGGCCCTAGCTGTATCATGATTTTTTTTTTTTTTGCTAATTAGCAAATGCTTCACTAAAATGGTGAACATGGTAAACATTATACCAACTAAGTGCTAACCATCAGCATGCTAGCATTAATTGTCTTAGCTCTTAGTCTTGTTTTGTGTCACTCACAAGGTGAGATGTTTCTAGAAAACCTGTTGAATGTTTTGTCCCTTTTAATAACATTCGGACGCCCATTTACTGCGTGTCACTCCCCCTCTCTCTGCTCCCTGTTTCCTGTCCATCTTCAGCAGCACTATCATTAAAGGCATAAAACGGCCAAAAAAATAATCTTTTAAAAAAAACAAAAAAACATTCTCCTTTAATTAATGCAAAAGATGCTAATCGGCAGGCTAAAAGAGGCAAAGGCACTCATTAAAAGGTTGTTGTTAGAGGATAACCAAGGAGATCTTGTCTGGAAGCTGCAGCTCCCCTCGGTCACCCTGAGCTCTGCTGTTTTCATTAACAAGTCTGTTATCAAAGAGAAATGTCAGGGGTGTGGAAGCTCTTCCGCGTCCTTGAGTCAAAACCTCTCGAGCCAGAGTCCTGTTCATGTACTATGTCCGTCGTATGTAATGTGTTGCTGGCTCAGCTAGTTGCACGAAGGCTTTATGTAAGAGGATGCTGTGGATACATGCACCACACCTTTATAACAACCAGCATGCTCAGCATTATTGTGCCTCAGGGCTCCAACTAATGATTATAAGCAATTACAATGTTATTTCATGTTTGTTTTTCTAAGATTAATAGATTCATTAATTAATGAATTAATTCCAAAGCTAAAATATGTCTAACTTGTTATCACATAAGACAAAGAAAACTATCAGGAGTCCCATATTCTTGATAATCTGCTGTTGGACAAAAGAAAAACAAAGTCTATTATTAATAAATTTAATTATAATTAAAAAAAACTTAGTAATACTAGTAATACTTACTAGTTTTTGTTTTACACATGGGAAAAAACACAGTTCGTAGCATTTATGAGCACATATTCTGCCATATTCTCATTTTTTGTACAGTAAAATGAGAATTCTGTGTTAATATTGTGACATTAATTTTAATTGTATTGCTCAGTACTTGAGCAGATGGTATGAGTTTGTGTGTCTTGAAAAGAGGCAGATGTGTGTGTGTGTCTGTTAATGATTGTCAGCCTGTGCCAGTACCTCAGAGAGATGAACTGTTCAACAGCTATGGTGCCAACATTAATGACAGAATTGTTGTTAAAGTCACAAACACTGGGCAAAGTGAAGGGACAAAGAAGGAATCGACTCAAAGGTCTCAGGCCAGTGGCCGTCTAGCTGCCGTCAATGGCTCAAACAAAAATGTAATGAAAGTGACAACAACCCAAATTTCCTGAACTGTGAACGGCTAATAGACTCTGGCAGACTGCCATTGCTCCCTGCAGACCCAATCCTATGAGTTTACCTGCTGTTAGCTGTTCAGCCTCTGCTGTATAAGAGCACTTAGTCATCATGTTCAAGATTGTACTGGGAGTTGAAAGCAAGCCAGGACTGTTCACGGGGTTGTTTTGTTTTCTTTTTAGTGCAAGTCTTTGGCTTTTCAAATTGTAAATTCTGTCTGAAGAAGTCTCTCTTTTATTTCACTGTCTCTCGTTGTGCATTTAAAGTTACACAGCTTTGATGCTTTCTTTGTTTCCTGTCTGCTGTCTGAGGCTGGGGCAGCCAGAGTTCAAAGGTGCACATCCACCACAGCACCTGGCTCCACTTTCCTGGTCACAACCTGCGCTGGCTGCTTACCTTCATCCTGCTCTTCATCCTCGTCTGCGAAATCGCAGAGGGCATCGTCTCTGATGGGTATGCTTGATACACGAACTAATCTAACTTTATACACACGAACTTAAGTCAGGTGTCTGTGATGTTTTTTAAAATGTCACAAACTCCTGACATTTTTAATCCAATTGACTGATTTTACAGTAACTATTTTAGTGTATTTATGATGAACGCTTCGTTGTTGTGTGATAGGCAGTGGTCCCTCAGTGTATTGCTGATTCAAGCTCGTTATCTAAGTATTTTACACCTGGGATCGCAGGTGAATACAATTAACTCAATTAGCAGCTCACTATTTATCAGCCTCCATATAATAATGGCTCAGTAACACTCACTAGAGGATACGACCATGTCTAAAATCTTATCAGCAACGGTCTTCTTCTCATCCCAGAGAACAGGAATAAAAAATAAATGAGGTACTTATAATCAAAAATAATAAACTCCTAAAGTTTATATTTAAAATATGTTTAGTATAGTATAGAACTGAAAAATGCTAAAATGTTAGCTTGCTACATTAGCCAACATCCGAAGTCCGTTTCTGAGGTAAGTCTCTGCTATATTGTTTTAGTAGTTTTATGAACACATTGTTCATTTAAAAGAATGGTTTGTGATACTTAATCACCTTGCATTTACTCTTAAATTTTATTTTGCATCAACTTACTCAGCGTTCACAAACTTTCCAACTCGCTAAGCTATGGCTAAGGCTTGGAGTGGTTGTTAGCTCGTAGTTAGCTAAAAGCTAGTTGAAGCTAATGTTAACCCAGGTGAGGTGGACCTTTGGCTCCCTCGATGACTCCTGCCTTTGTTTCTGATGTTTCTGTGGCAGCTAAAAACAGTGGTTGACATAGATTTTCCTCTGGGATGTAGTGGGGTAGAAGTACGTAAGTATGTATAAATAGTAGTACTTAGTATTAAGTAGTAGTAAGTAAGTGTGTGCTTTAAACCTGTTTGACCCTCCACTAGCTCCAAACTCGGTAACCTGTCTGCTGAAGAGTTTGTTGCTCATGTCAAGTTCACATGTCAAGAGATACAAGGAGACACAGCTGGATGTACATCTGCCCTTTCTCTTTTTAAATGAGCTCCTTGTCACCTGTTACCTGGGCCATATACAGCCTCTTGTTGCCTAGTGTAGTGAGTCCATGTGTAACAGGGTCCACTCGGGACTATCGTTTATCATCCATTTCTGCAGACTGGGGGTGGGTAAACACTTTTGAGTAATTGTCACTGAAGTGAATAGAAGAGCTCTCCATCTGATCGCCACTTCACTGACTACATGCTGCACTGAAGAGCTCAGGATGGTTGATTGTGACTCTGTGTGTGCATGGACGCTTAATGAGGCACCTGACAAATATGGGTGGACATTCTTTTAGCAGGTTCATCACTTCTACATCCTCCATGTAATGATGGAGATGCTCCAGTCTGTTCAGGATAAATGAAGGCTATGAGCCATTGTCTGCTCTAAATCTTTTCCTTCTGTGTCTAATGTTCATTTGCAGGTTCAGCCAATCCCTCCATCTTCACCTGTACATGCCTGCAGGTCTGGCCTTCATGGCTGGCATCACGTCTATTATCTACTATCATAACATCGAGACCTCCAACTTCCCCAAACTACTATTAGGTACAGTATTCTTACATTAAGCTATCACATCATTTATTTGAATGTCCAGTGTGTCAGATTTAGGAGGCTCTATTTACAGAACAGAACATGGCAGAAATGCAATAAGATATGTTTTCATTAATGTATAATAACTTGAAAATAAGAATTATTATGTTTTTAATCCTCCACGATGAGTCTTTTAAATCTACAGACACTGTGGGTCCTCTTGCTTGAAGTCGGCCATGTTGCTACCTTTCATGACAGCACTAAATCCTTCACACTGGTCATTTAGGGTTGATATATATTTTCCACTTTGCCCACGTTTCCTCAAATTTAGTTTTCTGTAGTCCCACTGGGAAGGTGATTCTTTCCATAATTTCATAACCATTCATCTCTAGACGGGCTGTTTGGTCTAAACCTTCTCTTTGTAATTGCTTTTCCAGCAGCTACACTCAGTAAACCAAACAGGTATTTTATTTTAATAATTGTGGCTGTTTTGTGTAGAAACACAAAGAGTCTATCATCCCAATTGAAATTCTGTGTAAAATTTGCACCAGACAGCATTCACAAAATAAAATATCTGCTAACACTCTTCCAGCCAAACACTCTCCAAGAGGTTGAGCTTGCTAACATCCACTGAAATTCAGAGTTCCCAGCTTTTCTTTTTCATTTACCTTTACTTTCAGAGAAAAGATTGACTGAACACAAGTCTCTTACTGATGGTCTGATGGAGGGTATCGCTCCACTGAAGCACCCAGTCAGGGTTCTCATTCAAACAAGAGCACAGAGCTTTTTGTAGCATCAAAATTTAATTAAGTCTCGTGAATACATTGTTGTGATGGTGCTCAGGGGTTGTAAACCTGGATTAACCAAACAGCACCAACAGCAGATTGCATGAGCAGGATGATATAATTATAAAACAGGGCAACTGGGTCAGTGCAAGGTTAATGAATAGTTTATAACATTCAGATAATAGTGTAATACGATTGAAGACAGTATTATGTAGTATAATTGTACTGCTCTAGGCTGATATTAATTATCCCTTTTGATTAAGAAAATTAGTTTCAGGTGAAGGATCTGCACAGTTTTCTGTGTTATTCTTTACAACCTGTGAGAATTAATAAAATATCCCCACAGAAACAATGTAGTACAAGTGTTTCTTGTTATATAAGAAATAACACTATATTCTTAGTCAGCTGTCAACCAGTTCTACCTATTCATGAGTTTACTGTGAAATGAATCAGCATCACTCTTCACCTCAGAGTAGTCGTATAACTCCCATGTTTGCTCCTGTAATGACCACCCTGTTGGTTCTCCTCGACTGCACAGAGTTATCTTTTTCTCCTCACGCATCACTGACTCATCTATGTTCAGCTCTCAATGCTTTACTCACTACTCACATCACATCGTTAAACCGCATTCGACCTTTAGGGCTCCATATCACAATTGGTCTCTTGAGGGAAGTGATGATGAATTAATCCTCTAACTTGTGGCGTGTGTCATTCACCCACACGCTGTCACTCTTGTCGCTGTATAGACGCTCTTCATAAAGATGTAAACACTGCATTAGGATGTGCTGCCGAGTCTGAGCCATCATTCTTGTTTCTGTTATCCTCCAGTGTAATCTTGATTTGTTTTCACAATCAGTCTCTCAATATTTACTCCAGAAAAACTGTTGAACTGACATGACGTGACTCAATCAAAACATTGTCATGGATAAGGCAATTAACTTACCCGCTTACCGGATTAAAGGTGTTGATCTTGAAAGCTGTCAGACACACATTGCTAAAACGTTTGCTGTTGACAGTCTGAGTGGAGGTGGAATGGGAGGAGAAGGTGGTAAAGAGGATATATATGAAATGTTACTCGTAATTTGACGAAGTACACCTCGATATTGCACAAATCCAGTTTCAGACGAACTGATTTAATATTGGTGACAAAACTCCAGCTCTATAATCTGTCTGCAGCAGCTGGGTTATTTATCTCCAGTGATTTTTGTCTGTCTCTGATCCGCTGCTACGTCTCCTCAGCCCTGCTGATCTACTGGGTGCTAGCCTTCATCATGAAGACCATCAAGTTCGCCAAGTACACCGAGCATGGCATCGGCCCCGGGCAGCTACGCTACTGCATCACCGGACTGCTGGTGCTGCTGTATGGACTCTTACTAGCTGTGGAGATCAATGTCATCCTGGGCAGGGTGAGTGTGTGTCTGTGCATGTGTTGTCACGTGTGTGCAGGCACATGTAGCCATCTGATTGTCTGTTTTTAGATCCGGTCACCTCTGCCTCTTTTAGTCTGAAATCCAAATGGCTCCAGTGATCAGAGTTAATAATAGATTAAATCCAATGATACTTTTTCCTTGGCACACATGTTTGTGTTAGTGAATGTGATATCGCTGACAGCATCTTTTAAAAATACCGTACAATGAAAGCTACTATTGGTTCTTTTAAATGTAAGCGTATCAGGAGTCACATCACACCAGCTCGCTTCTCTCATTTCTAAACTGTTGCAGTATAGTATTAGTGTCACATTAATAATTTCTTTATGAAACAAAAACTCATTTATAAATAAACAAAAACACAAATCTGAATAGAAGCAGCATCAAGAGTCTACAGCCACTCCAGTGAGTCTGTCAGACCGTACCTTGGCATACAATAACTGTGCTTTTAGCTAAACGTCATCATGCTCAGTCACAGTGCTAACATGCTGTTTACCATGTTCACCATCTCAGTTTAGTATGTCAGTATGCAGTATAATGTAAGATGAGATTTATTTTTTATATTTATTTTACAGATTACCTTAGTTTTAGTAAAAGCTAGCTAAATGTAATTGACAATAAAAATGTGTATTATTTTGCCTCATTTAGAAAAGACGTTATGTTATGGTCCATCTTGTGTATGAGTGATATTATGTAAACATTGAGGCTGAGATATTGTGTTCGTTATCAGTGTTCTGTTGCAAATCCGAACGTGACTTTACTTTACATCTTCACAACCTTTTATAACCATTCTTACGTCACTCTTACATCACTGTTACATAGTCAAATCAGCAGATCTGGACCCAACTGTCCTGTACTTTCTTACAATCATATGTCCGTGTTCTGAGCGTCATGTGAATGTAATATTGTCTGTGTGTTTCCCATGAGCCTGCATGGTGTGTGTGTGTGCTCGAGTCCCTAATCTTGGTCAAGGCCCACCTGGAAACAGACTGGCTGAATGTTATCTGGTGGCACAGAAACATTCAATACTGTCCTAGCTGTGTAACCTGTGTGTCTGCGTTTTGCATATCTATGTGTGTGCCTTAATGTGTCTATGTGTTGCCTTTATCATGTTCCCTTCAAAACTCCATATGTGTCACTCAGAACACCACATTGCTTCTCCCAGAGCCGAAAGTAATTTAATTCAGTCAAAGTCAAGTTTAAAGAGCAACTGGTGTTACACTAACGTTTGCTAATTAGCACTAAACACATTGCAGCTGAGCTCATTAGTTTTGCCCCTACAGTATTTAGTTATAAACCAACATATTGGACAAAGGGACATTTTGACCTGATGATGGTACTACTTGAAAACTTAAGACACAAGACACCAAAAAAACAAACATTTCAACTCCATGGTGGTGTTAGATGGAAGGTCGTGGGATCACCAAAATCACCTGGCTTCATCCTGGGGACATAATGGTTGTCTGAGCAAAATTCCACAGTAATCCATCAAATAATTGGTGACATATTTTAGTCTGCACCAGAGTAGTGCCCCGACAGACACAGATTAACAATAGAGTTTTTATGACTAAAAACAGATTTATATAGGAGCCAAACCTCTGAAGAAAATATATATCAAGAAAGAGTCTTAAAGGAGTCTTAAAAGGAATAAAATATTAAATTGCCTGAAGACAACAGATCCTCTCTGTTATGAAACAGACAGACAGAGCCTCGAGCTGCCATCTGGCTCATACCTGGTTCAATGGTATGCCAGCCCATCTATTAAACTGATCCCAAGAGTAGACTGAACTTTATATTACTCTCTTATCATTCATCTGGCTGCGTTGTTTGGATTGCCCAACAAACCGATCATGGTCATATATTTTGATTATTCAGTTTTGCCATTTTCAGTCATCTCATCCATTTGTTAAAGCTGCCAGCGCCTGAGAAAATGTCAGACTGGTGTACATGACGATGTAAAGTGTCTTTGTCTCTGTTAACCTTTCACTGAGCACACATCCCTCATTGTATCTCATTCAGGGTGAACAACAAAGACAGAGATTCTCCCATCATGCCTTGTACTGATTGTATTAAAACCAGCAGATGCAGAAGTGCCAAAACCTGCAATTCCCCAGCCCCCATATTAAAATGTCCAACAAGAGCCTGGTACAAAAAATGACTTTTGGTCTCTATACACAATAAAAACTGAAAACACTTGTCAGTTGATACAGCTCACAGTTTCAAACTGTATTATCAAGGAAACTTTTGTACTTACCAAATCTTTTAGGGATGATGTCTGATATCCTCTGGGCAGATGGCACACAAGTGTCAAGGGTTCAACCTACCTGCTTAGCTCACTAGTTAAGTGCACATAGAACTGCGGATGCGCACCCATCAGACTTAAGTGAGAAGGTTATGTTAGCTTGGATCAGCTGTGTTTTGTTGCCTTGAAATCTCAAACTATTACGTTATTCCAAATTCCAAACCGTCTTTATTTTTCTGTAAAGACCTAAAAACCTAATAATTATAGTAATTTTATCATAACAAGTTATATAATGTGAACAACATGGGTATTTCATTTCTTAGAGCTGAGATTTCTCCATTCATGACAACTGAATCTGAATTTCTATTCAATTCACCAGTTCAAATAATATATAGGCTTAAAGTTATACATAACTCAGGTCCACTGACTTTGTCTATTTTTAGATTAGCCAGGAGGTGGCAAAGGCAGGACTGCCAAGATGGCAACACCCAAGCCACCACACTCTGAATTTCTTGACATCCATTCTTTATACTATGTACAAAACATGAATTTGCAAAACGTACATGGTGAAAATTATTCTCATCTTGACCCATTTTAAACAGAACCATGAAAACAGAATATAATAAGACATATTGTATAATGATGCTTGTGGTTATAAATAGTCTTCTATTTGGATGTTTTTGGTGGTGATTTATCTGCCAGGCACTGACCTATTTCCCATAAAAACACACGTTTCTCATCTCTACTGACTCACTGTCTTCTCACTTCTCACTGTGTTCTGTTGACTGTATTTCATTAAAAAAAAAACTCCACTCTGATGGCTGTGAAAGTAGAACATCATTTAGAAATGTTATCATTTTACCAAGATTCAGCATTCACCATAGTGATATCAGATAACCTGTAATTAATATGCAATTGTGAAGCTCTATCTCAGAAGCTATAATTATTCCCACTTATAAAAAGTGTGTTCAGCTGTCATACCCATTGTGTTGTAGCCCTTTACATGCAGCTTGGAGAAAATTATAATGATTCATCCTGTAGATGTTGTCACAAATGAGTCGATTTTTCTGTTTCATTAAATATCTAATCAGCGGTTGCATGTTTTTATAGTCACTGCAGATGGCACATAGAGTTCAATAACAAATCAAACCTGTCCTTCCTTCTCTTGCAGCGCTACGTGTGTTTTGCCGACCCGACAGAGGTGAAGCCACCTGAGGACCTCCAGGACCTCGGGGTTCGTTTCCTGCAGCCTTTCGTCAACCTGTTGTCCAAAGCCACCTACTGGTGGATGAACACTTTCATTACCTCCGCTCACAGACGACCAATCGACCTCAAGGTCATCGGAAAATTGCCCATTGCAATGAGAGCCCTCACCAACTACATGAAGCTACGCAAGGCTTTTGAAGACCAGAAGGTTAGCGCACAAAGAAAATATGCGATCGTTGTCTAGAGCTGGAATCATAGTAGCCAGCTGACTAGTATTAAAAAACACACGGCTCACATGAATATAGATATAAATAAACATGAATGTTACATGAGTATGCTGTTCCTGCTGCTGCCCTCTTCTTCATTTTCTGAATGTCTTTTAACGAGTTTCAAAAGTGATCTTCCAACTGATGTGGTAAAAAACTAAAGCATTACTCAGTTTCTGGCTTCACTGGTGCTGAATAAATAATCGTGGCTCTGGTGCAGATGGCAATATGAAGGAACAGAGGATAATCTACAAATTGCAAAAAGGGAGTGATAATAATTAGCTGTTTCTCCCATGATTTCTAAAAACTCTTTCCATGGATCTCACAAACACAAATAAGGTTTTAAGTATATATTTATATTTAAGAGCTGAGAGAGCAGCCTGTTTGGCTCCTCCAGGCTCCACTAGGCTTTATTTTGAGGCCATTTGTTAGTTGAACTGTTTGAATAAATCTCGTGTCTATGATGTTTAATTGTCAGTCTGACATGTGCATGAAGTGATCTGGGAATTTCTTTTTTTTTTTTTTTCATACAGCTGTTCTCATGAAATCATTCTCGATCTCTGTCCAGTGATGACTCAGTCCTGGCTGGACTGGGTCCATTAAACTCTATTCAGACAGAGCCGATAAGTCAATAGTAAACAGAAATGTCACTCTGACTTTAAACATGCACACAAACTTGATTTGATTGATTGAGTGATTTCTAAAGTTTTTAGCACTGTTTTTGTTGGTGCTGTGTTAGGAGATGTTGATTAAATCCTTTGGTTATTTCTGCTGTGTCTACACTCTTCTGCTATGTTCTTGCATGCTGGGACTAGAAGTTGGTATAGAAAGTGGGGAGTTGGATGGATCAATGTTTTGCAATACAATATCAACAAGGAGTTGTTGGTATTCTCGTCTACATGTTGAATTGCCTTTGAGCAAACCCATCTTTATGAAGGTATAAAGATGAAATATGTATATATAATAACTATGATAAAGTGATCAGTTCGCTAGAGATTTGAACAAGCAGATGATGACAGATTTTTGTGTTTTTCCTCCCTGCTTGAGACTTGCTGCTCTCGCCCCGAGGCGGTGTTCTTCCATTCTGATTAATGTTGTCCAAACTTGGGATGTTTCTTCATTACATAATATTCTTCCCTTTCTTTCCTCTCTCGGTTTTACTTTTGGAGCACGTGTCAGGGGGCAGAGGTGAAGGGCCTCCTCTACAGGGTCATTGTTTTCCAGTGTTTGGAAGGTCACAGAGATTCGTCACGGCTGCGTGTGCGTCCGGTGTGAACGCAACCCGACTTCCTTCCGGTAGTAGCGAGGGATGAGAGCGATTGAGAGATCCCAGTGGAGAGGTGGGGGGTGGAGGCATTTAGAGGAGAGCTTGGAGGCACTGGGTCATTCCCATTCTACTGTGAACGAGCCGACATCCCGACCCCTGCGGGGGTGAAAGCACTGCACTTCATGGGAAGCTAGTTTCACTCTGTGTGTGAGAATAAACCGTCCGTCTTGTTTGAACCCAAGGTAGAAGGAAAGGATGTGTGTGTTTCTGGGAGTGTGTATCTGTGTATGATGCACATAGTCACGTTTCTTAAGAAGGCTGACATTCAGTATGAGCTCAAATGGAAAGATAAAGTTACATGATGGTTGTCACGTCTGTTCTCACAGTTCAGAGAATGACTCAGTGTGTGTTTACCGCACTGTACAGTCCAGATGTTTCCCTCTGGTAACTGCTAACTCGCTCACTAAAAGAAAGCTGCCATGTTGTGCAGTTTATCATCATCAGATGCGGATAAGTAGCTCCTCCAGTCTGCTTTGACAATCCATTTAACTCTCAAAGTGATTTTTAATGTCGCGAGATTTTCTCTGGTGATTAGAAGTACATTTAAAAACTGAACCTGTTTCTACTTGCTTGTTTATTCCTCGTCCTCTGCCTGACTCTCATGGTTTTCCAGCATCATTAGTTAGAGCAGTTAAAGATGACTGAGCCTCACTGTGAATCTTGCCATTAATCATCACATCTCATGATGCAGAAGCATCAGCAGCGGGGACGGATGCTGAACTTGACCTCATTTTATAGGTTTCTGCAGCCTTGAGTTAATGCATGTCGATTCAGCTTTTGTGTTCAAGCAATTATTTCCTCTTGCTCTGTGAGGAGGTTATTGTCTAACCTAGTTTCTTTTTCCTTTGTTGTGCTGCCAGTTCAGCGCCACCGAGAAACTCTGGCTGCGTATAATGTTTAGTGTTCTGGATTATCTATGCACGACATGCAAGACATTTACGCCTGTTCTCAACAGCAGCCATTACAATAATGTATCACTTATATATGGTGATTTATAATTGTAATGAAGATTCTAACAATATAAATCCATTAAAGAAGACTAAATTGTTATCCAGGTTACTGCCGGTTAGCTGTGTTCAGCAAATGATGATCAACATCTGAATGTGACTCTTGTCCTTTTCGTGTCCTCGTGTCCTCTTTCTTTCACCTCCCCTCAGAGGCCTCAGGGCACAGCACCCCAGGGCCCAAAGCTGATCTGGCAGGCCTTGAGGAAAGCGTTCGGCAGACCTCTCATCCTCAGCATCACATTCCGTTTCCTGGCCGATCTGCTGGGCTTCGCCGGTCCTCTCTGCATCTCCGGCATCGTCTACCACATCAGCAAGGACAACCGCACCATTCAGCCACCGGTGAGGGTTCAAGCATTACTGCCATGCACACAGCAACATAACACAACACAACGCAGCATAAAGTAGCATAAAGTAGTGTAACGCAACACAGTTGCATAAAAAAACATAACATAGCATAGCATGACTTGACAATGCAGATGATTTTGAAGCTACTTTTCTCTTCAAAATCAAGCTCAGTCAAACTTTATCTTGTTTTCTTTGCAGTCTTCACCTGCACCATCGCTTTGTCACTGACAATTGTCAGTTCTAGTTTTGTCTCCTCGAATACAATTTCAGCTTTACTTTTCCATGACTGTATCTCTACATTATCATTATCTCTCTACTTCTCTGCGAGGTCCTGATTGCTTAGTTTTAAATCTAAAGTATTTTTTGTGTACAGTAAATACTTGACTAAATAAGCAATATGGAATGTAATTTTTGAAGGAAAAAAGCCTCAGTTATTATATATTAAGAGTTTAGTACTCAAAAAAGACTGAGTGGGTGTCTCAGTTCAGTCCAGCACTGACTGAAATCTCTCATGTGAAATAACCAAAACTGTAACTTTGGTAGAAAATGATGTGCTCATGTAAGAGCCCACCGCTCAATATAGAAAACTAGCACAGAAAGCTTGTTTTCAGGCAAATCATAATTTATTCATGTAGTTTCTAAGAAATGAAATGACAGTCACATCTCTTGACATGCATCTTAGCTCCAGTGTCGTCGTCACCACCTTTTAGTATGATTGGCAGAAACATCAGAGCTGCCTGCTATATTCAGTTTTTACCTTCATTTGCTGAATCTTATTTGTGAGGCCATGACACTGTGCTGCACAAGTGGTGAACATGATGTCTAGGCATTGATTAGTAAAGGAGTTCTTGTCATATGTAGTGTAGAGACAAGGGGTGTTTTCAGAATTAAACAGAGAGCTGAGACATGCACTCAAACAAAGACAGCTCCAGCAGACACAACAGAGACGTCACATGGCTTCTCAAAGGTCAGCGTTACAGTTTGATGAGACATTTATGACGTCCCCTCTCCCCAGTGCACCTGCCCCGCGATGGCGTACTAATTTAACTCTCCTCAAATATTTATGAGCCTTATTTCTGCTGAAGCTGTCTCGGTTTCTTAGATTCCACAGAGGGCATACGACCATGTCAGACATCCGCTCAGGTATTCTTCTGTAAGAGTAACTCTTCAATAATTTGTTTGAGAGTCACATCCGTGCAAGCCAGTGGGATATCAGAAGTTCATATGAAAAGACTTCAAAGTGCTCTCACCAGTTTGTCAGTTTGAAAATAGCAGGACTGTGAAGTAGCCGATGAGACTCTCAGCAATATACAGAGTGAAATGTGTTTTTGGCTGTGTGATGAACAAGAGACAAGAAATTTCAAGGTTGAGTGGATGTGTAGCTGAGACACATTTCTAATCAATAATTTGTAATCCCTCCCGGGTGATTGATCTCTACCCCTGGTAAAATGAATTCATCTTTGAGGGACATATCTTATCCGTCTCCTATAGCTGAACCACATCCTCTTTTGTCTCCACTTCACACTCCTCATATCAGCTGTGTGATACAATCTGAGGACTCGTTTCAGTGCTGTTTGACTTCACACACACTGCTGCAGCCTGTAAAATGAAAATAAATCATGCAATACATTTTAAACGGATGTGGTTAACTTCAACTTCTGAAATGATGAACAGGAGCTGTTTTACTGGAAATTCATTACTGACAGAAACTCTAATTTAAGCCTGTGTGATTGATGTTGCCGAGGTGCCAGCCTGACTGTCTCCCTCTCTCCCTACCTGTGTGTTCTTCCAGATGACATTGTTGGGGATCTATTTCATTTCCTCGAAAGAGTTTCTGGAGAATGCATATGTGCTGGCCGTGTTGCTCTTCTTCGCCCTGCTCCTGCAGAGGACGTTTCTCCAGGCCTCCTACTACGTGGCCATTGAAACAGGCATCAACCTGCGCGGGGCCATACAGGTACGATGTTTTCAGCAAACAGTCAGTCTATTGAGGCTCTTCTGTGTGTCCACATGGATCTGAATGTGGTTGTCCTCTCCCCAGACAAAAATCTACAACAAGATCATGCGTCTGTGCACCTCCAACATGTCCATGGGCGAGTTAACTGTTGCCCAGATCTGCAACCTGGTCGCCATAGATACTAACCAGCTCATGTGGTTTTTCTTCCTCTGCCCTAACCTGTGGGCCATGCCAATACAGGTAGGAAACATGTTTGTCTCAGTTAATTAGTGAGGTATTAGGATGGATTTACAGTCAGAGGAAGGGATCAATGGGTCCTACTGTGGATACCTTCTGTTTCTGATTTATGGTTCAGTGTCAGGTTTCCCACTGATACCAGCACTGCACAATTAAAGGGATGTATCGTACATGAGGCTGTATAATTATACTCCTCATAGTAACTTCTTTCATTTCAATCTGATACAGAGCGACAGTGGGGCTATTTTTGCTGCCTTTCATTATACTTCATGAAGCTGATGTTTGTGTGCTGTGTTGTGCTGCATGTTGTCTTTATTGTGCATTGTGTATTTTCCCGTCATGATTTAAGGCCAAGCTCACTTTACAATAATGTGGGAAACACAGGATTGTATCCAGAGATGTGAAGGCTGAAAAGAGAGCGTCAGGTGTTACAGCCCCTGTGGGAAAGAAGATTCACTGCAAATGTGCGCAGTCAATTGCAAGCCTGTGACCTTCATGCTTTATAATCCTTTTCTCTAAGTGGATTGTGCAATCACGACACGAGTACTGTATAATCAGTATTGATATTCAACAACATAACATCATTAAGTTGTCAGGGCTTAATTAGATGCTGAAAACATACAAATGAAAAAATACTATTTCAGCAAAACCCGAAAAACTTGCAGTTTCTTTCTTTCCTCTTGTCTTTCAAATCAAACATTTTAAGATGAACTTTTGTTCTTAGAGCTGAATTTTTGAACATTAACACAACATAACTTAACTGTGTCACATGCTACGCCAACTCTCTCTCTCTCTCTCGCCACTTTTCTGTGTTTCTACAGCTACCCAATCCAATAAAGGCATAAAACCCCAAAGACTACTAATACATGAATGAAATATTTGTATCATATTAATATTACACGTGATAATATCATCTAAATAATCCAGCAGCTCCAAAGCAGTACCGGCTCCCTTTCCATTCCTGCTTTGCAGTTATCGTTCTTTTTGTATGCTTTTTTACAGTTATGGCTACAGACTCTCCACCTCCATACACTTTTTGACTACAGATAAACATTCAAAAGATGCAAGACAAGGGCCAGTTGCATTCAGCCGTAAAACATTATGGGTGTGTTGGCGCTGCTAATCATTCGCACAATATGTTTTGTGAATAGGACATTGAGATGCGGCAGATAATGGTTGCGTGTGATGCACGCGTGAAGTCATTGTACTATCAGCAGCTGCAATCCATGAGTGTTTTCTGGTACTGATAATATAAACAGGTTCTGTCTTAAAGTTTAATCTCTCTTGCATGATATCAAAACACAACATGTATAATATTTGTTAACAAAGAATTGTGGAACAGGCTGCTTCTGTAATCACAATACAGACACAGCAGTGAATTATATCAGCTTGTGCTCAGCTTGATTAGAAATTTTACATTAAACTTTAATAATGTTTATAAAATGATAGTCCTTTATGTCTCACTAGACAAAATATGTGGCCATCTAAAACTTTGTTCTCATGATAAGCAAATAAGTTCTAATTATATACAATAATCTTTGCTATGCAACAACCAAAGTCTTTTAGAATCCTCCAATAAATGGTGAAAGTATTAAGAGTATGAGAATGTTATATTCATGAGCAACAAGACAGAAACAGGCGTAAATCCTCCAGTAGCAGAATAAACGTGCTGGTGTTCCTCTGAGGTCCAAGCTGCATTAGTATTCTCCATCTGTACCCACCTGTCTGCTCCAAATTTAATTCGATTTTTACTGCATCTTGCCAAGGTGGGTGCTGATACTGGGCGAAGCTCACCAGTGATTATGTCTTATGTTTCATCCTAAATCTTTACTCACTGTAGAAGAAGCACAGGTGTCCCTCTAAGCCATAACACTATGACAGTGAACCAGCAAGGACAGCACCAGGAGCCTGGAGCTGGTTATAAATGGTAGTTTTTAATGTTACCAATTCCACTTGAGCTTTTCCTGCTAAGGCGAGCCAAAATGTCTGCTGTGAAAAAAAGGTCTATTATTTATCAAAGGCTCAGTAGACCAGAGCTGTCAGCTAATTTAGTTAATGTGCTCAGTGTTTTTCTATTTCTCTGGTTTCCAAAGCCTGTCATATTTGGTGTTCATTAAATTCAATTCAGTGCTGCAGTTTATCAAGAAATAAATGGATTACAGACGCGTATTTATTTATTATTAACATAATCACCAAGCAGCACCTCCGTGACTGTGAAGTGAAGCCAATGCAGCCAGTGCAAAAAACTGCAGTTCCTCAAACAGCTACTTGAGGCTGGCTACAGAACGAGTCAGTCTCCATAAGCCCTCATGTTAAAATGTCCAACTTCACAGAAGAAATAAACATGTTTACAGCCTGGTACTAAAAAGAAGGTTTGGTCTCTATAGCTACTTTCGTTGAAATTATATTAAAGTTTAAAGGTATACATAATTGGCTGCTCCAATTGACAGGTGGGCGCTGTTACAAATGGCTTGTTTGAGCACCCAGGTGTCATTCAACTCACCTCAGGTCCAACGACGATCCACATCTTTGTACATTTTTAGAGTAGCCTGACAGCGGCAAAGCCATTCCATCTGAGCCTCATAACGACTCTTCAGAAACCTGTGGAATGGGATGAACTTTAGTAACAGCAGGACAAAGTTTTTACATTATCCTGTAAAATATTTCAACATCTACAAGATAGATTAGCACAAAATTGTGTACTGACATTCAGGTTTCAGACAAATCCACTAATTTGGTTTATCTGCAAAACTAATAACAAACCAATTCCCATCAGCTTCAGCTATAATGCATTTAGTACTATTTAGCAAAAGCATGCTAACATTAGCATGTTAGCATTGTCATTGTGACCATGTTAGCAAATGTAAGCAAATTAAAGTGAGTGTTATTATATGTAGCATGAAGCTTTCTAGCAACACTTAAATAAGGCTTGATTCATGTGAAAAGCTGTGAAACTGTGTGGGGGTTGGTGGCTTCATGACTGAACATTGTAATTTCCATGCCAAGTGGCCGACCATGGTTCCATATGACTCACAGCTAGGAGGTAGCTCCAGTGAAAAGGTGTTACTTTTTATAGAGTTATTACAAAGGAAATCACATCGCTTCCCACTGTTCTTTTACCCATTAGCCGCCTCGACCACAGTTATGCTGTGACAGCTGAAGGAGAGGCTGTGTGAGTGTGAAATGTCACATCCATCTCCATCTGCTTCCAAGTGCCCTGGGGATTTCTGAATGTGCAGTGTGTTCAGTGTGATACCAAAGGCGGTGGGTGGTTGGAAAGGAGCCAAGGACAGGTGGAAACATGAGTCATCTCTGTTGTAAACTGAGAGAGCGACCATTACTGTATGCGGAGGATGAATAAAGCTTCAATTTGTAAATATTTAACGTATATACTTAATGTTTAATGTATGCTGATGCCCTTATGTTGATGGTTGCAGTTTCTCACATTGCCCTGCATTTATACGGTTTTCATAAAATCTGTGGGGATTATGTGTAACTGAAAATCTTGTCTTCTCCTTTTTCCTGTCTACAAGGTGAAAATGTCGTCTGTCTTTCTCTGTATCGTCCTCCCTCAGATCATTGTGGGAGTGATCCTGCTCTACTACCTCTTGGGAATCAGTGCCTTGATTGGAGCGACTGTCATCGCCGTGTTGGCTCCTGTACAATATTTTGTGGCCACTAAGCTGTCCCAAACACAAAAGAGCACCCTGGTGAGTATTTTCATTGGCTCTCAATCAGTTTGTACTGTACTGTTGTGACTATTTTTTGTACAATGCTACTGATGACAATGTCAGTGGACACTTTGATCCAGGCTAGAAATATCTCAACAGCTATTGGATGGATAGCCACAAAATTTGGTATTTATGGTTTCAGGAGGATGAATCCTGCTGACTTTGGTGACCCTCTGACCTTTCCTCTTGGCATGCAATGTGCTGCAGTCTTTTCATCAAGTACCATCATCAGTCCAATACTTCATTTTGCAATCAGCATTGCAGCCTCGCAGAAACAATTCTAGTTTCATACACTTTGTTTTGTTATAATTATGTTCTCGTCTTTAGAGAAACTGGTTTCAGAGAATCTAAAAGTAGAGAGCAGTTTTTACCAGAGTAGTATCAAAGAGTTGTGTTGTTTCAAAGAGATCCTGTAGGTCTTCACAAACAGAATGGGTCAGTTGGTTTGTCACACTAGGTAATGAAGTGGATGTAATTATGTCACATGCAGGCACACAAACTCATGCACACCACACAATAACAGTCATTATCTCCTTGGGGAGAACCCTGTGACGAATTGGCAAGATGTCCAGGGTTTAACCCGCCTCTTGCCTCATGTCAGCTGTGATTGACTCCAGCCCCCAACAACCCTGATAACGATAAATGGTTATAGAAGATGAATGAATGAATCTCCTCGGGGAATACAATCTTTGTTTCATCCGCATAGAAGAAGCACAGTATTTCAGATACAGACAACTATGCTCATCTGGCCTGATGCTTTTCTGCTCCAAGACAAGTCAAATGTACTGAACTGCTCTTGATGCCGTGGAACATGATTTTAGACCTGAGAGAAACACTTTGCTTTAATGGCTTAGATGTTTGTGTTGGCAATTGGACAGAGGAAGTAGAGGTGATAACTCTCGTATCGCCCTCTGGTTGCACCTCTTACAGTTTATCTGTCCTTGATGTGTCACATTACGACTGTGTAATCAAAGTCTCCCTTTTCCATTGGCAGGAATACTCTAGTGAACGTCTGAAGAAGACCAATGAGCTGCTGCGGGGCATCAAGCTGCTGAAGCTGTATGCCTGGGAACACATCTTCTGTGACAGTGTGGAGGAGACCAGGGGCAAAGAGCTCACCAGCCTGCAGGCCTTCGCTCTTTACACATCCATATCCAGTAAGACACTCTGTGTGCACAAACTGAACTCTGCCCTCTGACATCATAAAATATAAAGTACTCAAATAAACAAATTTAATCCCGACTTTATTGAACCTCACAAGTCAGCATGAGTATAAAAATAACTAAAGTAAAGATAACAAACATTTTAAGCATGGCTAACACGGATTATTGTTTCCTATTTGCAGTACCCAAGACACCACTGCGCACTATGGTCACTCAATACTGATTTGTTTTCCTGCAGATTGTTCTTGTTATCTTCTTCCACACTCTCAGATGAACAGTGGCTGCAGCCTGCGTGGCTCCAGTCCTGTAATAGACTGTATCCAATCTTAAGTCAATAATTGACCGATTTTCAGGAGAATGACCGATCATAGTTTCCTCCTGGACATTTTTATGGGAGCAGAACGAGAGAGAACAAGATTTATTCACCATTAATGCCTCAGGCAGACTGTCAGTGAAGTAACAACCCTGACATCTACACATCATTTTTCAAGATGAGGTTTTATGACACGAAAGAATCACAGAGAAGAGCAGTTGATGAAGTGAAGTGAAGTGAACCGACTGAACTTAGGAGACTCAAACACAGGATGTTGTGATTAAACAGTATGCATTTACAGACTCCTTCAGCACATCTTTACAACTCTTCACTGTGTTATGAATCCAAAAGGATGCTGAATGTTCTCATGTCATACACAGCCAAGCGATCATTATCATAATAATCATCCAGTTGAAACTAAACACCAAAATGTGTTTTGGGAGAATATTTGCGAGTTGACGTGGATAAATTACTGCTTATTTTTTGATAATGAAGAGTAGCAATAAAAAGTCCCAAAATGTTGTAGTTATTCTCTAATTTTCTGTATAAAGACGTGGAAAAACACCGTCACATCCTCCTGTCTGTTTATTTCTGCTTTCAGTTTTCATGAATGCAGCTATTCCCATCGCAGCTGTATTGACGGTAAGTTTAAATTCAACCTCTAGCTTTAATTCACTTAAATATGAATGATTCAGTACACTCTGCTTATAGTCGTATCTACAGTAGTTATAAATAGAGGCAATAACGACTGAGCAGAGTACGACCCGTTGACTTTCCCCCTGTGTGAATGTCAGGGCAGAGACAGTGTGAGTGTAAGATGTCCAAATTTCAAGTGACACAGTGGAGAGCTCTTAGACAGCAGTGCACTAAATCCTGTCGGTATTTATAGAAGTCCTTCATGGTTGTAGACTCGAGCCCTGATAAATTAGAAAAGTCTGAGAGGTAGCAAGAAAACATCAAACAAAACTGGTTTTACTTTGAACGGACTGTGAGTAACTTTCATCCAATAAAAAGTGACCGGTTCACAGGTTCAATGATCTGAATCTTTGCTGTTGAGACTAACCTCGGTCGTTCTGTCCTCTCTCTCATCCTGCAGACGTTTGTGGTTCACGTCCACATCTCCGATGACGCTGATCTGTCCCCAGCTGTGGCCTTTGCCTCTCTGTCTCTCTTCCACATCCTGGTCACCCCCCTCTTCCTGCTCTCCAGTGTGGTGCGCTCCACTGTCAAAGCTCTTGTTAGGTGAGAAACTAAAAAAATGTTTTTCACAGCCGAGTGCTGCTCGAAAATAGTCATGCTGAAACGTCAAATGAAACAACAGAAGCTGACAATGAGCAGCGCAGTGAAAAGCAACATAATTCGATGAAACTCTCTTTACGCTGCATGGATCAGCTGCATTAGCGGATCAGCCTTTGTTCATATGACAAGGTGCTTACTACCTAGTTTATTTCAGTAATTAGCTTCTCGATTAGTTTGGCAGTCAAGACATCTGTTGTGATTAGGTTGCTGCAGAGTCACAGATCTCTGTTGCTAATGCTGTACAAATCAATAACTCCCCATCTAATCCTGCTTCTGGATCTTTTTACTGATTTTCTTATTTAATTGAATAATAAAGTCGATTTCTTATATATTTACAGTTCTGTGGAGGGAAATAGGAAACAAACCTACCTTTTAGTTTACATGCTTTTATCTGCAGGGAGGTCTTGTGCAGCTCTACTGCAAAAAAAGCAATAACAATAGCTTGAAACAAAGTACCTGAAGTGGTCATTTATGCCTTCTAGATGTATAATTTTACACTACAGTGATAATGAAATTATTTAATTAATTTTCTTACTCACAGTCTTCTAGGGATGTCTCATATAGTAAATGAAGCAGAACATTTTTCCTTGAGGCAAAGACAGTTTAAATCCCATCATCTCTATATCGTAGCAATGATCACAGGGATTTTAATGGGAGGGGTTGACTGCTACAGGATTGCCTGCACAGATTTCACATCGTACATTTTCTACATGGGCTTTGAGGAGGGCATCTAATACTACTGTGTGCTGGTGTAAGCACCTTATTCCGACAAAGAGTGCTTCTTTCTAGCATGAGGAAGCTGCCTGTGATCCTTTGAGATGTCTATTTCTGGAACCATGTGGTCTGACACACTTTGTCAGATACCAGAAAAAAAAGACTCATTACGTCGATGCAGCACTCCAGTTTGTCTTCACACTTCAAGGGGAAATATAGGCCTGTGAACCTTTGTCGTGTGGTGATACTGGATTTATTGTGGCACGTCACCTTTACTTCTCTACTGTCTCCAGTATCTCTGAGTCACATGCATACAGTACACTGATGAGTAAATTGAAGGAAATTGGCCTCAGCTGAGAGGAAGTTTCAGATGAGTTATGTAGCACAGATTTAGTAATCAGATGTAGAACGCATGTATCAGGAAAGCATTTGTTCTCATTTATGTAGTGCAACAGAAGATTATTTAATTTGGAGATGTAGGGATATGTGAGCATGTGTGGAGATGAAGCCCATTCAGTAGGGATGCTTTTATCTATACATGAATGAAAGGGAGCTCAAGTGATCCATCAATTTGCGAATTATAGATTACATTTTTATTTTTCGTCATTAATAACTTCTCTGTTTCCTTCTCCTCTGTAAATTCTGCAGTGTCCAGAAGCTCAGCGAATTTTTCTCAAGCGATGAGATTGGAGACGAGCAGGAGCCCAGAGCATTGTTAACCCCTGGCTCCAGTAATCACAACCAAAATAGATACCAGGCTGTGGTGAGTACACATGCACACACTTCTTTTTTTTGTGTTGGCAACAAGGTAGACAATGTTTGTTTCTTACTGTCTCCCCTGCTGGTGCATTCAGGCTGTCTCACTTTGCTGTGAATGTTTGTTTTCTTCCTCCATATTATCATCTTCCTGTTAATATCACCATTTACCCCTTTGTCCTTTGTGTCTGACATTATACAACCCTCCTCTAGTCATCCTCTAAACCTTTCCCTTCGTCCTCCTCCTCCCGACACCTCCAGCCCCTGAAGGTGGTAAACAGGAAGCGCCCCCCGAGGGACGACTGGAACAATTACAGCTCACAGGGGGACCATGAGGGCGACAGAGCCCCGCAGATCATGGACCAAGACATCTGTATCAAGGTGAGAGACATAAAAGGAGGGACAATGTGTCTCCAGATGTCACCAGATGCCATCTGGCTGAGTCGGTATCAAGATGCCATCTCACTTTCAAGAGCATCTTGGCAAGTTTTTTAAGTAAAGTGATGACTACAAAAGCAGTAGGCCATCAAAATAATAATAAAAATAAACAAAATAAACAATGTGATAACGAGAGGTAGAGGTAACGCTGGTCACTCTTAGTGTCGTCATTAACAGAGTACAGTAGAGTAGAGCTGAGAGTCAGCTGTTTGTGTTTATGTCATCGCACTACCTGAGCCCGCCAGCCTGTGTGACTTTATATAATTAAGTAATATGAAGTATTTTGGCTTCTTGATACAACAATCCCACCAAAGGGTATATTAAGTCTCTGGAGCTTTCAGTGGTGGGATTTCTGCCTAAGCAGGTGGTTTTGCTCAGTTTTCAGGAAATGTCCATTCTTCTGGGCACTGGTCTTGTTCTAGTTGTCTTAAATGTGAAATTTAAAGTTAATTCCCGACCCCTGGAAAAGGGAGGAGCAAGTGGGTTAGGAACAGTGTGGTGGATGGAAACAACCAGTTGTGTTTGTGGATGAGCACTAGGAAAACTGAACAGTGAGACAATGAACGTGATATATCACCTCAGTGTTTTACCTCATTTCACTCTGTCAATCTTAATAATTACATATATTTCATCTTCTAAAGACAAAATACAAATAGATATTAATTAATTTATGCCAGTACTATCACCGGTAATCTAAAGAATAATTCTTCATAAATAAATCTAATTTTATAATAAGAAGAGGCTGGGTTTGAATCATTCAAAAAATGAATATGAACCACTGAACTGTTTTTTGCTATTGAATGTCAGAAAATTAAAGTTTTCGATATCGATATTTGACTGAGATGGGAACTATTGACCTTTGTTATTATTAATATCTGGGATTCTGGTTAATTGGATTTTCATGAAGTGTAGCAGAGTCATCTTCCCAGCTCTGTATCTATCTGTGTAAAATGAGAAAAATCAATTCTCTGCACGTCATTCACAATATCTTGGGGTGCAAGGTGATAGCACGAGTATCTTAAAGTGAATAAAAGGAAGTCACTGGGCATCATTTTGAATGGATGATATGTTCATACTAGTTAAACAGTGTGTTAATCTTTGTGATGCTTTCCTCAGATAACTAGCGGTTACTTCACCTGGACAGATGGACCTCCAACACTTTCTAATGTGGACATCAATATTCCTTTTGGTGAGTATCAGGCGGTCTGATAATTTGCCTCCACAGTCTCTTTATTCAGTCTGTTTCTAACCTGTTTTCTTATCTCTCTGTCTGTCATCAAACCTCTCAGGTAAACTGACAATGATTGTGGGCCAGGTGGGCTGCGGTAAATCATCTCTGTTGCTGGCAGCGCTGGGAGAGATGCAGAGAGTATCAGGAACAGTCACCTGGAACAGGTCAGTTACAAGTTTACTGTTTTCTTTCTGTTTTTCTTCCTGTGCCATCTCTGATACCTCAATTAAAACTTTTGAATCACTTTTTGGACTTGATTGACTTTGCTGTGCTCATCAGACTGAAAGCTTTGATCACATTTGAATGGCGTAACCAAACTATGAAAATAGAAATAAAGAGTGTCTTCTGTGCTTTAATGAAATGACGCTGAGGGTTTTCCTTCAACAAGGAAGTGCTGGTCTCATTTACATAACATCGATACAGCAGTCTCTTCAGTATATAACTCACTTCCCCATCCATTGAATTACAAAGCAACATGTGCCCTCTGGGAAATGCATGTTGGACAGTTCATTCTTGAAGTGGCATTCAATCCAGAGGTGAAAGGTTAATTTGAATAGAAGTGCTCCCCGTGGAGTCCCAGACGACCACACGCAGATTTTTCTTCCTTTCAGCAGAGCACTCTGACTCGTGCTTTTTAAACCTCTCTGCTAATTGATCTGTCAGGAACAGTTGTGAGTTTTTATTTATGTGTTTCTTCGTAGCAATAAATTCAAAATCCCAGACAAGCTGATGTAATTAGCGTCAAAATCAGACCTCTCACCATGACATGGCAATATAACATGAATGGATTTGTAGGTCAGTGAAATAGAGCTGAGGTAGCAGGTTGTATTTTTTATGGCTGTGAGCATAGAGGAACACGAGGATCCCGACATGCACCACTGACTCAGAATTAATCAAATGCAGACGGAGAGGCATCCCAGCAGACCTGCTGTGGCTGCAGGCTAAAACCCACCTTTACAGACAGCACCTCCACATGAAACGCTCACACTTTAACATTTCACTTTGTTTAGAAAAGTACTGTTTTTTTTAGCTACATTCAGCTGGACAAAAGCCTAAATCTGGGATATAAGACCTTTTAGGCAGCCGATTCCTCAAAGAAAAGCTACTTGAAGCCTCTTGTAACAGGTAGCAAGTTTTTTGGAGTTAAATATATTTGAAATAGCTCAGCTGAAACTGAATACTTGTGTCCCGCCTGCCTCCTCTCACATTCTGGGAGGCATTAGCTTCGGTCCCTCACATCTGAATATCTCATCACCTTGCCAAGAGAGTGCCACCATCAGTATCCACTTGTCAACAAAGTATAGTTACCCCTGCCAGCCACACACCTTCCGATGCCAAGGCTGTGCTGGCACTGCCTTTGATATTAGGCTGGATTATGCACCGACGGGTGCTGAACCCTCTCACTTATCGTGTGTCCCAGGGAGAGACTAAGGAGCTGTCATGCAGACTTTGTCCTCCTGAAGCATTCAAATACACATTCAGAGGATTTTGTCCATATGTTTCCACCATGTTTGTTGTTGTTATTTCTGAGCTGTATTTATAGCTGCACTTCTGGGATTCACACAGTATGCAACAGAACAAACCACAGCAGATACCAATCACTGAGATAAGAAATGCACAAAAAGAAGAAGGCAGCAGAGGATTCATGAGCACAGCATGTGCCTGCCAGGAGTAAACAGCACGACTAATCAGAAGAGTGAATGTGCAAGCTTGTCAGATTTATGAAGACGGCCTCGCAGACTTGTTTGAAGGTGATTGGTGACTCTGAGAGTCAGCTGTTTGTGTTTATGTCATCGCACTGCCTGAGCCCGCCAGCCTGTGTGTCTTTATATAATTAAGTAATTATAAGTAATATGAAATATTTTGGCTTCTTGATACAACAGTCCCACCAAAGGGTATATTAAGTCGTTGCTCTGGAGCTTTCAGTGGTGGGATGTCTGCCTAAGCAGGTGGGGTTTCTCAGTTTTCAGGAAATGTCCATTCTTCTGGGCACTTGTCTTTTCCAGTTGTCTTAAATGTGAAATTTAAAGTTAATTCCCGACCCCTGGAAACACTTCTGCTTCTGGCTACATTTTTAAATCAAAGGGCTTCACTTTTCTCTGAGCTGTAAGGCAGTATGAAAGGTATGAAACAGGAAATGGAAATAGCAGCTGATATATTGATAACACAGCATCTGGAAACAACTCATGCTTTAAGTGTCTATTTGCTGTGTTCATTGCTTATTTTTGATCTAGTGAAACCTGTTAGTGTGTTGATTCGTCATGGAGAAGGACAGCTTTTCTTGGGCGATGACATATTAACATAGAAACACAACTGGTTGTTTCCATCCACCACCGTTCCTCACCCACTTGCTCCTCCCTTTGGCTCCTGTTGTCCGCTACCTCAACCCTACACCTCGCCTCTCTGCTCTCGATCACTCCAAACATGGCATAGAGCGTGAGGGAGCGTCTGGGATTTCTATGTCATTTAAATGGACTATTTGTATCTTGCCCTCAGTGTCCAGTCAAAGCAGTGCAGATTGGATAGCTTGTGTGCTATCCAATCTGCACTAAAAACACTGGGCAGCACACCCAGTTGGATAGCAAGGCTGTGACCCAGAACAAGAAATGAACTACAGCACATCTGATTGTCTGAAACCAGAGGGTGAAAGGAGCATTTCACTGCAGGGGATCAATACAGTTTATTGTTAATTATAATAATAATTATATAATATAATCATTAATTATTATATAAATATATAAATATATTAATTATTCATTTAAGTTAATTAAAGGTCTGTCTATGATAACTAGATTCAGCTGCTAGCAAATTGTCTTCTTCATGAATTCTCCTCTAACATGACTTTGAGGACATAAAGGTGTGATTGAGATAAAGGGGGAATTGCCTTTAGCAGTTTAGTCGGAGATAAAAGCTTTAAATCATCAGCTCCAGCATGATTACCCTGTTTTTCTGACGGCTGCAGGTTAAAGACAATCAACCGTCTATTCAGGCTTCTGTGTCTTTCAAGTGTCATTAGATGATGAGGTCTGATGAGGTAATTTTCTGAAGGGGCGTTTTCGTTGTGTGTTGATAAGAAATTGCTGAGTCCGGCCCTGATAATTGACTCCATCATCCCTCTACAAATGATTTGTTATTTGAAATGCTTTTATATTCACTTTATTCACTATATTCACTTCAGAAAGTTTCCTCTTCTTTAAAAAGTATTCACATTTTCCAGATTTTTCACGTGTGATATTAGTTTTACAAATGAAAACAGATGCATGCACATCTTGGAGACAAAAATTTCATGTGTTGCCTGAAATACTTTGACTTCTAACTTCTACAAACTTAACTCATTCTTCTAATATTTGACCTTTTTGAAAAACTAACCTAGCCTGTATTTCTTGATATATCTTGGTGCATGAATGGTTTGGTCAGTCCATTAGTACAGTCCATTTAGCATCTTGTAAATGGACTGTACTAATGGACTGAGCTAACCATTCACACACCGATGGCACAGCCATCAGGGGTGAGTTCAGGATTTTGCTCACGGATACTTAGACTTGCAGACTGAAAGAAGCAGGGATCAAACTATTTGATCTAGTGGATGACCCGCTCTATCTCCTGAAAGTAATATTTGTATTTTTTGTAATACTTAATGTCAGAAGTTAAACATTATTTCTGCTCTATTTTATACATCTCATTTTTTATTTCAATGGATTTTTATTTTACTAATTTAGGTGGATGAGCCACTGACTTATTGACCACCACTGTCAAAATTGTTATTTGTTGTATTCAGAAATTAGAATTACCTAACTGCTAAAAACCGATTCAACTAGAGCCAATAAACAAATTATGTTATAAAGTCTGTAATTTCAAAATAAATGTGTCATTTTGACAAACATTTATTAAACACCCATTAACAAATAGATGTATAGCTAAGCACAAATGTACACAATTGTTTTTTCATATGCTCTCCGTTGCACTCATTTATAGGTCTTAATTTCAGCTTAACACTTCCTGTGTGGAGTTGCTGACACCGTTCACTTCAATGCCCTTTTCTTTTTTTACACCGTCAGTAACAGTGGTGTTTACATGTGTGTGGTGTGTGTGTGTGTGTGTGTGTGTGTGTGTGTGTGTGTGTGTGTGTGTGTGTGTGTGTGGTGTGCCAGGGCTTCTTAAATGTCAGTCACCAGTTCACTTCCTAACAGCTGTGGTCAGCTGCAATCTTAAAGCGGCTCGCAGTAAACCGGTGTAAATCAGCCGTTGCTCCGTGGTTGTACTTACACGTGATCAGAGTCACCTTCTCAGGACAACTGAGAGAGGCGTCAATTAAAACCTAAAAATACACCACAGTGTCTACTGAGCATGTGCAAAGCCCCAAACAGCCACTCTGAATGTGAATGATTTTAGGTTAGGTTGTACGGTAAGTGTGTGTACACCGTCAGGCAGTTCATTCTAAAAATAAGACTTGATGTGAGAGTTTTCAAATGAAAGAACTTCATAAATTCCCTCCAAAAGCTTTCACTGTATTTTTGCAACTCTCGATGAACAATTGCAGAATTTGTAGATACATTTCCATTAATATGTTTTTTCTCTATTTTCTGCAGCTTGCCAAACCTGGACTCTGAGGGAGATGAAAGGTGAGCTCAGAGGAAAAAAAGTCCAAGCACATAAATCTATACACATGAACGAGTGCCGCCATGTATTTTTAGTTGTGCCTTAAAGCAGTATGAGTTGAACACAATGAGTGTAGACATTTCAGTTGTTGCACATAAACAATAGTGTACAGCATAAATCACTATACATAAAGCTATAAATAAAACTGTTGACAGTCTATGATTGTTGCTGGTTTAGCTAACGTAAATAGTAATATTATTTTAGCAAACTGTGGATCATTGTTTCTTTTTGTAAATCAACGCTGTCATTCATTGTTCTTTCACTCTGGATTACTCACACACACACACACACCACACACACACACACACACACATACACACACACACACACACACACACACACACACACACACACACACACACACACACCACGTGTAGGCATGCATGTTGCCCTGCGTTTGGCAGCAATACATCAATGTCTGATGCCTTGTCACGGTCTGATGCTCTGTGTAACCAGACACTGACAGAACATGAAACCTTTGGCTTCGTGTGTCTATTGATAGCATAATGTTTTTAGGGTGCCCGCAGAATACTGTCTGACAGTAGAGGACAGTAGACTCAGGACACAGTGAATAAAGAGAGCTTCGGTGTGCAGTGTAAACAAAATGCTGAACCTCACCTTAATGAAGTCATGTTATTTTTCAATCTTTGACCTAAAGTCATTTCTGAGCTCACATTTTATATACAATAGCACTGGTCATGTTTAGTAATAGAGTCTAGGTTTGTTTTAATTGAATATTTCAAAACGAAATTAGAGGACAAGCCCCCCAAAACAATAACAAACACAGTCATAAATAGTCTTAAAACTAATGCATGACACAGGATACAAAAATTAAACTTAACATTATATAAAATATATAAGAAATAAAATATTTTAGTGGTAATCTTAGCCAGGGAGGTTCCTTGTTTGAACCCCGACTGGAGCCTTGTGTTCTCCCTGAGCCTGTGTGTGTTCTCTCCTAGTACTCCTCAGATTTATTCATTTGTGACTCTAAATTGTCTAATTGTCTAATTCTAATCTAATATGGTCTAATAATAATAATAATAATTTGTTGATTCCCATTATAGTGAATTATTGTTAAAATATTCATCCACAGTATTTATCATCTATGTGATTGCAGACTATGTTGAAACTTCCCCTGTTCCTTTGGGCTGTCCATCATCAATGAGAAAAGCTTTGTTCAGGATCCAAGACAGACTTCACTATTGTCTAGACAGGAAGGAAGGATGGCACAGTGTGTGTGTCACCTTGTCCCTGGTCTCCATCCCGCTCAGGATGAAATAGGTTTCCTCAAAAACATAGCAGCCAAGAAAAAATGGAGAGGGAAAAGTCAACTCCAAGTCATGAACCTTTATTTCAGTCGTGGTATTAGATGGTATCAGGAGTCCTTTTAATTATTAAACACATGATTGCAAAACAGTCTGTTTACTTGTTAAATATGAAAGTTTCTGTGAAAGAAATTTTACACAGAACTCATCTCACCGTGAGCGGGATGCCTTCACAGTAATGGGGAAGCTTACAACGAGCGACATATGCAACACGAACAAGATACCAATGAACAGCAAACACCCCGACAGCCACAGACCTTGTGTTGACATACTAATCTCAGCCCAACGAATCGGATCCTCTGAGAAGTGAATGTGTCAGAGTCCAAACAGGCTGATGCTGATTTCCATATCAGCAAATTGCAGGAAGAAATATTGGGAGGAGGTGGGGGCTTTATTTTTAGGAAGGATAAGATCACGGCTAATGATAGATGTGTTCATGTAGGGCAGTGGTTGGCCTGTTTGTCTTTGGGCTGCTGACCAGTGACATGATTGCCATAGTGAGGGAAGAGTAGATGGGGTAGTGTGTACGTGTGTGTGTGTGTATGTGTGTTTGTTCATTGTTAATCATTACAGGACTAAGGTGGGGTCAGTGACTGTCATGTCAATAGTTTATTCATTATTTAACTAAGTCTAATGTTTTTGTGTCTGTTTCCTGCAGTCCCACAGACAGAGATGCAGCCGGTGACGGAGACATCAGGTGAGCTCAGACAACAGCACGATACACACCAGACAGTTTCCATGGAGACACAATCACTGCTATCAGCAGAGTAGCTATCGTCATGGTTAATCTAGATAGCAGAGAACTTTCACAAATAAACCACAGTCTTTAATGACACCTGGACCAGTTCTTTGATGGCCTCCCTGTGATCCAGAGGTCAAACAGTTTCTTCACCTTAACCCTTGTGTGAAAATATTAGTGCATATTATTGTTTTCTTTGCACTTTTGTCACCTCTGGTAGGACGAGAGGCGCTGTGGCCTACGCTTCCCAGAAGCCCTGGCTGTTGAATGCAACACTGGTGGAGAACATCACCTTTGAGATGCCCATGATCAAACCGAGGTAAGACGCCACACCTGCGCCGATGGAGGACCATGTTGGGTTTGATGATTTTATCAGAGCATCCACAGTGAAGGGATGCTAAGAAATTAGAGGAGAGAGGTGGGAAATGACGTGATGTGATAAAGGTGCTGCAAACCCTGAGGCCACCAGGGCACAACAACTACAAATACATTTTGTGCATACACAAAATGGGCAAAGTGCTGAGGAAGGAAAGGGCAGAAAGGGAAGCAAAGAGACGTGTCATACTCTTGAACCTCATTGATTCAGTGTAAATGTGGTACAAATGTCAGAAACGGCTCATAGTATGCACTTCAATGATGAACTGCAGCCTCAAAAAGGTAAGCCAGCTCCTAAAAAACATGAAATAAATGTAGCAGATAGTTGATTAGTCAACAATGCGTTCAAACCAGGCTGTTTTAATGAGAAGCTTTTCAGCATTTGTGCTTCACATCGAACAAAACCTGCAATAGTAACCTCTGTGTGTCAGCTGTCCTTTCTACATCTGACTGACTTAATTCTGTTGCTTCAGGGCTATCACCGTGACAACCGTAATCACAGCCAAACTAACTTGTCTGAGGACGTTGTCCTTCCAAATGACATTCAGGGTTGTTAATTATAACGGAGTAATCAATATGTTGTCGTGTCAAGTAGTCAAGCCAAAATGTGTCCAATAACCTTCCTGCTTCCTGAGGCCACACACACAATTAAGCCTAATTGGATCTGTTGATGCCTGATTATGTCGATTCCAGTAAAAAAGCCAGTTGGAGACTTAAACTAAATAAACTGTTTTTGACACTGAGACTCAGTCTTGTGTGCAGTGTGTGTACAGTTTCACTCCTGTTTTCACAATAAAAACGCACACTCTCTCTTTTATTGACACAAGCAAAATTGTAATTGTCACCCTCACAACAAATGGTCTTTCTGAAAGGTCAGTTTCTTGCATTCATGGTTGCAGCTAGGTTTTCTCTGTGGGCTGTCTTTTTTTTTATAAAGATATGTCTAATGCACCACTGTAGTTCGTTGCTGTGGAGATATTCTATAAAAAGGAGATGTCTGCCCAACCTAGTCTTTCTCTTCACACCTCTTCCTCCCTCCGTCCTGTCTGCTTTATTTTATGGTAAGATCCAGTTTTAAAACAAATACAAAAATTGATTGTGATGATGAAAGCATCACCTGTGCATCACTAGCATGCTAAACTATAAAACGCGTTTATTTCTGCTCTGAAGTTGGACATTTTAACGTTGGGGCTTATGGAGATTGGCACATTCTGTAGCCAGCTGCAAGTGGGTGTTCGGGGAACTGCAGTTTCTGGCACTTCCACAATGACTTCACTTCACAGCCATGGTGGTTGTCGGTTGAGGAAATCCTCACAGAGCTGCTAACATTTATTGTAAACCCGTCATGTTTTGGCTCAAGGTGCATCTTGCAGCACCTCACTTCTAATTCAGCACTGTGAGCTCTAGCTGTGCATCTGGGAATCTTTATTCAAGCACTGTGCTGGAAGAGATTTGTTGTCAAGTTAAGTTTTTAAAACCATCCATATGATGTGTATTCATAAATCATCATTCAAACTTTTCTGAATTATAGTTATTAACCATTTCTGGGCCTTGAACACAACCTTTTCCCGCAATTAGAGAACTGTCAGTCTACAATGTACAGCTAGCCTAGAGTTGTTTCTACTGTAGTTCTTCTTGAAGCTGCAAATGGATAATACAGAAAGCGATTCGCTTAAATCTGAACACGAGTGAATGATGATGATAAGTTTTGTTCCCAGTGGGTCTCTCTGTGTGATCTTCTCTTTATTGTTTTTATCTCTGATGATGAAGAACTTGGTCCAAAATCCTTCAAATTAAACCACAGAGGTTCTTTCCTGTTCAGAGACGTTCACAGTTTGTGTTCTCAAATTGATACATAGCCACAGTGGCAATAATAAGCTGTTTCCTTCTGGCTACTGTTAGTAGCTGCTTGTGTATATGCATTCAGTCTCTGTTTGTGCCCGCCAGGTACAAAGCTGTCATCGAGGCCTGTTCTCTTCAGCCTGACATCGACATCCTTCCACAGGGGGACCAGACAGAGATCGGGGAACGGGTCAGTATCACAGTAACTCTGAACCTTTTTTTTTTTAATTCCTCTGTGGTCTTATTATTTTATGAATCAGGCCACAGTTCCTGTTGTGGCTCCTTGGATTTGCCAAATCATTACTGTGCAGTGAGGATTAGATGTTTGTGTGCAGGGAGCTGGACTGATCATGTTCGGGCAGAGAGCTGTCATGTTGGACTTCTGCATGCAGCAGTAATGCAGGCAATAAATGATGATCCTCTCTGTTACTCTGGGGGAGAGTGCCACGGGCATTTATGGATGTAGCTTTGTAGTAAAACCTTGTAGTGATGTTTTCTTCTTCATGTTTTCCTGCCCTCTGCTGCAGGGTATCATCCTGTCAGGTGGACAGAAACAGCGTATCAGTGTAGCCAGAGCCTTGTACCAGCAGACCAACCTGGTCTTTCTGGTGAGTCTACTCCACACACACACATCATTACATTGGATTTGACCTTTAATTAGCCTTGTCCGCATGAGTATTCACAGTTAGTGTTACCTGAAGACTTGAATGTGAGTTTATACTTGATGCTTTCCTCCAACACGCTTTTTAAGCCCAGCTGTAGGGCAGAGAAGCTAAATGTAATTTTCAACTAACAGTTTCAAAATGTCAGCTCATGATGAATTTTACTGCTTCTCGGTTATTAATCATCACTTTTGTATTTAAGGCTGCAACTTTATCAATTAATCTGCTGATTTTTTTCTCAATTAATCCCTTTAGTCCATGAAATGTTAAATAAAAGTGACAATCGCACTTTCTCAAAGCCATTTGAAAAATGACAGAAAAGATCAATCAACTAATAAAAAAAAATGATTTTGGAGGTGCTCAAGAGCACAAAAGTGAAACAAAAAGTATAAGTGGTTGTTTTGGTTGGTTCATGTTCAGATTCATGGTTCATGTTCAGATTCATGGCCGATTCATGGCTTTAAACTTGTCATGTGTGTTCATGTGTTTTGTAGGATGACCCGTTCTCCGCCTTAGACATCCACCTGAGTGACCATCTAATGCAGGATGGCATTCTGAAGATGTTGAGAGAGGAGAAGAGGACGGTGGTGTTGGTCACGCACAAACTTCAGTACCTACCACATGCAGACTGGGTAAGACCAGTGTGTGTATGGGTGTGTCTTTACCGACTGATAAACTGGGAGTTACAGACGCTTTTACTTTTTAATAGTCAGAGCAATAGATAAGATTGTTTATTTGTGATGCTCTTCTATTATTCAGGAGGTAAACATATCACTGTTTCATTTGGGATGCTGACAGTTTAAAGACCCCAGGATGCATAAGGATTGATTTCCAGTGTCAGGTAATACTAAATTGCATTTCTTCTCTCTTCATTTGTCTGTATGTGTGTGTGTGTGTGGGTGTGTGTGTGTGTGTGTGTGTGTGTGTGTGTGTGTGTGTGTGTGTGTGTGTGTGTGTGTGTGTTTTGTTAGATCATTGCCATGAAAGATGGCACCATCCAGACTGAGGGGACTCTGAAGGACATCCAGAACTCTGAGCCTGAACTCTTTGAGCAGTGGAAAACTTTGATGCACAGAGAGGACCAGGAGTTCGAGACGGTGATTAATGACTTCAAACTGCTAATAACTTTGAATCCACCTTTTATAATCTTGCTTATGCTTTTGTTCATAGATTCAGGAGATGTGCAAACCACCCAGTCCTACACAGAATTCAAGTTTGATCACCTGGATGTTTGTTCAATGTTCTTGGGCAGAATAAAGTGCTTAGTCTTTGTGTCGTCCTCCAGGAGACAGTGGCAGAGAGCATGACAGATCTGGAGAGGAAGAACCTGCGGAGGGCCATGTACTCCAGAGAGGCTGGCAGGACCGAAGAGGACGAGGAAGGTGAGAGGTCACAGAACAATGACAACTGGTGTGTGTGTGTGTGTGTGTGTGTGTGGTGTGTGTGTGCGTGTGTGTGTGTGTCTGTCTATTGACACGTTTAACAGCTGCTGCGATGTTTGAATGAATACAAATTCCCTGTAATTATGTATTTAAGAAAACATTACATGGGTGTTAAATGCTCCAGACCTTCTTGTTCTCTCTTGTGTCTGATGTCTTGGCTTCTTTTTAGACTTTCTCAGCCCCCAGACATGACCACATGCTCTCTCACACATGTGATCCTTGATGCGTGTGCTGTTTCTGCTGTTTGAATGTATGGCTGTAGCGAAAGGTGCTACGGTGCCGTGGCTGTACTCTTTATCTATATTCTGTGTTGTCTCCTCGCGTGCTGGTGGCACCCCTGCGTGGACTTGTGCGATGGCTCCAGCATCAGGTGCTGCCGTCATGTTCGATCGAGCAGGTGTGACCAGGAAGCATGGACTGAAAAAAACAAAAACAAAAGAAAGTTTGTGGCATTGTGACGCTGCAAGCAGACTGAGATCACCATCCTATAACCTCATCATCCATTCTTTTTCTCACCTCGTCCGCAAACATTTGTCACTCCTGCTCCTTCAAAGCCAGCATGATTGCACAGTAGATAACGGCAGCAGTGTTTTTAGCCCCGCCAGTCATTCTTTTCCTCCTCTTCTCTCTCCTGCTTCCTCTCTGCCTCCCGCTTGTCTGAGCTTTCTGGACTCCCGCATCCAGCTTCACGCTCCAAAGCTTGCCGCATGATGTGATGGGATATATTTACATCAGGGGTGGGGAGGAGGTCGTCAACATTAGCTTCTCAACTCCAGTCAGTGTGTCATGGCTGCTTTCTGTTTGCCCCTGAAAAACACACCACTCCGCACCATGGGAATGAGCATCTGCTTGGTGTCGAAGAACAGCTACCGCTGTAGCATACTTTCTGTGTGGTTTCTCCTCTTTTTGGGCCCTCTTTTTCTGTTATTTTGTCTCTTCTCTCCAGTCCTGTGCTAGTAGAGCTTCTTCAGACAGACACATGAGGACGAAGTCTGAGAAATGTGTCAAAAATATGAAGGACAGAGAGAGACATATCTAGGAAGGAGTGTAGGAGGATGAACCTCAGAAATGTCACAGAGTCTATGAGCAGTGAGCAGACAAGAGTAGTAAATGATGAATAAGATGAAGATGAATAAATCTGTAAGGATGCAGTCCTATACTTTTATAATTATAAATCTATAACTCTGCCTGATCAGATCTAAAACAAACCAAAACTCTAACATTTTAACACGTCTCTGTCTTCTCCCCAGAGGAATCTGTAGAGAGCGACGACGATGACAACCTGTCACAGGTAATGCGTCAGCGCGCCACCATCCCCTGGCGTTCCTGTGGCACCTATCTGTCCTCCGCCGGGCTCTTCCTGCTCTCCCTGCTCCTCCTGTCACAGCTCCTCAAACATACCCTCATGGTCACCATCGACTACTGGCTGGCACACTGGACGTCACGCGTCATCGCTGCCAAGATCGATGCAACAGTGCGAAACTGTACCATTGTTCAGGTGAGAGACTGAGAGGGTCACAAAATGACTGAAACGGTTTGATGTCGTCTTTTTGTTTCTGTGTTGCTCAGCAGTTATAAAATCGTTTTCAGCTTGACTTTTTTTTTTTTTAAATAAATCAATCATTTTAAAGAGTTTTTTAAAGAATTTAATTGATAAATCCCCAAAAATGATCTCCACGCTAACCAATATTGAAAATAATGTTAGTTGCAGCTCTTTACAGTAAAACTGATGCATGGAAAATAATAGAAAACAGACGTCCTTTTTTGCTCTAATTCTCTGGTGAATCTCAGCTGAATGGCGGTGACCTAAAACAGAAACACACTCTGCCAGCTCCAGATGGAGCATTCACTGCGGACCCTGAAGCAATTACAGAGTGGACTCATCTGCACGAGAGACACAAGAGTGCACTGATGAAGTGTGTGTGTCAAAATGAAGAAGCAGTTTATAAAACAATGTCACACATTAGGCTGTCAAGGATGACTCAGCGACTCAGCAGCAAAGTGCTGCTGGGAAATCTGAAACATTTGGAGGTTTAACTAGATTTGGTCTTAATCCATGTGTAAAAAATGTCACAACTGATGTGACCTGGAACAAAGCCTCATACAACATACGACAGTTTGTCACATGCATAAATGTTATTCAGTTTTAAGTTTGTATTTTCAGAGCCTTCTTCCCCAGTATAGCGTCAAACTGACTTGCACACACACACATTCAGTGAAAGAAAAGAGTTTCACACAGACAGACATGTGACACAATATAAATACCGCCACAAACTGTGGCGTTCACACGTCGGGGGTCACAGCAGCTGTTGGCGGGTTATCACGTTCCATGCCCAGTGAAGCAGCTCTATTATTAATAGTTATATATGTGTGTGTGTGTGTGTGTGTCTTTGTTTATGTATGTGTATGTGTGTGTCTGCTTTCCATAACCGTCCTGTGACTTGAAAGCCCGGGTCACATTGTACACAGTCATGCAGAGGCTAAAGCCAGAGTCACCCGAGGTTTGGGCGCAGCAGGTTAAAGTGTTGTTGAATACACAGTGGAGTCTCTCTCATACACACACACACACACACACACACACAAACACACACAAAATGTACAGTTAAGTGCAAATAGATTGTCGCTTGAATTTAGAGGACATCATGTTTGGCTAAGCTTCACTGGGTGTGTGCCAGGTTTATCTAATCTGTGCCGTGCTGTAGTTTAACCCACGTGGGCACACTCAGAAGTCCTGTTCTGTTATCAAACACAGCACTGTCACTTCATGTAGCTGCCAGACTGCTGTCTGACAGCACGGGCTCAAGTTTAAAACTAAATATTCACTTCACTGTAAAGGCAGCTGACAGATAATCTGCACAGTTTCTGTTTTTTATCTGTCTGCAAATAAAGGAACAAAAAGACGATTAGACAAAGTGCGATTGATGTCTCTAGTGGGGGTTAGTCTGAGCAGCTGAAGTGCAATTTTCTGATAATATTGATGTTCTTTTGGACTTTTTGATCATCATTTAAGATATATTCACATATATAACTGAAGCAGTCAGTGGAGAGCAATTCTGGTTTTACTGATTACAATAATACTGTAGCTGTATAAGGTGTTGTGGAGAAGTTGCTGAAACCAAAGGTCAGTGGTGAGGTCAGGAAGAAAGAAAGTGTCCAGGAGCCTCTGATGTCTTATGCTGTTGTATTTATTGACGCTTGGCCAAGGAGAATTAGAGACACTCTCAAAGTACATCAGAAGTGTCTGAGTCGGTCTCACATTCTGCCCAACTCATGCTGGTGGATAGACTTTAAACCCTGAGATAACATCACAAACACTATACGCCCAGAATTAGGTAAAAGAGAATGCTTTTACCAAGGATGGTGTCTTCGTCAACATGATTAAGTCTGGAGACACAGATGTCTGTTTACGCAGATTGGAATGTCAGTGGCAAGCTGTCTATTATGTCTATACAGACAGCACCAGAGTCCTTCGACCCTGGCCACAACAGTGTTGAGATAGGACGGCCCCTGCTACTGCCAGCCAAAGACAAACAACTAATACTGCCGAGGACCTCAAGGCCCACATGTGCTTCATGTAACCTTGTATAATATGTCTGTATGTTTGTGCTTTTATTATATTCCATTTAAAAGTATGTATGTGTCACTCACTACAAGAATAGAAAGTTCCTTAACATAGGGTTTTAAATATAGTGAATGTTCAAAGACATTTGTGAATCATTTTGTAGGTGATATCAGATATCAGGTTTCACTTTTGTCATTTTACATATTGTTTGTGATGTGATGAAGTTAGTCAGTCTGAGGCTTGTGATTTTTGGGCTGTCTAAATAAAAAACTTGTTGTTCAGGCTGCAACAGAAGTCGTTTAAAATCCAATCCCTCGGGTTCACTGAGTTCACAAAGTAAAATTAAATAATTAATAGTTGAATATTTCTAAACAGTACAAGAAGGTAGAACACCTTGAGACAGAATGAATTGAGGCATGAAAACAAGTAGGAAGTAAATGGAGGAGAAAATAGAGGGACACAGAGCGTATTTTTTGCTCAAGCTTTGCTGGCTTTTGTCTCATTAGATAGCTAATTTTTAACCAGCCTCAGAGTTTAATTATGCTTATAATTATAGTGCAAGCAAAGTGAGTGATAGGAACACCCCCGCCCTGTCTCACTCTGTCACAGAGTTGCAGGCTTGTCTTTAATAACCCCCTGTCTCTCTCTCTCTCTGTAGAACTGTGGCTTCAGTCACTCATGGTATCTGTCAGTGTTCAGTGTGCTGTGCTGCCTCGGCATCATCCTGTGTCTGGCCACCTCTGTGGCCGTGGAGTGGACCGGCCTCAAAGTGGCCAAGGAGCTCCACCACAACTTGCTCAACAAGATCATACTGGCCCCCATGAGGTACAGTGTTCAGCATGTGTGTGTGTGTGTGTGTGTGTGTGTGTGTGTGTGTGTGTGTGTGTGTGTGTGTTTTGCAACTCTGCCTGATGATGTGTGAAAGATGTGTGTGTGCTAAAACGCCTCATTTAAATGAGGAAACAGTTAAAAGCACCTTTTTTCACCCCATTACTCAGAGCACCATCTGCTGCCCCTTACACAAAACCTAGATACTGTACATCACTGACGCTCACATGCACATAACACACCTGCATGTGCTGTGTATACTCAGCTGAATAAACAGATATATTTCACATGAAAGAATAGAAATTCAACCAGCTGACTGCACAGAGCGCCTGAGCAGATTCATGTATGTCTCTATAATATAATATTTGTATTTATGTATTTTATTTGAGTATTTTTGGAAGAATAAATCTAGAAAATGCAACAATTAACATTAACATTATATAATTTAATTAAACTGGGTCCCTGGTGGTATAAAACTGTTTTTTTCGTGCCTCCAGGCTGTTCGAGACGACTCCGCTCGGCAGCATCCTCAACAGGTTTTCCACAGACACAAACACAATAGACCAGCACATCCCCACCACCCTGGAGTGCCTCTCCCGCTCCACCCTGCTGTGTGTGTCCGCCCTGGGCGTCATCTCGTACGTGACGCCCGTCTTCCTCATCGCACTCCTGCCGCTGGCTGTCACCTGCTATTTCATCCAGAAATACTTTCGGGTGGCCTCCAGGTGAGCGAGACGGGACGGAGGGACCGACATCACACTGTGATGTCTATATGTTTTCACCATCAGATGTTGGTTGCAGGGACCATGTTTATGATCTGAGGAGGAATTTAAGCTCTACATATGTCAAACACAGTTTTAGCTACGCAGAGAGACAGTGGTCACTGTATAAAAGAGTGTATTTTTACACCCGTCCTTTATGTGACACAAGTTTGGTCTAATCTCGTGGTGCTTTTTTCGTGTTATGTCGTCCTCTAACCTTCCAAGCTTTGATATTAATCAAACTTTGCTTCAGTTGACCTTTCCCTCTCTGCTGTGTCCTCTGTCTTCTGGTCAGGGACCTGCAGCAGTTGGAGGACAGCACCCAACTCCCTTTACTCTCCCACTTCTCCGAGACAGTGGAAGGTCTCACCACTATAAGGGCCCTCAGGTAACTATTACTAATAAATGTTTTACACCCTTCACACAGCAATAAATGCTCATTGTATTTTACATATCTTATACGGTAGTTTTAGTGCAATTTAAACTTAGTTTTTTCATTTCAAATGATCATTTCTAGAAAGTGTAAATTTTGTCATATTTATGTGTCCTAAAGTTTCTTTAAATGCATTTTACATGTTGGAATATTATTGATGAAAACATGTGAACTATCTGTAGTACAAACTGGTTTTCACCAGTTTCGAGTTTAGGATTTTTAGACTTGATGATGCCCCGAAGCCATACGTAGCATAACAATATCAGTAGTATAAAACAGTATAAAACGCTTCAGCACATTAGCATCTGTCCTTCTCTGTTTGAGTCATTGAACTTGGTTACACTCAGTTGGTGCAACATTTGCTAGCTACCCATGGTTATGTCCCAAAACCCCAAAAATGATCTTAAAGAGATGAAATTCAGTGCCCTGGAATACAGGAGTTTGAATGATGTTCAGGCAGGTGGACGCTCAGGAGATAGAAACACAAATAAAAAGGAGACTTGTCTTTATCCATTGGCAGGTACGAGCCCAGGTTCAGACAGAGGTTACTACAGTTCACTGATGCCAACAACATCGCCTCTCTCTTCCTGACTGCAGCCAACCGTTGGCTGGAGGTCCGCATGGTAATGATCTGTGTGCTCTTCAGTTCCTTAATTCATCCAGTTCCATGTTTGTCAGACAGCAGCTGGCTCACGTTTTTGTTGATGTTGCTGGGTAACTGCTCCCTCTGTCGGGAAAAACTGAATTTTCCATCGTCTTAGTAACATTACATCTATGTTCATGTGATGTTTTATGTATCGACTGCACGCACGGCTCATGTTTCACAGCAGCAGAACAGAAAACTGTCACGTTTATGGATCGATGAGTACACATGCAGAAGAAAACACGCAGAGCTTTGTCTTTCTTTTGTCATGTGTTGATAAAATAAAGATCTATAATAGACATCGTTATCCTGAACTTTTTGAATTATTCAGTGATGCATTATCCTGTTGCTGACTTTGTCTCTCTCTCCGCAGGAATATGTTGGAGCCTGTGTGGTGTTGGTGGCAGCTGTAGCCTCCATCACTAACTCTCTCTACAACCAGCTGTCCACCGGTTTGGTCGGGCTGGGACTGACATACGCACTCATGGTGAGAGTGTGTGTGTGTGTGTGTGTGTGTGTGTGTGTGTGTGTGTGTGTGTGTGTGTGTGTGTGTGTGTGTGTGTGTGTGTGTGTTTTATTGCTTGTTCACCTGCAGTCTTCGAGGACACTACATGTGGTTTTTGGATAACCATGAATCAAAAATCTGGATGAAAATCATGTATTTAAAATACTTGTTGTCGTTGTTTACGCATTTCTTGTTTTAGGAGATTTATAAAAAGAAAAATATGGACACAATCATTCGCCGTTTCTTTTTTTTCAAAGTAGCAAAAAATTGAAATAAAAAAAACAAACATTGAAATCAGTGTAATCAGTGTAGTATAGAATCAGATAAATTCTTCTTTATTCCAACATTTATTCTTACCATCTTAAATATGACAGGACTCACTATCCTGCGAACATGCCTTGGTGGTGCTCACAGTGACATTCATCATATTCATGTCTCCTTCCCTCCGTGTCTCAGGTCTCAAACTACATGAACTGGATGGTGCGTAATCTGGCAGACATGGAAGTCCAGCTTGGCTCAGTCAAGAGGATTAACAGCCTGCTCAAAACTGAACCAGAGAATTACGAGGGTCTGCTCAGTGAGTGTAGCAACATGGTCACATGCCATCCGTCTTAAATTTAACTTTCTTATATTACAAAAATGAATCGTGCCCGCTTTCTTGCCTGAGCTCGAAGGATAAAGTTTAAAGGGTACTTGTGCTCCACATTCATTACTAAAAACCTCAGTGGGGTATCATAGTGCTCATCAGAAATGGATCTCTAGCCCCCTTCAGCTCTTTTTAGCTGTGAACAGTAGCTCTGTCATATTTTTTCCAGGCATGAATGTACGGTTGCAGGTATTCTGAATTTGTGCTTGTTCAGTCAATGCCTTTATATCCTTTAGTCATCCACACAATCTTACATGCATCATTTTATTGACTTCTCGTGGGGTTAAACAAAACATGTCTATGTCTGTCCCAGCTGTGTCTCAGGTCCCTGACGGCTGGCCCCGACAGGGAGAGATCAAGATCCAGAACCTGAGCGTCCGATACGACGCCACGCTGAAACCTGTGCTCAAAAATGTCAACGCACACATCAGCCCCGGACAGAAGGTAGGTACCTAAAATGTGTGTTAAAACTGGAAACACAAAATGCCAGAAAATAAAAATAATAAATTCGTGATTGAATGTTGGTGATTCAGACTTGTTTGTTTGCAGGTGGGGATCTGCGGCAGGACAGGCAGCGGCAAATCCTCTTTCTCATTGGCTTTCTTCCGCATGGTGGACATGTTTGAAGGTAAAGCAATGTGAAATGCCTTTGAGAACACTATGAGAAGATGTTTACATGGAACGATAACAAGAAAAAGCTTTTCTATTGGTGCATTAAAAGCCTTAAATGCTGAGAATGTTCTCTGTATTGCTGCGTTTTTCTGTCACAGGGAGGATTGTGATTGATAACATCGACATCGCGAAGCTGCCTCTGCAGACCCTCAGGTCTCGCTTGTCCATTATCCTCCAAGACCCCATCCTGTTTAGCGGCACCATCCGGTACGAGGAACAGCAACTCATGGCAGATTTGATGATGCTGATAATCTTAGTCACTCTAATTTCAGTAGGACGAAAACACCCAAACATTTCCAGTAACAGGACCTGCTGGCAAACTGAGGCACACTTAAAGACACTTATCACGAGTAGAGCCGAAAAGATAAGAAGACATTCCTCTGAAACCCCTCGGCAGCTATTTATTTTTAGACTTCAGCTGCAGTGACCATAAAAGCTTTGTCATGTTGGAGAGGAGCAGAGGAGGAGCTCATTTAACAAGGCTGTGTCATGCTGTCAAACTGTAGCTTGTACATGACTTCAGCACCTTTAATCTTCTTTGTTAACTTTAGTGTTGAATAAAGAGAGGTGGCATTTAGAGGCTGGGGATGAATTATGTGGTTTATATCAATTTATAAATATGTGTGTATTTATATGTGTGTGTGTGTGTGTGTGTGTGTGTGTGTGTGTGTGTGTGTGTGTAGGTTCAATCTGGACCCTGAGATGAAGGCTACAGATGAGATGCTCTGGGAAGCTCTGGACATCGCTCAGCTGAAACCTGTTGTTAAATCCCTTCCAGGAGGCCTGGGTGAGAAAATCTCTTTGATTTAATGCGTGTGTGTGTGTGGTGTGTGTGTGTGTGTGTGTGAACTTTAGTCCTAATTAGCATGCTAGCATGTCTGAGATAATAAATATATTTACGTCATGTTAAACTCAAGCATGTAAACAAACTGTTACTGTACATGTATTTTACATGCAGCAGCTCATAGCTTCATTACAGTAGCCATGTATATGTGATAAATAAATTAAAGCAACATTTCATAGAAACCGTCAAGTGTAATATTGACAGCCAAACATCAAGCAAGGTCAACAACACAAGACATAGCAGACAGCTAATGTTACTTACTAGCCCAACAGCAAGAAGCCCAGCACAGCGTCTGTCTTTCAACCGAGACCGGCGTCCCTCACCCCGGGCCTGAAAACCTCATTTTCCCGAAACACTTGTAATATAACTACTGGGCAGCATGGCTAACAAACTGAGGCAGCATTAGTTAACAGCAGCTATAGCTCGCAACAGTCCACTTTAGTACAGAAACAAGCGTACCGGGCACAGAGTGGGGATGACAGAAACATTAAAATGATTTCAGATCTTTAATTTTACGGTGGAAAAGTTACACAAAGGACAAATTAATAATCTGTAAAATAAATACTATAATTCTGCCTCTGTGTGATCACATATCTGTCAGCTGCTCTTGTTTCTGCATCAGGCTCTGCTGTATCAGAATACATGAGCATGAATATTTTACCTCTCTGACTGAGCTTTGGCCGCTCCGTCCTGCACAGTTTTTGCGGGCACATTATTCTTAGCTCACATCAGGTCGCGGTTCTGACACGAGAAACCTGACAGTTGCAGACTCGCAGTTAGATATTAGCCGAGACCTGTGTGGCTCGTCTGCACACTTCAGCTACGTACATGATGAATGTGTTGGTCTGCTGGTGCATGGGGCCTCCCCTCTGCACAGGGTCTTTCTTTAGCTAGCGTTGATATGCAGTTCATCACGCCCTTCTCTACACTTTCTCATCATTTCTAGAGAGAAACTGTATTCTGGTGGAAAAAACAGCTCATGACGTATTTCTGTCTGCCTTCACTTGTCTCACGTGGCGGTGCTGAAACTGAGCTATTCACTGCTTTAGTTTCTGTTGACTGCAGCCAAATGTTCAACAAGATCTGTAACATTGATCTGTAACCCAGGAGCTAATGGCTGATTCATTTTGCCCTTTAATTTAGTTAAAGGAACAAGGTACTTTACACTGCATATAAATCAATCCACAGTCAACTGCAGTGAGGCGGGAAGTCTTTTTTACTGCAGTGCTGGTGAGTTTTAATAAAGAAGAAAGAGTATTTAGGTTTTACTCTAACAGCTAATCTGAACAGGGGGCAATTATAAAACTATATCTAACTATATTATCATAAATCATATAGTATATATAACTGGATGTTCTGGTGGCCAGGTGATTATGTCTACGTTATTGAGCATAGATCAAGATAAACGTGCAGAAAACCTGCAGTTTAAAGCATCATGAATGACACGATGGTGCATGTTTAAAATACAGCTTCAAGAAAGTTTAAAGGTCCAGTATGTAACATTTTCTATCTGTTGGCAGTGATGGAGTATAATATACATAACCATGTTTCTACCAGCCCTGAATGGACAAACACTGGCTATAGATGGGACGATTCATGTTTTTCGCACGACCACTGTACTTTCTCCTTCATACTTGTCACAACAAATTCACTGAAACGAGTTCCCTCGTGACTTAAAGCAGAACCCGTTTCATAAACCACGTGTGCACGCACTCATCTGATCTCTGAAGAGCAGTTCAGTTTTGAAGGGAAAATCAATAACATATCGATCTCTAATCCAGCAGTTAACAGCGAGTTAACTCTGCCCTCTCAATTAGCTAAAACAATAATGTACTGTCAGTGTGTCTGTATGTTTGTGAATGCGTGTGCATAAAAATGAATATTGATGGATGTTTTTGTCCCGCTCAGATGCCGCGGTGACGGAGGGAGGAGAAAACTTCAGCCAGGGTCAGAGACAGCTCTTCTGTCTGGCCCGAGCTTTCGTCAGGAAGAGCAGCATCCTCATCATGGACGAAGCCACGGCGTCCATAGACATGGCAACGGTCAGTGTGTGTGTGTGGGAGAGTACACGAGCGCTGCAGGCAGTGGCAGAAAAGATATAAAGAGGCGAGGTCAAGGGGAATGAAATGGAGGTCCACTCGCTGTGAGGGTGGAGCAAAGTTCAGCAAGTAAATTTCATCTGTAGGCATGGAAACAGACAGACGGAGACGGACAGATAAAGAAAAGCACTTAGTCTAAAGGCCTTTCAAAATCTAATAGAGGTATAGATAAAAAGCTGTTCAGTGTCTCTCAACTGGCCATAAATGATCGGACAAACATCACCATGTCATTATGAGAGTGACAGCAGGATTGGATCACAGGTTTGTACCTTTACTTGACGCTTTGTCAACTAAGAGGAGGATACAAAAGAAGGCTGGATGGAGGAGGTGGAGGACCACGAAAGCAGAAAAAGAAAGAGCGAGATGGAAGGAAAACACGCTCGAGGTGCTGTTACTTACTAAAGAGGCTCTCCTGAATGATTGGGCACAAAGAGCGACAGAGTAACTCAGCTGCACAGCCCTCGAGGAGACACAGCGGAGCGTTCAGTCAGGGAAAGCGAGATGAGGAACCGGAGACGTGACAGATTTTCTAACAGCACAGGGCTCTTTATTTCACTTTGTCTCTCACCCTCCTCTTCCTCTCTGTCCTCACAGGAGAGCATCCTGCAGAAAGTGGTGATGACCGCTTTTGCTGACCGCACAGTAGTTACTATAGCAGTGAGTATCTCCCCGACACAGTTGGAGCGCCTCAGGCGTTTACAGTAATGCATGCAGCCCTCACCCATTTCCCCCCCTGAGAGCGCTGACCTTCATCCTGCACCACTGATGTGATGTAATTCCTGTAATATGATGCAAAGCTGCAGATAAACACAGCGTGGACGGACAGAAGTACTTCTGCAGGATTGTGGTGCAAATTAAAACAGAAGCAGGACAATTTCAGTCATCAACTCTTTACTTTAGTTGCTTCACATGGACTAATGCAGAAAAGGGAAGAGCAAACACAGTGATGCCTTTGTAAGGCTACTGTAACTGTTTTTACTGTAGAGGAAATTTATCCTGAACCAGAGTCGCTCACATTGCATCTCCTACTTTAACATAAAGGTCAGATTATTTACACGTCTATCGCTCTCAACCAGCCACGATAAGACGTTGCTTGGTGTTCAGTGTAATATTTTCTTCCCCTCTCCGCTGCACAGCATCGCGTCCACACCATCCTGAATGCCGACCTGGTGATTGTGATGAAGCGGGGGATCATCCTGGAGTACGACAGGCCCGAGGCCCTGCTGGAGAAGGAGGACAGCGTCTTCACCTCCTTCGTACGAGCAGACAAGTAGCACAAGAAGGAAGACAGAGAGACGGAGGAAGCATTTAAGAAAGATATTCAAAGTGCAATTGTCCGATGAAATATATTCCTTTTATTTTTTAATCATGTTGTATTATATTTGTACATAAAAAGGTGAAATCTTTGTTAATAAAACATAAATTATCATTCACATTAGTGTGTTTTTGTTGGTGCTGTTTGGGAGAGAAGTTATTGTGGTTGGATCTGTGTTTTTTTTTTTTGGTTTTTTTTCTGTGTGCTTGTGTGACTTTTAAAACCACTGAGTCATCAGTGGATTGTAGGTTTAGGATGACATGACACAGAGTTCAGGGATACATGATGCTGTCCAGCAAGAACAGGCAAAGAGCCAGAAACACAACATAGTGATCATCTTCATAAACCCCCGGGGGTGTTCAAGTGGGAAGAGGCTGTGCCTGCCGCAGCCAGGGCTGACATCTGCCAGGGGGGCACAGTGACCTGAGCCCAGCAGGGCAGATTTTAAAACTCAGGACTGGATATTAGTGACTGGTTTTGGTCCCTTTGGATGAGCAACCCACTTTTTTTATTCATGTGAAGTTTATTCCAAACAGCTGCAGGGTGATTTGCCATAGAGTGCTCTATATTTAACCCATTATATATTCAGTCCTGTGGCGTTTAGACGCCTCAGCAGCGCGGTTTGCAGTGCGTAATGGTTTCACTCCTGCATTCCCTTTGAAAATCACTAGAAGGGCACCACAGAGGTGGTGGAGGGAGGGAAGGGAGGGACTGTTCCTCCACCTCACCGCGTCCCTATCTCACGTTACCGAGCTATAGTGAAGTGGTGGAGTCAGCAGACAGACAACTGCGCCACTAAAGCCGGCCTTCTCATCCAAAGGTGGTAAAACTCTGACCCATCACACTTTAACCGCATCAACGTTTTACATCTCACCGAAGGCTGCGGAGAGTGTGCACCGCCGCCGATGGGTGGTTTCATTATGGGAACGGGGTGCTGTGGCACAATTGTGCCCGGTCGGTCGGTGTGGTGAGTGACGGCGGCAGCTGCGGAGCTGGAAGAAGAATCTTCTCATGGGACTTGGTGGTTGTGAAGCGCCTGATCTGGAGGCAACGTGAGGAGCGCACATACCTCCAGAAAACTAGAGTCTCCTTCCTGCGGCTGGCAGCGGACCGACTGGTAAGAAATCGCACCGGGAAAGAGGAAAATAGTTCATCTTTCGGCCGGGCAGACACGAACCAGTACCTACAAAGCCCCATCGGCTGGGGGTCCATAGTATGGGAGCGCTATGTTGTCCAGGAAAGGACTCATTCCTGAGGATTACCTGCTGACGCGGACTGGCTGAGGATGTCCTGCTGCAGCCAAAGTTCAGCTCGAAAGCGGGGAAAGCTCGCTTCGTGGCCAAGAACGGCACCTGCAATGTGGCGCACACCAACATCCGAGAACAGGGCCGCTTCTTGCAGGACGTTTTCACCACTCTGGTAGATTTAAAATGGCTCCACACGCTCGTCATTTTTACCATGTCGTTTCTGTGCAGCTGGCTCCTCTTCGGGATGATCTGGTGGCTCATAGCCTTTGCGCACGGCGACTTGGACCCAAAAGGAGAGGATTTTGTCCCGTGCGTAACGGACATTCACTCCTTCTCTTCCGCTTTTCTCTTCTCCATAGAGGTCCAGGTGACCATTGGTTTTGGGGGTCGGATGGTCACGGAGGAGTGTGTCTCCGCCATCATCATCCTGATCGTGCAGAACATCGTCGGGCTGGTCATCAACGCCATCATGCTGGGCTGCATCTTCATGAAAACCGCGCAGGCCAACCGGCGCGCAGAGACGCTCATTTTCAGCAAACACGCCGTCATCTCCGTCCGAAACAACAAGATGTGCTTCATGGTCCGCATCGGGGATTTGAGGAAAAGCATGATCATCAGCGCCACCGTGCGGATGCAGGTGGTCAGGAAAACCACCACCCAGGAGGGTGAGGTAGTGCCTCTGGACCAGATCGACATCCACATGGACAACCCGGTGGGTACCAACGGAGTCTTCCTGGTGTCCCCCCTCATCATCAGCCACGTGATCGACAAGGACAGCCCTCTGTATCAGCTGTCCGCCACGGACCTACAGCACGAGGACATCGAGGTGATCGTGGTGCTGGAGGGGGTGGTGGAGACCACGGGCATCACCACGCAGGCCAGGACCTCCTACGTGGCGGAGGAGATCTTGTGGGGGCAGCGCTTCGTGCCCACGGTGTCCGAGGAGGACGGCATGTACGCGGTGGACTACTCCAAGTTCGGCAACACCGTGAAGGTGCCGACACCGTGCTGCAGCGCCAAAACACTGGATGAGGCAGGTGGCATCGCTCAGTTTAAACTGAACGAGGGCGTCACCTTGCGGCCGTCCGTGAGAAAGCGGCGGGGCACCACGGTGGTCCGCAGGTCCAGGAAGGACACCCAATAAACGTGAAGCACGTCTGCCAGCATTTTCTATGAGACTGACTGAGGATTGTCAAATTATCATATTTATTTTATAATAAAGCCCGTTATGGTTCATCTGTAATCATATCTCCAAATGTATGCACACATCATCAGGCTTTTCACTCAGGGTCAGTGTGGAGAAGAGAGAATGCACTGAGGATCATCAGATCATGTGACTGGATGTATTTTATCTGATCATTTTTTAATCTGAGATTGATTGCATGTATCGAAAAGCAATAAAGGAGAATGCTTCATCTATAGTGAGGCATGTGGTAGATGAAGAGCTGTTCTGTACTCACTGATACTGAAGCTTTAAAGGCAGAGCATCTGAAAAACCCAGTAATGATCCAGCCAATCGACTGTATACATAAACTTTATTGATCATTTAACAGTTTGGTCGTTAAAGACTTGAAACCACGTGTACTGTGCATGAATTTAAAATGAAGATATCTTGACTTCTAGTCACTGACTTCATCTCCAAAAACATAACACAATCCTACATTTCCCATCATGCTCCAAGCTGAGCTTACACATCTTTCAAATGTTATTGTTCTTATTTATTCCCAGTCTGCGCCACAGGTTTATAAAAGTCACCACAGAGGAGGAGGAGCAGGTCTTCCCACTGATCAGAAGAGGTTCGATCCCTGGCTCCTCCTCATGTGACATACACTGTGACACAAACTGTAGCCTTCATCCAGGAGCAGATATCATCAGGTGGTACACAACCTTCACTGAGTGTTTTGGCCCTCAACCACAACACCCTCCAGGTCACTGCCCATCTGCTCCTGGCTTCCAGCTCTCCTCCTCCTCCGTGGGCCTGAACTGTGCCTGAAGGCTGTGCCATCAGTGTGAGAGTGTGTGAAAATGGGATTAGCAGTCAGTATATGTGGCCTGTAGTGTACTTTAAAAAAAGAAAAAACAAACACAAAATAGGTACAGTCCATTTATTTTTTTCCAAAGGGTTCACTCTGGGACAACTGGTTGTAGATCTGTGAAGACGTTTCCTCTCTCGTCCAAGAGGCTTCTGATTGTTTCCATTTAGTTAAGCCTCTTGACCGAGAGATGAAGCATCTTCACGGATCTGCAACCAGACCAGTTGTCCCAGACTTGACCTTTTTCGAAGAAAGATAACCTGGATGAAGGAGAACCTTCACAGACTACAGTCCATTTACCATTTAGATGAAGATGAGGTCACTCTGATGACTTTGCTGTGACTTCATCAGGGCTCTCTCTCTCTTTCTCACACACCATAAGCTCCACAAAGCAGAGAAGACGTTACAGGACTGTTTTTACACTCCTCATAAACTATAGTGTCGAGTTCCCCTTTTAAAAATAGCTTCATTTTTTATGGACGCTCATGTTTCTTTTCCTCTTGAATAATTTACACAAGGACATTCATACAAAAAGACACCAAAGACAGGGCGGCATTTCTCTCTTTTATTAGATTATAATCCGCAGAGCTTAAAATATTAAATTGCTTTTAACTTAGTTAATAATTAAAATACATAAAAACGAGAGCCAGAACTGAAGAACCCTGCAAAAAAAAAGAAAAAAAAAAGAAAAAAGAATTAAAATAAATAAAAAAGGAGAATTATAAACCCAATCCTCCTCCATACAGAGGCTATGTCTGACAGAACCCGCTTGCGATTCTTTGTACAGTAAAGTCCAAGCAGACTGTGCATTTTCTATACATGTGTAATGATACCACTGTTGTTATTATTTCTGAACTAATTTTCCTCTGATAATCTTTTTAAAAAGCAAATTTTAAAGGGACAGGTAAAAACAACAACAACCGAAAACAAAATAGAAGTGGAGATGTTTTTTTTTTTGTTTTTTTTTTGCACTGGGAGTACTGGTGACTGTTAAACAGCAGAGCAGCTCCACACCATCGACCCCCACCCCTTTTCTTTCAGTCTCCATCTCTGCCACTCTGGGCCTGCAGACATTACCTCATGTCTTTGTCCTTCTGTGCTGCTGGAGTGGGTAGTGGGTGGTGGTGGTGGTGGTGGTGGTGGTTGTTTAAGGAGCTGCTTACACCAGCAAACAGATCTGATTCAGCCTCATGAGGGCACCGGTTTGTCTCAAAGTATCGACTCTCTGATCAGATTAAATATCTAAACATACAATCTTTATATTTTCTTCTCTGTCTCCCTGTTTCCCTGGCGTTCTCTACATGTCTGCTGCCCTCTACAGGTGGGCTCTGGAACATGTTGGTTAGGGGTGCTGTGACTATACTGTAGTTAAACAACATCTGAGCAGTCTGGTGAACGAGGGACAGAGAACGAAAGAAAAAAAAAAAAAGAGAGTGACTTCTCTCTGGCAGCAGTGACGTATTCTCTCAGGTCCTGAGTAGGAAGCGCTTTAATCATCCCCCACATAAACAACCCAAACAGTGATTGGCTAGTATCGCCCCGTCAGGCAGTAACGTGGCTCCCTACTGGCCAGCGTAGTGGCCGTGCGCCTGCGAGTCGCCTCCCGACCGCTGCAGGAGGGGGAGGGAAGGACGAGCCCGCAGGTTGAGCAGAGACGCCTCTTCTCCACACATTAACAACACTGTACAATAGTAGGTTGAAGCAAAGCAGAGCCCCCTTCCTGTACTGTATGTTAGGTAGAGGATGGAGGGAGGTGAGGGGCCTAATGGACACACTGCACCCGCCGCCCCGTCCCCCCCGCCACGTAAAAAACAAAACAAAAAATAAAATAAAACTGAATAAAACTTCAACAAAATAAAAGTGAAATAAAACCAAAAATAAAACATACACATACTTTTTTGTTCCTAGTTTAAATTGCAGAGAAGATAGGAGGGATTTGCCCCATGGGAGGAACGCTCACGCCAATTCCTGCTGGCGTGACAAAACCCCTCCCCGCCACCCCAAACCCCCCGAAAACCCTCCCCCCCTTCCTTCCTTCCGGCTGGTTGGTTGGTGTCGTAGCGAAATATAAGGGTAGTGGAAGGTCTCTTAAGTCCTGCTGGCACCGAGGAAGGGGGCCAGGCTGTCTTTCCTTCTCTCCTCTATCTTATCTTCTATCACCCCCGGGGCTGCTGTCTCATCGACGCCCCCGCTCATCTCTCCGTCACGTGGTTTTGTGAAGAGGGGGAGGGTGCTGAGGCCGGGGTGGAGGCAGCCGGGGCTGGCGCGGGTGGCGGGGCGGGGTTGCAGAGGATTTCGGACAGGTCGTCCATGATACAGGTCTCCTTGGGATCGACCAGGTTGAATTCCCTTACGAAAACGATGAAATGTGCATACAGAGTGTTCAAGTGGCCCTGCAGGTCCAGAGCCACCGTCTCTTTAAAGTGCGCCCAGTAGAGGTGAGCCAGCACGTGGAACAGGTACCGGCAGATCTTCTTTACCAAGGACTCAAAGGAGTTTGGGAACTCTTTGCCTGAAGGGAGAAAAGCGGGACAGGAGAGGCTGCATCAGGCACAGGGGTAACCATGTTAAAAGGTCGAGGTTGATGTTCTACGGTTGATCTCGAGAGTTTGTTGGACTGGCACTCATTTAGCCGTGTGAGGCAGCAGGGGGCAGCAGTGCAACATCAGAGACACACTCACCGTATTTTGTAGGAAAGATTTCCTCATCTGTGACCAGTTTCTGACAAAGACTCATTACAAAGTCGACATATTGTGGAGCAGTGCACTTCGTCTTCTTCCCCCTCTCGTCATACCAGTAGTATATTCTGCAAGGAGAGAGAGAGAAAAACATGCCAATCGTTGTTGTCATGCATGCCTTGCAAAGCATCTCCCGACACTCATAATTACACACCACCGGCGAGTAAGATGTCATTACACAACGGCAAACTACTGTTTTAATTAATCATAATGAATGTTTTCTAAAGAATGCTTGTGGTTTACTCAAGCGAAGAGAAACGACGTGCAGGTGAACTGTGAGACATAATTGAGGCCTACGAGAAATCACCTGGCCTTATTTCCTCATTCGGGGAAAACCCACACTCCCAGTGACGTCTCACTCTCTGACTGACAAGGATCACAAAGGAGATACGGCCCAGTGATACTACAAACTGTATCTTGTGTCTCATTCTGACGAATCCTAATTCAGATATCACGTTTGCATGTTTTTCATTCCAGTGGACTCGCTGAACTCTGCGACTCGGAGCTTCAATTTCCTGATTGGGCCAAATTCTCCACTGTCACAGGAGTTAGCGGGACACTGATCCCTGGACCTCGCTGTCCCCGAGTCCTGCTGCTGGTCAAACATGTAACGGATGACCCAGATTGCCGTATTTAGTAAGTAATTGTTAGCAAATGTCAAACAGCCGGTCAGCAAACACTTCAGATATAGATGAATGAGCAAGCAGGCGGCTATTTGCGAGCTGAAGCAGGACGGGTAAGACGAGCTGACTGATGGGTGAGAAAGGTCGATTCATGAGCAGAAATGTGCGTGCAGGTGTAGCTGCTGGCAGTGCGGGTCCGGTGAGGGGAGGCAGACATTACAAATCCTGAGGAATGGAAAGCGTCCACATGACTGACCCTGCAGGAGAGGACCTACTGACCACGGTGCTCTTACAATACACTTACTCACACCGGATTAGACTGTGTGTTTGAGTGGGTATGCAGGAGCGGAGGAGGCATGTTTGCAGATTAGTCAGCGTCTCTCCCACACAGGCGTGATAAATCTATGGCCATATACAGTATAAGACACTGCTACAGGGGACGGTTAGCGTTTATGAACGTACAGGCTGGGGGTGGAGATCATTTGATCAGAAATTCCCTATTCAAGTTTTTCTTAGATAAGACTGAAAAACGTCTGTCTTTTTCTCACTTCTTTATTGTTTTGCATCTGGGTGCAGCTGCTTTTCATACGTGTGTTTCATGTATCATTTTAATTTGGAGGTCATGGGTGCAGTGGGTGGGGTTATGCGGTCACGTAATGCCTTCCCGTCCACAGATCAACATTGATGTGTGGCTTTATGACACCTGGCTGTACCTGCGCAGCGTCTATGTTTAAATACTGTTTAGGGCTTTTTGATTGTCAGTCCAGGAACTAAATCTCTGCAGCGTCAGGCATGTTCAAATGTCTGCATCTCAGCTACCTGAGACGCCAAATGAAACATTTGATGAGATTTGTCTTTTGTATTTTAACCAGCCGTGTCCGAAATGGCGCCGACTATAAGAACGCAATGCTAATGAACAGTGTGATCACATTACCACACATCTCCCTCCCTCACACACACACATACACACCACACACACAAAATGGGTCTAAATGGTTACCAAATGGTTCTGCTCCCTCATAGCTCATGGAAACATTTTCTTCCAAAAATAGTGCTGAGCTCTGCCTTTGGGCAGGGGCACTGACGCTGCTGTGACTGAGGCTCAGTCAGTTTTTACCACAGAGAGGGGCGGTGGGGAGGTGGGGGGCGCCGGTGCCAGGTCCTGCGCAGGCAGGAAAGGGTGGGGGTGTTGGGCAGCGGGGCAGTGGGCAAGGTGGAATCATAAATGGCGGGCCGTCGGACTAACTCAGAAAACACTTTTAGTGAAGCTCTGAGACGAGCTAAAAACTTAAAACTCTCTCCTCTCCGTCTCTTGATTGAGACGTTTGTTTTCCACGGGTCAACAGAGAGAGAGAGAGCAAACAAAAACATGTTCGTCGCCTCGTTCTTCACATACCGCAGGCCAAACATTTCCACCTTTTCTCACGGTGTGGGGCAGCAGCAGTAACTTCAAGCGACAGTGGAAAAACCTACTGTTGACTGACAGGTCGACTCATGACAGGTTTTTAAGTCTCGCAGCAAACTTGTCATACGCGCGTCATCTCACAGGGGCTGTTTTTCCACAGGGGGTGGGGAGGGGAGGGGGTGAACACCTCCACTTTGCAGGCTGCGTGTTGAAAGCCGTATAGCGAGTGTTGTGGTTTAGTGTGGGCAATCAGGTTTTTCCAGTCTTCAGTATACACAGGGGGAATGAAGGCCTCTCTCCAAAGACAAGGGCTCACACATAAAGATGGCACCCCGCCCCGACAGGGCAAACTAGTTAGATAAATACTTACAGTTAGTCACCTCCCCTCTGTTAACATGGCATGAATAGGCCTCCGTGTTATGATTATCCCTAAAGCTACTGCGGAGTTATGCCGTGCTTCACTGTACTGTCCACGGTAGCAATAAGCCGCCTTTAGAGAAAACTGCAGCTGGAACGCTCCTCTGAACGCTTCAGACATTTCAACTCTTTTGCGCTGACTTCACGGCAGCTTGAGTCAGTCCGTATAAAACTGCAAAGAAGTCTTCCAGCTGACTCAAAACCTGTGCATTTTTGTTCTGTGATAATGACGTTACGAGCGAGTAGGGACAGCGGTAATTAGGAGTTTCCTGACAAGTAAACAGGATATCTTTTCCTGGGGTTTTATGACACAAACAACAGCCTGAAAACGCAACAATTAAATAATAAAAGTGGGGAAATAGCTGCTCTCTTGACTTCATCCAGCTCACACCTGTGTGCACAGATGGGAACAATAAGTAAAAGAGGGACTACTGGCACCAAACAGACTTGATTTTTCTAAGCCTCTTAACAGATCATAGTTTTAGACGAGAAATGTCTTTTAAATACGCAGAAGACACGAACTCTATAAGGCGGGTAAATGTACAGCAATATACAATTTCAAGATGGGCCGTGTGGGTAGTGAACCTGAATGCACCCTTTGGGTTGTCCCTCGCTGACCGGGCGAAACATCTCTTGATGAATTAACCAATGGGACACTAGATTTGTGATGAATAAACCAATGGGCCTGGGCAGGTGGAGCGATGAATAAACCAAAAGCGGTGGAGATAACTTACGTGTTGCAGGCCGTCATGGCTTGACAGGTGTCCCCAGTGCAGAACTCTGAGATGGTGCTGTACTGCAGGTTGATAAGATTGAAGAATGTTGTTGCTGTGACAGAGACGAGACAGAGAGAGTGGACTTGTTATTCGGTGTCTTCAGTTACACAAAAGGGAAATCACAGCGAGGACCAGTATGAGTGAATAAAACGGCTTCCAGAAGTTAGAAGTGAGACTATTTGTGTAAGGGCACGTTCACGTGGACCGCACCTACGCGGTCTGTCACCGTGATAACTGGGACAATCACATGCGCTAACTAATCCATCAAGTAACCACATCTTTCTACAGCGTGTGAGCCTTCCGAAGAAGAATGGCGAGATGGGAGGTGGCTGCAGCCTTGGCACTTAAGCTGTTGCTCAAGTCACTTCAAACTGAAACAGGTATTTCTCGAAGAGTTGGGCCAAACCATGCGACAAAAAGTCAAAAACTATTTGCTCTGCATCGGATATGTATATCCTTAAACAGAGCAGCTACCTTTGTAAACAATTCATTTGCCTGAACAACGACCTCATTTATCTGGAGTGTCAGCGAGTTGATTGGTTGTCGATACGACTATCCCTTACTGGCTAAAACTAATTAATGAACAGACAATCTAATAAATGTAGACTAATATTTTGATGATTTACTTGACTTTCAATCTCAAAATATTACATCAACTCTAAACGGCAGAAATTCTTCTTCTCTGTATGGACCAAACAAAGCGTTGTTGGTTGACACATGTGGGCAGGATGGAATGACTCCCATCAATATCCATTCAGCTAAACAAAATACTGAATCAAAATATAGCTCAGCCCTTTGGTTTGTCCTTGAGCAAAAGGCCAATTAGTGGTGGATGCGAGACGATACAAGCCGGCTTATACAACTTCTAATATCAACACGTCGACATGTGCAAACACGTCCCATCTGCTTTATAGAAGAGTTTTATCAGTCGAAAATAAAGGGAAAGAAGAATGCCTGTTTTTTCCTTTTCCCCTCGCGAGCACCTGGCTGGTTTGGACACGTAACCAAAACAGAGTCAGGGAGACAGACAAAATAAAGAGCCTCGCGAGGTCCATCGAGTAGTCGGGGCCGCGGTGAGTTTACAAAACGCCAGAAATGATGCTCATAATAACAACTATAAATCCCAATAAGAGTTAAAACACTGTGCCGAAGCTGGAAGTCAACGATGAGTGTTTAAAGAAGCGGTGTGTGTGTGTGTTGTTATTGGGAACAGGCTCAATGCTGTGCCAGGCATGGATCATGTTAAAGGCTTGGCTCCGTCTGAGCTGCATCTCCAGCACCACTGGAACATCTTGTCTTCTCCAGATGACAAATACATACAGACTTGGAAAAACAATTCCAAAGCCTTGAGGGAATTTATAAATAAGACACAGCACACGCTGAGCTCAACTGAAGAATTTTTACATCATAAATTAGATAATAGGCCCGTTTCACATTTGAACAATGACTCTGATATACTGTTTTTATTACAGCAGGGAAGGAGGACATCCTTGGCTATGTGCTTGACTGTCTGAGCTCCTGCTCCATGTATGCTCCACCTTAACTACCCCCATATACTCACTGTTGCTGGCTAGCCATTCGTTGAGGTCTATCTCTCTGGGCAGCACCACCAGCTCCTTGAGGTCAAAGTCCACCACGCGGATTTTTGTGTACTCTAGCTCCAAGTACTGCTTCTTCTCCTCTGCCGGAGGCTTCTTTCCATTTGGCTTCGTCTTCGACTTCCTGCAACGCAGAAGAAAAGAGGGCCGGTTAAGGAGCTGTGAATGTCTTGATAACGGCAATAAAAGAGTGATGGAAATCTGTTTTTTTTTTAGTTTTCATGGTGACACTGTACAGTAGCCAACCAGGTATTCAATAAATCAACACACAGGGGTCATTTGTTATGCTTTCAATGCTCTGTAGATGGAAAAAAAAAAATCAATGAATCTCTGCCCTCTAACAAAAAACAAACTTTCTGAGACTTTTCCCAAACTGAATTCACAGCAAACCTAAACAAACCAAACAAAGAGCTCTCTGTTGCCGGACCTGACCTCTAACTCTGACCTCTGACCCGACGTTAGGTCTATAGCCTCAATACAGACAGCCGTCCCCAGCGCCTTGTACTTCCACTGCTAGTTTTAGCATGGGGATGTCATATCACACTCTTCCTGCACTTCCAGGGCTGTAACCTCTCCCTCCCCTCCTCCCCAAAAGCCCTTGCTGTCCTCGTCTGCATCAGGGGAGGCAGTGCACTCTGGGGTCAAAGGTTGAAACGCTTGATACATGAGGTAGAGGCTGTCTGGGACGTAATCGACAGCCCGTCAATGTTGGAGCTCACAGTAGTTTGATCAGTATTCTGTGAAGGCCTCTATTCCCAACTTTCCCCTACATCTTCATTTTGCTCCATCGCTGCTCTGCTACCGTTGTTTGGGTTTGCGTGAGGACAAGGGAGTTTCAGTTTGCTGCCTAAATTTATTGGGCTCTTGTTGACCTTCATTTCCGCCCGTCTTGCGCTCACCCCCTCTATCTCCAGTTCTCATCCCTCCTCTCTCCACACCCTCTGTCTAAACACAATGATCCAGCCATGTGTTCTTGGCGCTCTCGTTTCCTTCTTTCCTTCTCACTAACACTCCCAGATCCCGCCTCGTTCCCAGAGACGGCAGCTCTGGCTCCCGGACCGGCGGTAATGATGAGGGATCATAAACACTATTTTCCAGCAGCGGCCAAAAAAACCCTTCTCACTTTCTCTCAGGCTCTGCTGTGACTAACACTGGACTTTACAGGAAAAATGGCTGCTAAGGCTTCTGCGAACACAGTCCACATGCAGCCAGAGGTATTAGAAATAGATGAAGAGAGAACAGAGGGGGGAGTGAGAGCAGGGGGGGTGAAAGGAATGAGAAGAGGAGGTAGATCAACACCGGCCCAGCTGATATCCATGGGAACTAATAAACACTTACAAAACATGACAGGACTGTGGAGCACGAGGCCTCTTGGCCAGAGCACCGCGTTCAAAAGCCCTTTGCAGTTTAATTCCCTCTCCAGGAAGCGTCGCCCTGCTTTCCACCTCAGCAAACAAGGGAAGGCATGTCAACATGTGGGTGCATAAAGAGCCTGCAGCCTGCAGCTTTGTAAATGTTTAAGTCCCCCCCCCCTGTTCTTTTTACACGTCTGCTGTAGTCTAATTTAGCTGTCAGGAGAAATGCTTAGCTGCAAACCGCCTTTGGGCCTTCCTCGGAAAACGTTAAGATCTGACGGACCATCGGCTGCAAAATCACGTTCCGCGGACACACATGACACCGCTCGGGTTCTCGTTTGTCTGGTAATGATTCATCAAGGTATTCGGCTGGCTTGTTTGGGCCTCATTTAAAAACCGAGGACACCGCAGATTACGGCGCTGGTTAATTATTAAGGAGTGACCACTTTCTGTTTCGCCTCTTCTCTCCTGTCGCTTTCTCCTTCTGTCCGCATCCTGTTTTTAATTTTACAATATCTTTTCTTTCTTAAGGCTTGTAGTCATTTCCTTTGGTCCTTTCCTCTTCGTGGCTGCAGGCTCACCTATCCAAAACAGCCTATTGTTCAGGGTCAGAAGCCTCGGGACTCGTCTTTTCATCTCTTTCTGCCTTCATCTTTCTGTTCCCGATTATTACCCCACATCTCATTTACCTCACTCCATGACCCCTGACTCAATTTAATTACTGTTCCCTTCTCTTTTTCAAGTTGAGTCTCCTTCCCACGTCTCTTATATCATTTGTTTAAATTCTCCTTATCTCTGTCTGCTTCCTTTCCCCCCCTTCTTCCTGCTCCCGAGGAGGGCAGAGACGGATTCATGTGGTCCGCGTGGTTTTGCACCGTGAGCTACATGTACCGTCATGTGAAAGAGCTTTAGCAGATGATGAAGCTTCATCCACAGATACTGTCAGCAAAGCCTTTGAAAAGTTGTGAGAGCTAAGCCCCCAAGAAAAAAAAAAAAAAAAAAAAACCCAGAAATGTTCGGCTCCTGCGAAAGGTTCAACTCGGTTCTCCACACACCCCCTTCTTTCCTTTCCTTTTGAAAACATTCTGTTTCACTGAGCTATTTCCTGCCTCTCTCCCTGTGTAATTTCATCATTTTCCATATAAACGCGTCCTCCACTTCTTGTGAACATTTGTGTGGTTAAGAGGAGGTGAAATTCTGGAGCCATTAGTTTATTTTAGGATAAAGAAAACTTCCTCTGTGCCAGCACACCTCCCCTCATACGTACATAGTCAGTCATCATTACAACACACACACACGCTCTCTCTCTTACTCACTCACTCACTCACTCACACACACAGCTTTGTCTGTTCTTGGTAAAGTTCTCCCAGGCAAGTCTTTGCCATAAAAGGCAGCAGATGCCTCTTTCTCCTCACCAGATCGGGGCAGGCCAGAAGGCAGGAGTGGAGGGGAACTGAGGCCAGGGCCAGGCACATGTCTCCGGGCCAGGGGAGGGACAGCAATGGCCTGCCTGGCACCAGCAGGATCCAGTCTCACAAACCCAGGAAACCTGGTCAGGCTCGGTGGAATAACACTCGAGACCACTTGAGACAAAGCATGAGCGCCACACTGATGTCTTCTGTACTTTTTAAGTCGAGGGTGCGAAGCAGGAAGGTGGACATGCTGGTGTTCATCTACAATAAGGATACGTGGTTGTGTAGTCGGGTGACATGGAGATCAGTGCTGCCGGGCTGACTGACCTGACAGCTGCTCAGCTCTGTCTGTTAACCACTCTCTTATCCCTTTCACTTTTCTCAGCAGTGCCACCTCCCCCACCAGACTTTCACCCACTACCTTCCCTCTTGTGCACGACCACCAGCACCCAAATCACACAAGACTACGTCACGCACACACATTCACACCTGTGACTTCATGTACACATACACAGAGACACTCATTACTCTGACTGCAGACCCCCACTCTCCCTTTTCACGGCAGGCCCAGCTGGCCGCAACAGCTGCGGCGCGAAGCCTGAGCCCACCAGAGACCCTGGAGAAAGTCCGCGAGAAGCGGAGTCCTGTCCGGTCTGAGGGAGCGTGTTTGTTTGAGCACGTGTGCGTCCAGCACGTTCCTGTGCGTGCGCACACGGTTCAGCCTTGACTTAAGTGTGTCAAACGCGCTGTGCGTCTCCTGCGCTGCGCGCACGTCAGCTGCTGCATGTCAGCCGACCGTGTGCCTGCAGGACGGTTTGAAAATAAGCGTTGTGTAAAGAGGAGCAGCCCTCTGGCAGGTACACCACAAGCCCGTCTCATTAAAGGAGCCTGGTTCCAATTAATCCTGGATTCACTCGGGGCCACATTACGGAGCTATGCTGGAGAATTACTTTAAGTGCTTGCTCTAAAACACTACAATTAGGTATTAAAGATCTCCCGCGTCCCTGTATGCACCCCTACCCTAAACCCTGACGCGTAGGGACTGTTTCTTCTTAAACGTCCTGTCTCAACACTAAAGCATGCGTCCTTCAACGCGAACGCTCGTGCTGTGACGTAGAAAGCAGAGGCTTTGGATGTCTTTTGTTTTGATTGTTGCCCTTTCTGACGGAATACAACTGAACTCCAAAGCCCGTTTAACAAACCCCATGTAATGACTTTCCCCTTAAGCCTGCTGCTCCTGCCAAACCCGATATTGCACAACTGTTGCTTGAATTGGCCTTCTGGATAGCGGAGGAATCTAACTATCGGCATATGGATGCAGTTAGTGCGATCCGCGAGGGTGAACAGCACGTGCAAGCATCCAACAAAAGGAGTTTACCATCTTCTCTAGGACGTGCTGCTGCTTGCAAGGATTGGAAACCTGCTTTTGAGTGGCTAGAAAAATAAATATAGTTATCTAAACGACAAGACATTTTTCGTTATCTCTCTGGAAGAAGGGGCACTCCTAGGTGCAAAGATACGCTTGTCTTGTACCCACATGGCCCTAGTACAGTAATGTTTTACTGGAAAATGGCCCCCCGTGTTTATGATAAGGGTATGAGAGATAACGCAAACCACAGACAAACCATCAGGGTCTTATGCTCAGGAACGCCGGAGAAATCAAACACAGACCCAACCTTCAAACTAACATCAGATAAGTCAGAGAACGAAACAAACAGTGTCAATAAGTTGCTTCCTTCTTTATCAACTGATTGACAACCTCCCCTCAAGTTAAAAAAAAACTGCAATAAAACGTCAATAGCAACAGGAGATCGCTCTAATCTCAGCCGATAAGATAGGAACTGAGTAAATGAACTCTGCCATTTTGTAAAAAGAGTAGCTTCAGTCAGGAGGATCAGTTTTCTCCAAGCATGGCCTCCTGATCTATTTCAGGATTCAAATTGAATAGACTCAATGGCTCTTTTCCCCGAAAAACCACAGACAGAGGAGAGCAGGCAGACTGAGCACACCAAAGCTAAACCACAGCAGCCATTACAGGGCTAAAAAGAGACAGAGCGGAGCATGGAGTAAACCAGAGGTTCAGCCTCGCAGTGCTGAAGTCTACAGAGTTGTTCTGAAAGCTTCTGTGTAGTTTCAAAGACGAGAAATAAGAAATATTTGTCAGGTTTCGTTCTCGAGTAAGGAGATACGAAGGAAACAAAAAACAAAGGAGGAACAGCTGCCACCACTTAATCAGTAGCATCACCGGGGGTGTCAGCAGCACTGTAAATCAGTAAATGAGAATTGTAGCCAGAGTGCAGGCCTAAACATGTGCACACACACACACATGCACACACACACACACACACTTTGCTAATTCAACTACTTCCCCACCCCAGTGCAGCGCTGGCTGCCTCCTCGTCCCCTTGTCGTCCTGTGCTAAATCCCATTCAGTGGCTCTCAGGCCTGCAGAGTATGTAAGGACCCCCCGCCGACACTATAATGGGGCCTCATCAACATCACAACGCACATCTGTGACAGGAAAGGAGGGGGGAGTTTGAGTTTTGAGATAAGGCCAAGCCGCTGGTTAAGCACTTGGCAAATGTAACCTTGTTGGAAGGAGGCTAGCTCAACATTGATCTGGCACGATAGGAAGCGAATGATGTGGATGATATGAGCTGAAAGAGACTTCCTAATACTCTGATCAATCCAATCAGGCCGTCTGAATGGTCACCGAGCCAGACGGGGAGACAAAAAGGAAATGAATGCGTATGAGGGGGAGTACAGAGATTTTCCCGACAATATTCAAGCAAAAATAGACAAATCTAAAAAAAAAAGAAAAGAAAGTGAAGTCTGTAGTGGCCATATCTGCATCCAGCCAAGGACATCCAACCATTCACAGAAGGCTAGGTTCAACTCGAGCTATAAACGGGTCCAAAACTATGCAACCTTGTTAACATGAGGATGCGTTTTTGTTCACTTTTTCCTCAACACGTCAAATATGTGGAAAACCCCCTTTTGTCCCTCCAAGGCAAATGAATTAAAAAGGTGCGCTTCTCCGGGAAGGAGCTGATTCCTAAGTAAGGCGGTTGAGTTGCCAGAGAAATAATAATAAATATAATAATAATAATGGGAGCAGTCAAACTTGTCTGTACCTGTCACAGATCTTGCAACAGACACAACAACACTCTCCGCTGAGTCCATTACATCCTGCTTACAATCTGTTAAGAGATCCTAAGATGGTGGATATTCTCTTCACTATCACTCTACACGGGCGACTAAGGCTCTAAGGTATGTGCCCTTTGGGCTGATACTTAAAGCACACCTGTCCGCCTGACTTGAAAGGTAAGAGGAAACTTCACCAAAAAGCATTAAGAGGACGCTCTGTCCCCTGGAGACACACACTCATAATGAATCTTCACATGACACAGACAGTGTGATATGCAAACTGGATTAACGCTCCATTAGTGACGGCTGTGGTTGAGTTGCATTGATTCTTCATGGTGTTGTTGTTGTTGTTTGTGTCACTGTTAACACACTTTTAAACACTCCTATCTGGGTCAGGCATTCTTTAAGTCTTACGCTTTCTCGGTCAAACTGTGCTGGCTGCTAACAGTAATTTATATAAAGGACTTCAAATGTAGGTCAAAAAGCTTACACTATGAGAAGCTAAGGCATACATTTCAACAGGCTGCGGCGTGAATAAGATGCTCAACCCTGACCACAATGCGCTCCTTCAGCCCTTCTCTGTGATTTATAAGTTTCCTCTTCTTCAGGTTGCCCATGCTAAAACGTTAACAGCCATCTTAAATAAATTATTAGACCAGATGAGGAGGCAGTGTCACATTTCTCTTGCTCTTGTTGAGTCTTGTTAGCTGCAGGAAGAAGAGGAATGAGGCATTCACGTCCCCCCTCTCTCACCACCGGCTGCTAAATTGCTCTGACCCCGGAACCAGAGGGTCCCAGTACATGTGTAATTACAGCTGAGAGGGGCAGCATTAAACATGAACCACTGCTATTATAATTAGTGTTTAATTTATAATGCCTGTTTAAAGTCGCTGTGACACTGTAATAAAGCTAAAGATGAAATGGGACGTCGGCAAAGTGACTTCAAACAGATAAAACAAACACAGTTAACGAGGTTTGTGCAGAAAAGGGAGACATTTTAAACAGTAAGACGTCGTTTACTCGATGTAAAAGTACAGAAATGTCACATTTAAAGTCAAAATAGACTCCGAGGTTATTAAATAAACTGTCTGTGTGTTTTTTTTTTTTACCTTAGTACTTTTCCGACTGCCTGAAGCACCATTTTGCAACTTAGTCCGTTTTTGGAGTTTCTCTGAGAGTGCATGTCCGTCTTATCTCCAGAAAAGGAGCAATAATCTCCGACCATAGTTTTTAAAACATGAACAAATGTTGTCAGAATACCTCCCTCTTCAGATTTACTCAGACGTCCGTCTCACAGCGGAGCTTCATCTGTCTGAAAGTCCACTACGAAAAAAAAAATAACTTTTTGAGGACTGTACACAAGTCCCGCCTCCTCTGGAGCCTGCCGTCCAATCAGAGAAGAGGACACAGGCTTACAGTGGGCGGGCCGTGGTGACGTCAAACGTCTGCCCATGTGGACGTGGTTGGGGTAGATACAATGTAGCAACAGGTGGTGAGGACTACAATGAAATGAAAAGGTGCTGCTACATTTTATTAGCCTACTGTAACAGTGACAGAGCAGAGCACAAGAAAAAGTATTGACAGCAGCCAACAGAGAGACTATTAATACATGACATGGTATAGAAAAAGGAAGCAGCTACTCATGTGAAGCAAAAAAAAAAGTAACGTATGACATTTTCTGTCTATAAATAACCCAAAGCCAAAGTATTTTGTCATCATAAATACATGTTTAAACTGCTAATGAGGCTGACATGTGGCTATTAATAATAATAATAATAATAATTATTATAATTATTGGATTATGTGTTGTTAATTGACTTGTCATTAGTTCATGCTGCTTTGAAAAAGAGTTTTTAAAATCTATCTCTATGGGACATTTTCTGCTTAAATAAAGGTTATACATGCTAGTAAGTGGACTTTGAGTTAAAATTATTTATCAAAACTTTTACCGACTTGTGTTTAGGGCAGGGATAATATGCCAGTGTTGGCTAAAATGCTAATTTTCAACTTTTGTCTGTTAAATTAGCCAAAACAAACAAAAAAACAATGAACAGGATAAAGCTCTGAAAGGACTCGCATCAGAGTCATAAAGCTGACTAAGGTGTTAATAAAGTACGTGAATTATCACGCTGTGTCACTGGTGAGAGTTGTTAAATGGAGCGTGCCTGCATGGACTGTGGAGCGACATTCCTCCTATTGATTCTTAAACTTCACCTGGATCGTCCAACTATTGCAGTCGGGCCTGTTCGAACACGTCAAAGCCGCAGAGGATCCAGGGAACCAAACAAAGCCCGTTGTTAGTGTCAAAGGCAGATTCATAAGACGATCAGAGGTTCATGTGCGTGTCTCTGTGGGGCAGGGCTTCACCCGAGGGAATTGTTTGTAAGAATAATTTTAGAAGTTTCAAATCATTGATGTGATTCAAAGCAGGAGTAAAGTCTAATTAAACTGTCAACACAAAGCTGAGCCAACAACACCTAAGTACAAAATGAACAAAGAGGAAATCAACGCTGGATACTGGAAGTCATGCGGCTCATGAGAAGATTACAACTTGTGTTACGGGACTATCATTCCCTCGCCCTTCTTCCCTTTAATTATTGCCTCTCAACAAACCTCCTCTCTTATTCTCTCTTCACACATTTCTCCTCCCTTTCTTGGTTTGTTTTTTAGGTGCCTCTCCCTCTCATTGTTTCCTCTGCTCTTCAACAAGTCTCTTTTTCCTCTCCGTCTCCTCAGACAAAACTTGTGGGACCACGGCAGAGCTGCAGATGTGATGATCACTGGACCAGCTGGCTGCTGCTCCTGCTGCTGCACGGACTACACACAAAGACACGCTAATCTATGGGATCTGTGAAACTATGTGCACTTCGTGTATGTGGGTGGGTGCAAGTAGCCGAGTGAGGAAGATAAAAGAAGTTGGGAGGGTGTGTGCTTATACCATGTGTGGGAAAGGTGTGTGTAGTGTCTCTGCTGGACTGTTGGACCCTCTCTGAGGCGCCGTTTGTTTATGCTTAAAAGCCTCCATGTGATCCAAAGAAATGATCTGAAAGAATTTAAGGGACAGAAAGTCTGACAGTCGCCTCTCTTCACCCTCATCCTACATGACTGACTGCCTTCCTGCTCAGGGTTGGTTGGGTTGGTGGGTGGAGGGGCCCCGGTGAGTGGGCCCTGCTGTGGAAAGCGGTGATGAGGAGCGCGGTCGAGGGGAGAGAGAGACGAGAACAGGGTGCTGACTTTTTCCCCCAGTGCTAAATATAGCATCAGCCTGCCTGCCTGGCCCATAAAGAATACAGAGAACAGTGCAGAGAGAGGGAGGGGAGGGGAAACATGCCATATGTCTCAGAGGTGAACAGCTTAATCTGAGCTGGTGATACTGGGCCCTGGGACGAGGTGGTTTGTGGTGGGGGTAGTTATGTAGTTAGAGCCGAGTGATCTGGTTAACTTGTTTTTGACTCATAAACAAAGTTCATCAGAGAACATCATACATACTGTACTGTCCATAAACGACTATGTGATGCGTAATTACGGTGTGAAATTGTTGTTACATGAAGTGCTCTTATGCACATGTGACCACACGAGAGGAAGCAGTTTGCCGCTGTAATGGAAATCCTGTGCTCAGGGAACTTTCCATTAATTTGCTTCTAACTATTGGATCCGTGCGGTCACTGAAAATAGAAGACATCCATTCAAGATCACTGGGGCTTGGCCTGGGCCTGGGCCTCTACATTCAATGAGTGCTTTAATGAATCACGCGTGAAAGTTAAAGCGCAGGTGGCTTTAACTCAGGGTGTCCTTTGAGTTAAACACGTAATATATAATCACACCTGCAGTTTGTCGTGATCTGCGAGCTGCAGGCTGACAGAGCAGTTGGCAACGCGGCCGGTGCCAGCGCACTGCACGACCTGGACTCGCTTACGTAACGTCTGACGCGGATGGAAACCAGCGGTCGCATACCATTGTCTGGTGGACAGAGGTTTACCCTTTCTTCTCTGCTAATGTCACAGTCATCTCTCTTCCTCTGTGAAGACAAGACATGACATCGCTCATCTGCCACCTGCCCTTACCAAAGCAGATGTTCCTGCGAAGCACAGATTACTGGCACTGCGTATACCCAAGCCTTTTCGTGGGAAGAGAGCATGTGAGTCGTAATGAATGAGCAGCACAGATACGAGTCAAGACAACTGCCTTCTGGATACATACTTTGTCTGACATGGGGTTACAGTCAACACTTTCATAAGAACTATAAACAGGACGTACGTAAGAACAATTTCACATAAGATGAACATTATAAACTCTGATTCAAGTATGTAAACCTCAGCAGAGGACAACCACCCAGGCATAGATTTAATAGGAAAAACACATCACTTATTAAAAACAGGGGAGGCGAAGAAATAAAGAGAGTTTATGGAAACACAGTGACGTCACCCGGCCTCGTGTCTGATGGATGTGTTGATCTGATGAGTGAAGTAATAACGAGAAGAACAATAACTACAGCAATGACTGATCAGAGTGACAGATAACAAGGAAAATAAAGGCCGCGGTCGGGAAAAATGTAAGTAATTCAAACCATTACACTCTTGACGTCATAACGCATCGGCTAGGAGGCAGTGCCAAGTTGAAAGAAATGTGTCACATTGGTATGTTAGAAACTCAGGGACAAAACAAAACTGCTGCGAGTTTTAACTGATGTAACAAAGAGATGCTAGATTTTTTTAAAGTTATAATAAAACCCACATAAAAACACTGATAATCCAATTAATTATAACACTTTGGACAAAGTCTGTTGGCCTGCAGGGCCCTCTTAACTGCTAAGACTGAAGGATGGCTGGCCCAACAGGTTGGGTCTGAAAGTCAGCGGACATTCCACCTATTTGAGACAAAGAAAACACTGATTCTAGGCCAGCAGTAGATGAGTCACAACCACAGCAGATGCGCCTTGGGGCCTGGCAACAGCTCAGTCCTGAACCCTACCACACAGCAAGTCTTCAGCCAATCACAGCTGGGATCCAAATGACGGACGGGTCGGCCGTCCAACTGAGTTAAAACCCGAAATGGATAAATAAAAATCAGAGCGGTTCCAAGTTGCTCTGTAAGACCTTCATTTGGCGATGTGTTCTGGGTGTGTGGGAGTGGTGGAGTATGTTTAGGTAAGGTCTTAGCCAGTGAAAACAGTGCAGACTGAAGGTCTTTAGTGCCAGGGGGTTTTCTATAGGCTGGGGATAGAGGTCAGCAGGGCCAGGAGACACTACGCACACTGAACCCAGCGACCCACCCTGTAACACCAACCTCTTTATTTAGACAAAAGAGTGTTGTATCTGCTGCCACAGCGAGAAAAATGTAAATATAACAACAAAAAAAAGCTTATCTACTCGCCACCTGCTCCTAAAAAGATGAAAAAACTGATCCGAGAAAAGGCAAATCAGCTCATCTAGGTCCCAGAGCCAGTTTCACCTTTCGAAAAACTGGACTGTGTGATCTGCATGAAACGCATGAAGTGTGTGCGGGCTTGTGTGAAGCGTCTGTGCGTGTGTAGACAAAACCTGGGCAAAAATAGGTAGCATCAAACTAGGTACTCCTGTCATAACACAGTGTTGAGCATCAATGCTAATATCACCGCTCTGTTGATAGACGATGCATGATGTTTTAGACATTAATGTCACAGGTCTTGCCAGTCAATCTTTCTTTAACCTATTCTCCTTCCCACTTTTAAAGTCCTCTTTCTGTCTGTCTTTCTTTCCGTCTGCACTCTCTCTGGCTTCATCTCTACTTTGCCCTGCATTCCTGTAGGGGAAGGGCTGCATGCAAAGACATGCCATCTCTCTCTCTGTCACACACACACACACACACACACACCACACACACACACAGCTAAATGGCTAAACAAAGAGAGAGAAGAGCTCAAGTCCAGAGTAGGGGGTCTAATAGGCATAGCTCTAAGTTTGCTTTGACTTGGCTTTTCTTGTTTGGGAGGTAGATTCGTGCACTTCACGTGCAAACATATTAGGGTTCAACTTCATGCTCCATTTCACAGCAGCAAGGGCACAAAGGAAAACATACTCGACTGCCTAATTACCACTGCACTCATAATCCAATTAGGAGTCAGGTTTAGTTTGGATTTTGAAACTTTTTCGGTATGTTCTGGCACTGAAGTGAGTTGGCAAAGAAGAAGAGAGTAGCCAAGTGTACTTGAGAGATAGGAGGCCATGTTATGATTAGTTTATGACTGAAGGAAGAGAGGGCTTTAGCAAGATGGAAGACAGGAGATGAGAAATACCAGACTCGTGTCTGGACCTTTATAAATCACCATCTCCATGGATACTGCTTAGATTAACCACTATCACATCAGCAGGAATGGGAAAGAGAGGGAATATGATGAGGAGCGAGGGATGAAACGGGAGAAGGCAACGAACGAGGAGGAAGGAAATGAGAACGAGGGAGCGGGTAGTTAAGTGAGCGGGGTGACGAGAGGTCAAAGGAGGAGCAGGGAGGTGAAAAACAGCAGGAAAAACGAAAGCGAATGAAAAGTGATAACAGAAGTTTGGATGAGAGGAGCAAAAGAGTTTGGCTCAGTGTGGGAGGTTGTCACAGCACGCCCGCTGCACTCCTCCTCCCTACATTCCTTAACAGGGGAGAGTCTCCATCCATCCCATAATTCACCACCGGTGCAGCCAATCACCTGTCTGTCAAGTGTAAGAGCAAACACACACACACACACCTGTGAGCCCCGAGGCTAAGGTGCAAGGTCAGCTGACATTATAATGGCCAACGAGCTGACAGAGGCGCCAGAGCTTATGGTCAAGGTGGAAGGGAGACAGCTGACGTAGGTGACCTGAAGAACGACCGCGACACGGTGCTGCGTCACAGGCCAGAATGTGACCTTGTAGGCCTGCAGGTGAAAGGAAACTGGTAATGAGGCGTTCTGTCCCGTTTCTGACTGCAGGTCTTTGTCATGAGATTAATCACATGACAAAAAGGACTGACAAAGAGAGACAGCATGGCGAGGAGTGCACTGCTAATGACTTGTACCTTGCGACGGAGGAGAGAGAGAGGAGGGGGGGGGGTCACTGTCACGTCTTAAGGGGGTTCAAGATAACGAGGAGTTCATGCTCAACTTGACTGAAGCTGAATTAGAGAAACAGGAAAGGACTGCTCATCAAGGTCAGCTAAAAGACGAGTGTTCAACCCAACATGTGTTGTGCACCGCTGGAGGAAAGAGGAAGGTTCCCGAAGGCTACATGTCTTCCCAGAACTGTAACACAACTCAAGAAAGGAAAAGAATGTGGCTTTTCTTGGGAAGACTACGATAACCTTGGCACTGAGGATAGGACACACACACACACACACACACAAAGTAAAACTTGCTGATCTTCCAACTGCAGATAAAATTCAGAACATTTCTGAACCAAACCAAAACATTACCTACAGATTACAACTCCAATGTAACACAACAGCACACAGTGTGGTTTGGCTTGTGAAAGAGGAACATTCCTTAGAAGAAGAAAAAAAGAAAGAAAGAAAAAAGCATGCGTGCGCACACACACACACACACACACACACACACACCCAGGTGTGAGAGCAACACTGCCACCTGCTGACACAAAACGCAGGTGATGCAGAGTTTTCCACATCAGGTATGAGACATCAAATACAAAATCTATAGAGCAGCAACCGGAGAAGTTTAACGAGAGGGCTACATCAGCACGAACAGTACCCACCCGTTGGAAAAGGCCTCTCAGTGCAGACATTGTCTGAAAGTTACACAACCTCACAGCTAGACTAGTCGTTTTCCATTCAACTTTTCCATTCCAGGTTTTATTATAAGGGTGTGGATGCTTTGTGTGTGTGTGTGTGTGTGTGTGTGTGTGCGCGTGCGTGCGTGCTTGTGACATTTGAAACTGAACCAGCGCTGTGCTGACGCTCTAGACGCCAGCATCCTTTGAAGACTGTGAAACATAATGAGTTACTTTCCACTACTGGTGGGGCGGTGGTGGTGGAGTAATAGGGAGAAGAGAACCAAGAGGAGAGCGTGAAATATGAAAATATGCATGAAGCAACAGTGAAAAACTGAGGCAAGGCGAGGTGAGGTTTAGGGGGGGAAGGGTGGGGGGAGTGGGGGGTTGCTTGTGACGTAAAGAGAAGAGGTGCAAAGAGAGCCGCGATCAAATATATGCTACTGTTTGCTCAGGAGCACAAGGGGCAGTCTGTGTGTGAGCGTGAGTAGAGAATAAGGCGGAGGGGGTTGGATGGGGGGGGAGACAGACCGTCATGGAATATGGGGATAGATGGAGGAAGCGAAGCCGAGGTGGCGGGAAAAGGGATTGGGGTAGCGCCCATGTTTGCACAGGATGTGTATATGTGTGTGTGGGGTGGAGTATGGGGAAGGCCATAGGGCTTAAGGGGGAACAGAGCTCTCTTTTCATCGTCCTAAGAAGAAAAAAAAACAACAAAACCAGAGAGCAATGCCAGCGTGGATTTCCAGGTCTGTCTGAGGGGGAAGAAGCGCTCAGTCTGTAGCAGCAGAGAGTACAACACTCTCGTACTGTACCATTTAACACTAACAAAAATAAGTGACAGCACAGTTAGGCGGAAGGGAGATGGGACAGAACTGTAGGGACCGTCTCAAAAGTAAATGATGCAGACATAAATAGGAGGGTGTGAGAGGTTCGTGCTCACAGTTTGGACGGCTTTCTGTTTTCTGCTCCAACGCTGTGCATGCCCGCCCCGATCCACCTCATTAACTCCTAAATTAGGGAATTTAGTCAGAGATTTTGATGCGTGTAACTTTCCGGATTACACCGACACAAGCATGCACACAGATTATAAATGTACAGAATGTTTGTTCAGTTGCTCAGCTGAGCAATTATCGCTCGTGGTATTACAAACCAAACTGTGCCGCGGCGGGGAGGGAGCGACCGATCGATGTCGCGCAGACATAGCTCGTCTCTGCTCGAGCGCGTTGATGTCCTCTGCATGTCGCTGTCAAGACTCAAACAGAGCGTGACCAATGAGATGAGGCAACTATGTGAAATATTTCTTTAAAAAAAAAAAAAATCTTTATTACATAAAGACAGGTATTGGACCGCGTCACAAAGAAGTCGACCTTAATCTAAATCAAAGGAGCCATCGCGTCGTCAGAAATGTTAAAAGATTTAAAGACCAGGCCGATAAGATCAACACCGTGCCTAAAGAGCACAAGACAAAATCACATTAGCCCGCTCCTTAAACACGCGCCAGTCTGTTTCTAGGTATATTACATAACTTTCCCGGACCACGAGGTACAAACAATAACAGACGGAGATGAGAGATGAGAGGAAAGCGGTTTGGGGGACCCCCATTCCCGGGGGAGCTGTCTGTACTTCCTGCTTCGGCAGACAGAACAACTCCATGAGACTGTCTGGCGTGTGAGCAAACAGCAACAACAGTTTTGTTATGTTTGAGAAATGTTGGCTGTTGTTTCCCAAAGCCAAAGGTGACGTCCTCAAATGTCTTGTCAAGAGATATTTGACATAAGGACGTAGGAGGATAACACACTTCAATTAACAAAGTGGTTGTCGATTCATTTAACCTTTGCAGCTCTAAATGAAACATCTTCCCAACACCTTTAACAAAAACTTTATCGCAGGACTGTTGCATCAGACGGCATCAGATTTAGAAGGTTCACCATTATATGTCACTGGGCACACTTAATAATCTGACAAGCGGGTGTAAGGGAGGCTGCCGAGCTAATAAACTTGATGTTGATGAGTGCCGAAGGATGGAATTTATTGACATGAATCACTTCTCCTCCCCTGTGTCATGCTTCCTCTGTCGTCAGACTTCCTTTGAATCTTCATCTCAGGGAATGACACGGACTTCTGAGAAAACACTCGTGTCCGTGCATCATCTCATTAACACCGTTCTCCACAGATGTGAGCGCGCGGACATTATGTATCCATCAGCTCGGGCTTGTTTTGTACAGCGGCCGCTATCTGGGGGGATGATCGGCAGAGACGTCACAGCAGCAGAGGCTTTAAAAAGAAAGAAGAAAAAAAAAAAACAGCCGACTCACATCTGCTGCTCTGCTTATCACAACAACCGCACGGTCAAACAGAGAGAACAAGGACATTTTCAGAGTACAGCCAGTGCCTCCAAGCCCACACACACACACACACACACACACTGATGGTTTTTAAAAATTCATTAGGGCTGCTTACACATTCAGTCTGAGTGCTACAGTTCAGAGGGTGCTTGATTAAAAACTATAAATCAAACGCACTCTGATATATTGTCTTCTACCTATTTTAAAAAACAGCAGACTGCAGTCTGTTCTGTTCACTTAAAGTAGTGATGACTCAGGGGTGCGAGTACAAACACAGAGAATAGCAGGTTACAAAGTTAAGACGACAAAAATCGTCAGTGTTCAAGTGTTAGTGTACCCAAAACCTCGAAGAGGACACGCAGGAAAAAAAAAAAAGAGAAAGAAAACAAATTCCCCTGATGACTAGACGAGATCTCGCCACCATCTGACAGCAGAGGAAACTCTGGCCCATTGTGTGAGGTTGATTAACACTAGGAGTGGATGAAGGCATAGGAAGTGGTCACACCCAGGATTGGGCAAAGATGTGATGAGAAGCACGAGAGACTGAAGGCGGGCGAGAGATTAGCAAACCAAAAACCAAGCCGGTGGAAAATATAAGTCCCCGTAGGAAGCTCTGGTGAGACCTCATCCGCGTGTCTTTTAACCGTTAATCGGCTCAGAGGTGTTCAGACTACCTTAGTTAATGTGAGTGTGTGTGTGTGTGTGTGTGTGTTTGTGCGGCATGAAGCAACACCTCTCCTGCCCGGAGAGGAAGTCGGATCTCTCCAAGGAGGATACATGGAAGGATAGACATGATTTCACCAGCTGCACCCGCCTCTCGTGGACATCCACCCCTGACAACAACAACAACAACAACAACAACATAGCTGCTGACAATCAACGGCAGCTCAAAAACAAGAGGTTAGCCCACAGCGAGTCCCATAACACAGAGCGCTGACACAACACATACACGGGCTGTGGGCTGAGATGAACTTCTTCTTAAAGACAGATGATGTGTTCTACACAAAGACCTGTTTTCCGGTAATTAGCCGTGACAGCAGATCATGTGGGGACGTCAGTGATCATCAGTCTCTCCAGGCTAATCGGGGGGGGAAAAAACAGACATTGTGTGACAGTGTGTACGTGTCTGGCAGAGGCAGTTTGTTGTGTCGTTAGGTAAGACATCAAATGTTTCGCGGCCCACAACAGAGGAGAGGAAGGGACGCGCCGGTGGCGGGGGGTCTGTAAGGAGGAGTGGGATCCTGGAGACAAAGGCAGCAAACGCTATGGAAATTCTTGGACACAGACACGCATGTTTAGCGCCTTAAGGCCATTGCTCAGATGACAGTGAAAACACAGCTCTGCAGGACTGCCCTTCGTCAGAGACTGGTGTGGAGGAAGTACAGCATGAGAGCATGTGTCGGCCTGCCGAGAGGGAAAGGACGCACAAACATATCTGTACGTAGATAAACGATCCGTACTCCCTTTATGCTGCCAAACAAAAAGCACGGCCGTCCTCTACAGATGGTGCGTCAAAGAGTCAGGGAAGGAAGTGGGCGGAGGCAGCTGCTGCCGGTGTCAGAATGGGAAAATAAAGGCGAGATGGATAGAAAGGACACATAAGAGAGGTCAAATCAATAGATGTCCTCGGAGCAGCGAGGACCAGGGATGAGTGTGTGCCCCTCCACCACCGCCCACCGCCGCACTGCTGCTGCAGCAGCAGCAGCACGTCAGTCCACCGATGTTCACATTCTCCTCCACCCCCCCACAGACGCATCGCATCCTACGGTAAAGACTGAGCGGTGGGTGAGAACAATATAATCTGATCCCTTTATGAGCAGATGAGATCAGCAGCTCTTAACACTATGAAGTTGAACGTGTGTGTGTGTGTCTCCTCGACATGGGGATTCAGGTGTAAACAAGCCTCTGATTGGCTGAAGTTAGAGGAGTAACTGTCTGCCACCTGGGAAGATGAGATTAAGCAGTGACATCATCTCTCCTGCTTGTTAGTGCAGTGTGCACATCTGTCTGTGAGCACAAAAGACTTAAACAACAACAACAACAAATCATGATAAAGACACCGCAGCTAAAGCCCATAGAAGTGATACAAGGGGGTATTTAAGGTTAGCCTTTGTTTGGCCCGCAGCCTCAGAGTTCTGTAAGTGAGCATAAGAAATGTTACGTACGTCACCTCAGAACATGCTGGAGTCAGCACTCTGCAGCCTCCCTGCTCGCTCCGGTGCAGCCTCTTCGCTACAGCTACTCTCTCTCTCTCTCTCTGATTCGATACAGCCTCGCAGAGAGGGAGAGAGTTCAATGTAAGAGCGTGAATATGACAATCTGTATGTAAAGTTGCAATGTACAGCTCTTAGAACTTTGCTTGTGTTGTGCTTCTTTTTTTTTCCCCCCCTCGTCTTCCGCTCCGGTCTATCCTTGGTAACAGCGCCATGTCAGATGGTAGATAATTGGAACAAATGAGGGGGCACAGCTGCCAAAGGCACTGCAGCACAGAGGCAATTACACAGCTATGCAGGCAAACGTGTGTGTGTGTGTGTTTTAGTTTGAGACGGAGAGCGAATGAGGGGGGGAGGCTTGCCTACTTGCCACCACCTTCTCCGTTCAATTAGGGCTGCACCAGACCACCCCTCCCCTCTCACTCTCAACTGGGACAAACTCCATAAACAGGAAGTGAGGCGCCCAGGCACTTCCTGTCTCCCTTCAAATGGGCCTCTTGTTCCCAGAGGCAGCACAGAGAAAGCATGGACGGCTGCTGCTGCTACTATAACAACTGGTACCAACGATTTCCCCGCCACCTTTACAGCCCAACAAACACAAAGCCTCCAGGCTCGTTGTTTTGGTAGCGAATTCTGTCTAACCCTCTTCCTGCCACCTGACCAACCTGCGAACTGAGCCAAACACAATGAAGCCATTATCCACTTGGCCAATTGGGCCACCAAGCAGCTGTAATGAGTTTTCCATGCCTACAGGGCACCTGCTGCCACACACAGACAACTTTTACTCAGCGGCGCTGCGCATAACGCTAGTCTGACCAGAGCTAATAAGGCATTTTTCAAAGTGTCTCACATGCTTTCTGAATTTGTTTTAGATTCTGGCTTCAAGATCACGGCTGGTGAAAAACTGAATGGGCTTGTTTCAGTAACAAAAAAAAAAAAAGAGCTCCAAGAGGGCCCAATGACTTTATTCATTCAAGCGTGTGCGTGGAGCGCGTGTGCCTGTGTGCTGACTGGGTGGATCTAAATGCAGAGGTGAGGTTAGTGCAAGGCCATCTCTTTCTCCTTCTCCTGAGCCAGCAGGACTAGGCTGCTCCTAACAGCACACAGACACACACACGCACGCACGCACGCACACACAGAGTGTCGGTGTTATGTAACTGGCCCTGTGTGTGAGGTCTGCCCTCCGCAGTGACTGGAGAGTTAGGTGGGAAGAAGAAAAAAAAAAAGAGAGCTGGACAGACAACAGTCAGTCAGGTGAAGACAGACAAACAGACATCTCTTATCTGCACCGACCAGCCAGCGCCCCCTCCGTAAGAGTCTGACGGAACACGCAAGATTATCGGGGGAAGGCTTTATCAGTTTTACATTAAGATTATCTGCAGACGAGAAAAGATGGAAAACTCACTGAAGCTCAGAAAACAGAGAAAAGGGCACAGTGATATCAGAAGAGAAAGTTTTTATCTGACCTCTGCTCATCTGAATGTCAGCCTTTAGCTGGATGAGAAGTAATAGGGAGTGACTCCTCACTGAATCCTACCGCTTGATTTTGGACGGCATGCTCCATTTATTTAGGTGGAGTTTGGGTGGAGTAGTGAACGACTGAGACAAGTTGGATTATATAGGATCAAAAATTTAGTTGATCAACATTTTTTCCTAGAGTGGTTTCCTAGAAAGATTTTCAACAGACCATCAAACCTTCAGTTTAAAATGAAAGCCGTCTATGTGAAGTGTTAACTGTCTCAGCGTTTGACAAAGCAGCCACAGGAAATAATATCTTTCGGAGCAATGAGCCAACCCAAGGCAGACTTTCCTCAAAGACTGGAGCATTTTACAGCGAGATTCAACTCAACCCTATCGGAGTGACGGGCAGCCAACGCAAAGGAGGGAGTCTAGAGCTGGGCTGAGGGGAAGGAGTGCAGGGTTTGATGGTGGAGAATGCCGTCCTTGTTGAGTCGCACATCTCAGCTCGGTGGAGGCAGGAGGGCCTGCCAAAGATAGCCTAATGAGAGACACATGGGAAACAGTATGGCCGGCTCTACTAATACAACACACGCACACAGTATGATGGCACACTCAGAAGTATTGTTCCACAGCACACATTATAAGACTGATCCACTGAGAGCAAACACACACACACAAGCTTTTAGTCATGTGACGGAGCCTCCAGGTCTGAATGTGCTTGCTTTCCAGCAACATGTCAACAACAATGTATCACATGGGCGCAGAAACATCGAACCCCAGCTGGGAGGTAAAATGGTGGCCGCAAAGTTGACTACATTGAAACGAGAGCGTGACCCAGGATTCAACCCCAGCTGTGGTAGTTGCGTCCGGACTGTCAGGAGGCCCCGGAAAATTGATCCTGTGAGTTTGACGGTGTGACAGTGAGACTGCGTGACAATGTACGCATGTAAACATTACATGTTACAGTGAGGGGATCCTAAGATGTACTCATGTTCAACAAAATATCAATATTCATTCATATATTATGCGTTTCAATGTTTTCCTTATTAAACATTTAAATTAAAACTGCTGGACTGCTGAAAGGAATAGCACTATTCACTTCCTTACCAAGAGTTAGATGAGAAGATCGAAGCTGACGTCAGCATCAATAACTTAAAGACTGGAAACTTGGGGAAACAGCTAGCGCGGCTCTGTCCGAAGGTAACACAATCCACCTCCACAGTTCACTAATTAATACATTACATCAAGTTTAATACATACAAGTTGTGGTGGTTTTTAATGGGTGTCATAAACCTGGACTATTTCTTGGCTGGGTGTCTCATAGTTACAGTGAAGCAGCCAACTGATACTCCATGGAGTCCGTGTGCCTGGTCTGGCCCATGGCCCATGTGTGTTTTCTATGACACAGATGAGATGTGTCAGTAATTTGTTAGCCGTTTTCTCATATGTGCTGTCTTCGTGCTAAGCTACGCTAACTGACCGCTGATGCAACCTTCAAATCCAACAGAGACAGACATGAGAGCAGTATTGATCTTTTCATCTTCCCAACTCTTGGCAAGAGAGTATAATATTTCCAAAAATGTCAAACCGTTTGTTTAAATAGATGCAAAATAATTTGACGTGGAGTGTTTTCATGGACGCGATGACACAAATGCATCTAATAATCTTCAAATAAGGTGTAATTATAATATATATATAATATTCACACAATTTTAACTCTCTCTGACTCTCTGTCTAGGTGTATCCTTCAGTCCTCTGTACAAAAACCAAAAAAATAAATAAATACAGAGGCTGAGAAATGAAGGTCAATTCCAACTTATTTCACTTTACGTCATACAATCAGAGACTGTCCAATCACTCCTTTCTAAAACAGGATGACCAACATTAGAGTTGACACTGTTCGGCAGAGTGCTGGCAGGCAGTTCCTACTTCAGCACAATGCTACTGTTGAAAGCTGAAACACCGGATCCCGGGGGACGTAGGGCTGGCCTGGGCCGAGGTCAACGAGGACCTGTTTGGATGGGTGTTGCCTCCAAAAACACACATCAATCAAGCCATATAACATCATCGCCGCGCCGCCTGATTGGCTGATGGAGAAGCCGAGGGAGAGGAAACGCTAAAAATAGATGTGACGGCCCATTTTGGCTTAATGAGCCCATGAGACATCGGCGCTGTTAAGGTCCCACCCCTGCCTTGATCATGACTTGGGGGAGAGAAGAACACAAGTTCTCTTGGCACGAACCCTTCCTTCACAAAGCTTCTGTGTGTATTTAACCAAGACCTACAGTATTTAACACATGTGCAGCCTCACAGATACATGACACACACATAAACGGCAGGCTGTTATTCATACTAAGGGTAGCAATGAAGTGTAAACAAAGTTCTGAATCACAGTGAGGCCTAATCAAATCCAGCTGTGCATGTCTGCGTTAAAGCTACAATTTTACCCTCTGCATCAAAACGCTCCTTAGAGGACCAGAAAGTTAAATTTAGACTTTATACAGCAGTTAAGGCAGGCTCAGGCTGGCTAACCCCACAACCACAAGAGAGGGGAACCAGATCCTTTCTGCGCCGACTGCCAGAGAGCCTAACTTAAATCATCTACCCGCTCTCTCAAGCACAATAACCAGCTGTACGAGTGCCAGCGAGTCGACCCGATTTTTTTAAATTAACGGCGCAGCCTCTGCATTGCATGATAGTTGTTCCAGGTCTATCCGCAGGGAGCCGAATAGAAACTCAAGTGGTAACAAGCAAGGGGAGGGGGGACAAAAAGAGCAAAGTCTGTTAAGTCAATGCTGTGCAAACACCAAAAACAGGAGTACAAACAAAACACATCCATGCCCTCTTGTAAAGGAACACGGTGTCCAAACAAACAGCGTTGTACAGCCAGAGGGGCAAACAGGACGATGAGAGAAAAAGTTGGTCATGCCTGACTGACTAGCTGACTTTTGGCTTTGTGCCATTTCACCACAACTAACTCATTACCAAACAACCAGCAACGATTAACACCCCCCCCCCCCTCGGTCAGCTATAGCGACTGGCTATGTGCCATCGCTGTCCCTCTGTCCTCAACTCCCTCCCTTGCTCCCTTCCTCCTCCTCCTCCTCCTCTTCATCCTCCTCCTCCTCCCCTCCCACAAGTCAAGAATATGCTGTGTGTCTGACTACAGCAGAATCTCTGCCTGCAACAGCAGCGCTGTCCTCAAATGTCTCCTACAAAGCCGCAGCAGCATAACAGAGGGGGTGAATAGAAACCGTGGGGGTCAGGCGGTTAACGGAGGTCTGAAAACGCCGAGTATGACGGCAGCAACAACAACAAGCAACAACAACAACAGTAAAGAGGAAGGAAAGGTCACAAAAGGGGAGGGGGGACAGTGACTTGGTTAACTACCGATAGAAGAAGCAGTCGCAGCACACCAGAACCCCCATCCAGCCGGTGGTGAAGCAGAGCCGGGGTGACGAGGCTCCGACCCACAGCACCCTTCCTCCCTTTCACCTCCCAGTCTCGGCTCCTGTCTTGCGAACCGGCTACAGGTGCAGCAGCTCCGGCATAGCGCACCTTGTGTAATCATGCAGCTACTGAAACGGCCTCTTACGCAGCAGGACAGACGGACGAACGGATGGACGGCGGACGCCAAAACAAACGCGGAGACACACACTTTCAAAACAAACCCAAAAAAAAAAAAAAGAATCATTCACAAAAAAATCGGGCACACTTCTCTGAGCAGGTTTTTCTTTCTCTGTGCTTTCCAACAACTGCAACTGCCTGCCTCACTTTCACACTCTTGCTCTGTGTCTCTCTCTCCCTCCCTCTCTGTTTCTCCCTCTCTCGCTCGCTCTCTCTCTCTCTCTCTCCCTCTCGTCCGCTCGCTGGCTTCCACTTGAAAGGCGGGAAGATTAGCTTGGCAAACAGAGTCCTATAAACAAACTGCTGACTGCTGGGCAGCACAGGGTGGACTGCAGGGGAGGACGAGAGAGCGAGATGGACAGAGACAGAGTGAGGGAGAGAGAGGGAGAGAAGGGCGGAGGTGGGGGGGATGAGTAAGGCAGAAATCTCAGCCATCTGTATACATCCTAAACAAGGACTAAACATCCCACCTCACGCACTGTTTGTCCGAGGCAAAGTCAAATCCTGCCGAGCCTCTCTGGAAAGTTAATCAGTGCAGCGAGTCGACCGCCTCGCCATGCTTCTGCACGTGAGGTGATGTGTGTCCAAGTCATAGGAGCAGATGGCTAATTGTCAACCCCTAAGTCAATACTCGAACCGGTGAATGAACATGCGGCAGGGGATGTGCACTGCTTCGTGCACGTATACAGTAACAGTGACTCTTCATTCACACAAATGATGCAGAGGTACGGGATGGGAGGGGCTAGCGCGGAGACAAGCCTCCAGGAAGCGAGCCAATCACTGCAGAGTGCCGTTGTTATGGTGTGGGCAAATAAGGTGAAGGACACAGGAGTGAATCATGGGCCTCGTCATTATATCCCTTCCTCTCGTCTCCCTGCATCACCCGATAAGAGCAAGCACTTTCTTTTGCCCTCTGCTATTCACTTCCTGCTTTACACATCTATACGCAGAGAATGAAAGAGAGAGAGAGAGAGAGAGAGAGATACGTGCGAGCACTGCAGTGATCAGATAGAGGCGTGTGTGTGTGTGTGTGATGCTGTAATCGGCTCGACGCGACACCGAGAGCAGGATTTAACAGACCACGACGAAGGCAGCAGACGCCGCTGAATGCTGATGCCCAATGTCAAACAGGCCGGCTCTTCTCCGCTCCGCTCGGGGGGAAAACAAGCGACCGCAGCCTGCCGAGACAAAGACTGAGAGACGGCAGGGGCAGAGGCGACAGTCACCTTCAGGCAGGGGGGGGGCGGCTCTGCTCATATTCTGTCACCGACTTTTCAAAGAGCACGTGAACAGTGAGACGGACGGCCGCCGAAACCCCGCCGCACGCAAACTTCAGCCGGCAGTGCAGGACAACACCGCACCTCCTCTCTTTCTGAGATAAAAGATGACAGAGACAAACTGCAGCAGCCCGGCAAAGCGCTTTTACATCCCATGACGTCATCCCTCCCTCCCTCCTTCCCTGCCTCTTACCCCTCCTCCCCCTCCTCACTGGATGCTCATCACCAGGGGCTGCAACTAACAGGTCTCCTCTTTCACTGTTTAATTACCTCATCCCTCTCACCTGCACGCACGCACACACACCATCCCTCACATAATGATCGCAGAGGGGGGGCGGTAACACACTCTACTTTCTAAGTGAAAACAAAAAAGGCGAGGAAGGGAGGAGGGGTACGTGGCGAGAACATTGTTCTCTCTCTCTCTCTCGCGTGATCAAAAGTGGTTGTTTGGCACTCATTAGCTGCCTTTGTGTTTCAGTACCTGAAAGTCAGGATGTGGTGGATGGATATGTGTGTGTGTGTGTGTGTGTGTGTGTGTGTGTGTGTCTTAAGTACAGCGGAAGGCCAGATGCCACTATCACAAGGCGAAGAGGAAAAGGAGTGCCAGAGGAAAAGTGTAAGAAGTGAAACTGACGTTAAATTAAACTGTCACTTTCGACAATATGAGCAAAGTTCTCGTTGGTCTCCTTTGTGTGTGTGCTTCCTCAGAACTCGTGGAGCCTTATCGTGAAATCCAGACAATAAAAACAACACATCCGCTCCAACCGCCTTGAAGAAAATGCTGTGGGAGCTGTGCAGCCCAGACAAAGAAAGAATTTTTCTTATAAACTTGTGACTCGGAGAGATAACACAATGAGGACGGGTGTGGGGGGGAGAGAGACCGAACCACTGGGCAAGGGGGGAAAGACCCGACTCGTGACCGGGTTTAGAAACGCCAGGATATGAATGGATGCCGTTAGGGTCATGTCATGGGAAAGTGGGTTAAGGGGAGGAAAGAGGCAGACACCGTTCTCACTGCTACACACACACACATACAAAGTTGCTAGGTGATGGGGGGCGGCGAGAGGGGGTATTTCGGCGTTGGGGAAGGAGAGGAGATCATTTTGCTCTCGGAAGAGTGGAAACAAAAGAAAGAGGGTGCCCCCCACCACCACCACCCTCCTCCCTCCACCCTTAAAGCAAGACAGACAGGTTTCTCTCGATTCACAGAGAGTACACGTGGGCACCACGGAAATCAGAGGGGGGGTGGTATCATCAATACGTGATGGGCCGTGATCAGGCGGTGCAGACACACAGTACATGTAGCCTTTAAAACCAGCTGATGAGCGTGCAAGGAGACAAGCTATTAAAGAAAGTGCAGTAAAGATATTATAAAGTCAGTATAAGCAGCAGTGGGAGCCTGCATGGAGGAAAGAAGTGATTTATGAGCTCAGTGTAACAAAACGTGACCCCCCCCTCTCTCTCTCTCTTCCTCACTCCCTCCCTCCCTCCTCCACCTCTCCATATGGAGAACACATCAAGTTAGCGCTGCGCTACCATTACACCAGCTCCTTACCTATTTAGCGTATAGGACCCGTTCCTTTTAAACCTCATCCTGGACGACAGGAAGCGGATAAAGAAATCCAGAATTGACGGCGTTTCAGCTTTTTGTCGCACCTCGGAAGAAACAAACGCCGCCGTCTCTCTCTCTCTCTCTCTGTGTGTGTGTGAGCGGCTGCAGAACAAACAAACGCGGAACAATACGGAGTTGCTCCTTGCAGTCCTCTCTCACTCCTCCAACACCTTTCCTCCCTCTCCTCCTCTGGTCCCCTCTCTCTCTCTCTCTCTCTCTCCTCTCTCTCTCTCTCTCGGGTTAGTTTCCGTGGGGCAGGGTTAACGAGTCTTCTCCTGCAGGCGTTTTTCGGTTAAAACCAACAACCCGCAGATCGCGTCGGTGACATGCGTGCAGCTCGGGAGCGACGCAAGTTGTGCAAGAAAAAAAATAAAGAAAAGGGACAAAAGAAAAGACACGAAGAAATCAAATGGAGTGATTTCAACCGCGGAGCCTGTGCTGTGGTGGAGGCTTTGTGTCCACTCAGCCTCGCTGACGCAAACCACCGCGTGTTTTACCCCCCCCCCCCCCCCCCCCCCCCACACACACACACACACTCACTCACACACACTTAAAAAAAAACTCCCAGATGTAACTTGAAGCTTTTCTCGTGATATATCCATCTACATGCAGGCACACGAACTAAAAAAGACGCATTTACAAGCCTGCGATCCTCTCATGGAAAATGCTTATCGATGCGAGCCGCCAGCTTTCTTCTCTCCCATTCACAGTCCAGGAGAGCTTCTCATGTTTCAGCAGCAGTTTCCTATCTCAGCAGCTATATATATATATATATATATATATATATATATATATATATATATATATTCCTCCTATGCTGAACATAAACCAGACTCTACCACCCCAACTCAGCTCCTGTCAACGCCCGCAGGGTGAGACAGATTTGAGGCTAAGAATAGGGCTGAGCATCCATTAATGCCGTTTAAATCCTAAAGTAGCCCTTCAAAGTGTACTGTATGTGTGTGTGTGTGTGTGTGTGTGTGTGTGTGTGCTCACTTTATGACGATAGACATGCCTGACCTCCAGGTGGAGAATCGACTAATAAACACATATCACTGCATCTAATTTGCATATATCATAAGATAAAGACGTCATGTTTTTTTTTTCTATATATAGTTATGGATACAGGTGGTTGTTTGCCACTAAATCTTTCATTACTGCGCCAACAAACTGTTGACCTCGCACCAGGTGGTGTGTGTGTGTGTGTGTGTGTGAGAGAGGACAAAAGTGACCAACAACAATGGATCTTAATCACTGGCTGGTTAGTGAGTAATATCCGTGCTATGCAGCGTTTTTCAGCATCCTCGCCGACAAACTCTGTAAGTACTTGACAGTGAAGCGCAGGAATGTTAAGATGTGGAGGAAATGACAGGCGGGACAATTCAAAGTGACTTTGAGCAGACAGAGAGGTGACACTGGAGGGGTTTTACAATGATAAAGTGTGATCTTTATCGTCAACGCCCTCCTGCTAGTCTCGGGGGTGTATTCATGCCCTCAAGGGTGAAGCAAGCGCGGCTGCTTGCTGCCCCTGCTGGGATGTGTTCACACTCCAGCCAAGGTGAGACTAAAGCTCTTGTTTTGTCAAGTTTGGATTGGAAAAGAAAGTGTGTACAGAGGGGATGAAGAAGAGAAAAGATGGATGGATGAAAGGGAGAGTGGGGGAATATGTTGAGCAGACGGCCAGACCGCAAAGAGTGAAAAATGGAAAGACCAGATGTGCTTTACTTACAGCCAACTGAGGAAGGGGAGGAAGACATGCAACAAGGGTCCAGAGCTGGATTTGAAATCCAGGATGTTTATGGTTACATGTAATGTGTTTTAGTAGCTTGAACTTGTTAAGACACCCCCCCCGAAATTAAGTTTTTAAAACTTTTATGGAGCTAATTGGAAGTGACCAGACGACACAACTGAAACAGACGACGGATTTTCACTGGTTCAAAACTCTGAATTATCTTCATGATGCTAACAACAGAGATGAATTAAAAGGACTTGTCCAGTTCAAAGAATCCTGGGCACCATGTCCACTAAAAAAAAAGTCTAAGCGTAAAATAAAAAGTCTCATTAACTTTTGTGTGTATAGGTCTTTGAGGGATTGAAGCAAGGAGAAGCAGAAAATGATGAATCCAGGCAAGCGGTAACTTTAAGAGCAATCAGGGTTATTCAGCATTACATCATGAGAGTGAGTGCGGTGCAGTGTGTGTGTGTGTGTGTGTGTGTGTGTGTGTTCTCTACTCCCACAAAAGCACTCAGGGTTGGTTTCAATGGCTCCAGGCTCGTTTATTACAGTAAAAGCAGCCTGGCACCAGAACTGCTGATCAATCGCACCACCACCACCACCGCTGCTGCTGCTGCTGCTGCTGCTGCTGCTCAGTCAGTCACTGCAGAGTTACACAACAACCACTGGAGGGAGGAGGAGGAGGGAGATGATGAGGCAGGAGAAGGAAGGGGGCTACAGGAGGAAAAGGTATAGCAGAAGATGAGGTGACTCCAGAGGGTATGGGACAGGGAAGAGGGAGGCTGGTGGAGCTGCAGACCACAGAGGCACAATTAGCCTGGGCTTTATTGATGCAGTTCAAAACAGCCCCCCTCCTCCTCCTCCCCCCCTATTCAGTCTCAAACCATTCCTCCTTCCTGCACTTATTCACCGCCTGCACCTCAACTGCCCTCTTGATTTTATTGCTCCTTTTGCAGCCCCTTCATTAAACTAATTTGAGCGTTCTTGCTTCTTTCGCAATCCCCATTTCCAGAACGAGTCTCTTTTCTCCGTGCATCGCCTCGCGAGCCCCCCCCCCCTTTTTTTCCCCGCCTCCTTCTTCTTTCTCCTCTTCCCCTTCTGTCCATCCAGCCCTGCATCCCTCCCCCTGGTGCATGTTGTGCAAGAACGATGCGAACTTTAAGCGCGTGTCCATGCATACTAATGCAGTTAAATATGGCAGTCGATGCCCTTTTTTTTTTTACCCCCCCCCCAATCAAAGGGAGGAAGCTGCAGCTGAAGCCGAAGGTGTTGATTTTCTGGTTTAAATAAAGACACTCAGAAACTCTTTTCTCTGCCTTGTTCCCAGTGACAGAGAAGCTTCCAGAAAACAGTCATCGCTGGCTGTGGTGCGGCTGTGGAATAGCCCTGGCCCCGTCCACTCCTACACAGGCTTTCCAGGAATACGTCGCACAGAGTCAAACGCCGGACCGCAGTGCACAAATACACACAACACACACACACACACACACAGCAACTTGAGTGCATGCATGAGAGGAGAGTTTTAGAGAGGCCATGTCACTACATATGCCAAGTTCCCCAGCACAGAGGTGCTACTGACAGAAAGCACGCACACACTCGCGCACGCACACACTCGCGCACGCCCACACACACACACACACACAACACTAAAAAATGATTATGAAACCGTGTGTGTGTGTGTTACTCAATTTAATGTACATAGGATCTTGCTGCCAAGCACCAAGAACACACTGTTTCTCTCGTTCACACACCCTAAATATGTTTCAACACACACAAACAAACACACACACACCGGGCACAGTTAGAAGTATATGTGTGCTGGAGACGGGCCAAGCGGAGCAGTATGAAAGGGCTCATATATACGGCCCGGCTGAGCGACGCCAGGAGTTGGACAGTCTGTCTTTGCGTCTGTCCTGCGCATACAGCCTGGTCTATATCGAGGGGACACAACCATAACTCACCTTTTATAGTTACCTCAGTGACTCTCTCACTGTCTGCCCATTTAGTCACCCCATAGGCTCCTGTTGCTCTGTCTGCCCATCTATGTCTGATACTGGTCTCTCCGTATGTAGACGCTTGTGAGAGTTACGTGTGAATTAATGTGCAAAGTGACAGTGATGTTGACATTTTCTCAAATGTCTCCCGGATGCCCCCAGAGTCAAATGTTATGTCTGTCCTTTTTTTTTTTTTTTTAGGGGCTCTGCACCCAATCAGTATTATCTTTCTGTATCTTAGACAGCGACTCAAATTCCAGGAAATGAAATGCAACCTTAGCCATACACTGATCACTGCTCAGGCATTTTGAGAATGTGAAGTTCAGCACTAGCTCTGGAAAACCACCGAACTTCCAGAAAACTCTGTTTTTCCCCCCATTTTCCAGTTATGGGGACGCTAAGCTGATTAATGGGTTAGTCGATCAGAAGAAATAACTATCTGCAAGTAACGAGAACTGACTGACCATTTTTAAAAGCAACAATGTTCAAAAGACTTTGAGCCTCGAGTGAGAATATCTGTTGGTTTTCTTCACCTCGTTGGGTTGTATACTTTCTTTCACTTGACTGCTGGTCTGACAGACTGTGTGAATGTGGCATTTCCCGCATTTTTTGACATTTCATAGAACAAGAATTTAAAATAATAGTTAAAATATTTGATGAGGAAAATAATCGTTACATTTCTTTGCATTTAAGGAGCGTGGAGAGAATTAACACTTAAATATAAGACAGAATCATTTTATTGGCTGATTAAGAGTATTTTTAAAATGACAATATATTTAGGTCACTTTTAGTTTAGTAAATCAGTTAAATAAAGCAAACATTTCATTATTTCCCCACCATACTTTCATTCCTGGCAGCGTGGACCTGCCAATCTTTGAAACACTGTTTAGTTAGTGAGAATGCATCTACATTTTTTCATTTACATTTTTTCCCTCACGTAATCTTGATTTTCTGACGTTTGGTTTTTTAGTCTGCCTTCATCTTAAATCAATGTTGACCTACAGAGAGTAAATCATTCATCATTTGAACTGTTCGTCATGTCTTGTGGGCTCGGATACCAAACTAGAGACAAAGCGCTGAGGCCGGTGTGACTACGGTGCCACCTACTGTTCAGCAGAAATAACGCAGCGCTCATGTGGAAAGAGCGGCCAAACGTCTCCCACTCTCTCGTTCTTTCTCTGGGGGTTTGCTGTGCTAAGTGAGTTGTGCTGATGGCTGAGAAGCAATGATGAGAGAAAGGCAGCAGGCGGGGCAGGGGCAGAGGTGTAGGCAGCCACTGATGTCCTGTTGACTGGTATGCGGTCTGGTATTGCTGGCATGCGAATAAAGGCTTTGCACCAGCAGAGGATGGGAGGAGGTGAGGAGAGAAGATTAAAAAAAATAAACAGATTGAAAAGGACGAGGGAATAAAGGAGAAGGAAAGCAGCACTGAGGCCACGGTGACATCTGGAATTGCTGGTATGTGAAAGACGCTGAGGGCACGCAATCAAGACGAGGAGAAGCGAGGCCTGTGGTGGTAACAGAACCACTAGGGTGAGTCGTTGGCACTCTGAGCGCCCATAGGATCCTCTGCGAAGAAAATGTAGGACTTTCCTCAAAGCATACCATGCAGTAGAGAAAAATAAATCCTGCAGAGAGGTTTGACATCAGTTGGAAAACCTTAAAAACTTAAGATGAGAGGATGAGGTGAAGACATAAAGCATCAGTGCGTCTCTAGCAATGAAGGACTGCCAATAAATCATGATTTGAATATCCAAATATTCAGGCCTGACCCTTTAACTTTCACTTGATCCTCAAAACGAAAAGGAACATTAAAGAACAAAGTTCCTGTGCGATCGATGTCTGTGTCCGCCTCGGGCTGTTGGAGCACTGGTATTGCTGGTTTAATGCTGCAGCCGTTTGATACGGTCATGTGATACTAGACTGGAAAGAGCAGACGGAGCCCGATGCACACTGGGAAGGCCTGCGAGCAGTGATTATGCAACAAGATCTGATTTCATGCTCATTGGACCACTCTTGCTTTCCCCTCTCTCTTATTCTTCCAAACGCTTTATTTTATCTGCATTTCTCTTTATGCCTCCGATATCTGACTTCTCCCTTTGAGCTGCTTCCTGCCTCGGAGCAGAAGTCACACCACCCCTCTCTTGGGAAATAGCGAACTCACATACGACCTGCTAGAAATCAATATGTTAGACCAAACAAAGTTGCTGCTCACAGGTAAGCATTTTCTGCCCTGTAGCGTGCTCCTGCCATGTAAAGCGGACATGTGCTGCCCTCTTGTGGTAAAAAAACAAAACAAAAATCTGTACACTCAAACCCATCAATTATTCTTGAAGTCAAGCTAGTGTTGCCGGTCGACTTCTGAGGGCTTGCAGCGCGCAGACGACTGCATACATTTAAGACAAAGAGGCTCCCGAGTTATGGCTGCGGTATTACCGTGCCACAGACAGATGAAATAGCAGAGAGAGCTGGTCAAACCAGAACAGCTAGGGAGCGTCGACGTGCTGTGCTGAGGTCAGTCAAGCCACATGATAACTAGCAGAGAGGCTGAAAAGGCGAGGAAAAGAAACACAGGCACCTGATACTACGCTTTCATTTATCACCGTCTGTCGAAAGGTTACAAAACACATCAGGATAATACTGATAAGTTCAAGGACATCTCAATAACTTCCAAGGTCATTAGTGTCATCCAAACAAAAAAAGGCATTTCTATGTGGAGTCTATTCCCAAGCCATTACTTCCAAGGGATAATTTGGTTATTTGACAGAGCCCGAACTAACATGACATGTTTGTGGCCAAACAAATGCAGATCTCCTGCAGAGGTTCACAGAGCTGAGGCGTATTAATAGATTTGATGTTTTTATTTTCTAAATAGTTTTCTAAAGACGTATTTCACGGTTCAGAGGTCTAATTATTTGGAGAAGTACACACGTGAACACACACACACACACGCAAAAAAATAGTAAATGACCTTGAGGATGCTGAAAAATACCGGCTTCGGCGAAGGTCTCACTGCACAACAAACCTTGTTGGCAGTAGTTTGTACAGCAGTGTCATTGTGACCCACCCTGATCCACATTAGCAAAGCAGCAGGCTGTGAAAGCTCTCCAACTAAATCCAAAAGATAGGAAAATGTGTCACTGGTGTGTCTTCTCGTGTATTTAAATCTCCAGACTCGTGGCTATGTGAACAGAGAGCATGCATCGAGCGCATGCCGCTGGTAAAAGATTTCATCCAGGTAGCTCATCTCCACGCTGGAAACCGCACACGCTTCCACGCGCACCCGCTGCTGATGTGTGCGCGCGCCTGCAGCTGCCAGAGGTTACGTTACATCTGGTATGTGCAGCGGCGCGTGTGTGGAAGTGTACGCTATCAAGTCTCTGCGCAGTCTTTGAAGACACCGAGTGACCTCTAACCACCTTTGGCCACGGCTGCTCACCTTTCAGCTGTCAGGGATGCACTTCAGATACATAACTCTAATATACCGGCTTCGGCGAAGGTCTCACTGCAATATAAGGCGAGGGGAAGTAATATAGGGAGGTCAGCTGCTCCGAGCAAATTCAGAGAAGAAACACAATAAAGAATTTATGTGTGCTATTAAAGTTTCTGGGATAGACAGAAAATTCCAAGCTTAAAAATCGTGATCACTGCAGCTTTCGGAGAGGTTTGTGCATTTCCTGTTTTCAGCTGACATCACGTTCGTGTCCCAGAGGCCACTTCTCTGTCAAATTAACAAATAAAAAATATGGCAGAGGACACAAAGGCAAATAACCAGTATTTAGGCATGCGGTGCAGCTACTGAGTGCGGAGGGGACATCCGAGACGGAGGAGACCGAAAGGCTCACAGAGACACGTGTGGTTAGAGACGGTGCTCACGTTGCTGTTTTCTGAGTGACAGACGCCCAAGCTGGAGCCCGCATGAGGAAAGCAACACTTCCTGTGTTTGTGCATCTCACTGTTTGCTTTCCCCGCTCGGCGCAACGAGTGACGAAGACTTCCTGCAAGCTCCTCCTGCTCCAGACTCCCTGGCCTGGCACAGAGGCAGAACAATGAGGAGGAAAGGAGAGCACGTTACAGTGCAGGGTGGGGCAGAGAGAGGGAGAGAGATAAAAAGGAACAACACACACAAAAACACACACGAGCCAAATCTGAGGCCATATGCAAACAGGGGCACGGATACAGGTGTGCGTGAGGACACACACCTCAGAACGAGCAAACACGCAGCCAGTGTGCTGATAGCTGGGATGAAGTCAGATGCAACATGAAGAAGGGGAAACGCGCAGACCGCAAAAAGACAGACATCAAACCAAGAGTTACGACCTGTTGGTTCATTCAGGAAGTGTCGCACTGCACTAAACCTCACTTGATGCAACGAGGCTAAAATTGTCTTAACATGAAAGAGTCACCACCACCTCGCAGAGGTCCCATCTGCACTGTGCACTGTATTTCTGCTCCCTCCCCTCCTCTCCTCTCTTCTCTCTCCTCTCCTCTCGGCCCTGAGCAACACATGAACTCAACAGAGCGGACCGAAACCCCTGACCTACTGTTCCTCCATGAGAGGAAACGGATGTGGGGAAGGTCTCTCGCTCGTTCTCGTTCTCTCCCGCGCGCGCGAGACAAACGTGCAAACTGACACATCATCCAGCGGCTTGAGGAAAGAAGCAGCTTACAGCGCGGATATCCAGCCCACCGGCTTCGTACACACATATAGCCTCCTCCAGAGCCGTAGATAGACATTCACTATTTCTATCTGTCGCTCTTGCCAAATCCTGGCTTTGGAAGTGGAGTCAGCGAGGTCGCAGTGACTCAATATTCAGTGCGTTAGGAGGAATTTGAGGTTTAAAAAGAGAAGCGTTGCACCTATCATGGCTTGAGCTTTGACACCACAAATATCTAACAGAAAGCTTGTGTTACTAACTGGGGCACGGTTTTTTGAAAGACATCAGCGTTTATCAGGCAGGAAAACACCGATGAAAGATGAAAATGAGTCTCACAGTGGGAAATGTAGTATGCAGTATATTTAGAGCTTTGGTTAGGGTTAGGGTGACTCCATCTTTGTTGCTGCTTCAATTTTGAGCATTCATGTTGATGTTTTTGTTTTTTTAATTATTAAAAAGTACAAAAATAACAGCAGAAAAATGTCAGCGGGAAGCTGAAGTGAGCAAAATGATTTATCTATCATCAAAATCAGATTAAGAGTTGTCAATGAGGTTCCCTCAAATATAAACCTGACCTTTAGTTCACACCAACACGCATGTGCAACTGCACTTTTAAAACCAGATTTCGATATGTGATGCATTAGTTATGTGACTATGACCAAGCTGAGCTGCTCGGGGCTGCAATGCTGCACACAGGACAAGCAGCACTGCACGGTCGGCGACAGTGACAAGCACTAACTAGCTGCATAATAATTAGACAACACGGAAAACAGTGGTGGCCGCTTCTCAAAAAAGCCTCAGCGTCACCGGCACGGCCTTGCAGAGGTGACATGACGTACTTCCAGCGAGGAGCTGTGGATGAAGAGGAGGGCAGAGGAGCAGAGAAAGGGCACGGGGGAAGAGAGAGAAATGGTACGCAAAAAAAAAAAAAAAAACACGAGGTCACAAGTCAGCGTTCACTTCGCAGATCCCGTCTCCCTCCGTCGCTCTTTATGTAGGCTAATCTCTTCCATCTCACCTCCCCGAGATGGCCGGCTCACTTAGCCTCATTTAACCAGCTAACAGCCGGTAATAAATCAGCAGCACACTCCTCTCACCTCTAATCTGTGCTCGCCTGTTCTGCTCCACACACTCCCCCCCCTGATATATGACTCAGTCCACTCCAGTGCGAGAGGCAGCTACTGTAGGTAGACACACCTCAGTTGGGAGCGCGGGTCAGACAGCAAGCAGAAAACAAAGCGGGGAAGATCAAATTGGAGGTGAAGGAAAAAAACTAGGAAGAAGGAAGACGTAGAACAGGCTTAGACTCGCCATTTTCTTAGTTTCTCAGCCGGAGTTTAGAGAACACTTTGTCAATCTTTGTTTTGTCCTTTGTCACATACTTTGGATTATAGATTCCTCTTCAGTCCAACATATCCAGTAATATAATACTGTCTAAACGTTCATACTAGAAATATCTGATGTCTGAAGTCTCTTACACAGCATTTATTGCTAACTTTCAATATTTAATGCTACAGACACAACTCGGTCTGTACTGCAATTTATAGAGGTTCGATACTCCATTCTAACATGACTACAAACAGTTGTCTGAAGACACTGCAGAGACAGAAAGACACAGCGTGCCTCACTTGTAAAATGCCACTGACAGATCGAGCTGGACATGCTGGTGAGAAGTCCTTCCTTCCTTCCTCTGGCTTCCTGGATTAAGCTGTGGCAAAGTGAGCTGCTGGCCTCACTCCCACGCCTGGACTCCTCCTAATACCCTGTGTTTACAGCCAGTCTTAAGCACAGCTAGCTTTTAACCTAGCGCCTAATGCTACCAGGCTGTTGGCTCAGTGTTAGCGTTATCATGAGTCACCCGGCTCAGAGACCACCGGTGATTAAAAAGGTTTTCAGAGAGGTCACGTTCGGCGGGTCTGCGGCTGGGAGCGCCCAGCAGAGGAGGAGGAAAGCCAGACATGGGCTGTGTTATAATGAAGTACAGTGTGCTGTGTGAGCACATGGACGGAGCATGTTCCCCGAGCGTGACCCTCTGTAAGCACTCAGTCAGTCTGACTTATCCGTGTTTACACACACACACTTCCTAAAGGGGATATCAGAGGCCTTATGGGGGTCAAATCCTCCGCTGTGCGTCTTGTGTTCTTGTGTTGTGTCCAGCCTTGAGCTGTTCTGCCTCAATCCAGAGAGGCCCAGTCAGCAGCTCCCATACAGTGACCCTAACCCAGCAGCGGAAATCAGACGACCCTGAACACCAGCTCCCTCTCTGTTATCCTTTTCGCCTTCGTTCCAAGTCAAACTCTTCCCTGGAAAACATCTCCGTCCTCCTCCACATCCTTTTTTAGATGTGAAGCACCTCACATTGCTGCCTTATGACACACTCGCAAACTCCCGCATTAGCGTTTAGCAGGCTGCAGCAGTTTTACACCAGCTAAAATATAGATCGATTTTGTCACTGAAATCCTGTGGATATTAGTGCTCTGCTTAAAACAAATGCAGCGATGCAGTCAGTCCTTTTAGCTTCTGACGTGAAGGCCGGCTGCTTTTCTCTGTTCTTGGAGTGTTGATCGCACAAGACGAGAAATCTGAAACCATCTCCTTGGGTTTTATCAAGCAAATACTTGTCTGATGAGTGAATAATTAAAGTAATCATTAGGATCTCTTGCTCCTCTTCTGGGTGTGATCATCAGTTCAGCGGCCCACCATTGCTGTGCACACGTTTCAACCTGTTGCTACAAAACACTAAACATTAGCTTTGGAAAATATGTAAATTCATTCATCATGTCGACTAAACCTGCAACTGCTGCCGCTGTTATTTCCCTTGGTTTGAAAACCTCCACAGTGACTCTGCCGGGTGTGGATTCGTGTGAATTACACATAAGTTAACTCTTTAAAAACATTTTTAAGACGATCCCACGTCGCCTCCTCCCTTCGCTCCATCGCACGCTGTCCGCTCCCTCCCTCATTTGGCTGTCACAGCGGCAGAGGAGACGTACAGGCCGTATGTGCAGATCAGAGCCATGCGGCGGGGTTGTCAGCGGACACATATGAAACATATGGCTGCTGGTGCTGGCCTGTCAGCTATTAAGCCGGTTGTATCGCCGTCTCCCTATAATCTTACTCGCTGCCTGGCTGCTGTTTAATTTCTCGCCTAAAAACACAGCCACATGTGCTGCACGAGTGTCAGCACACGCGTATGCCTGTGCAAACACACACACACACACACGAGGGGAAAGATAAAAGGTGGGACGACAGAAAGAGGGGAAATCCTTTTTCTCTTGTACATCTTCCTATGAGCGGGTGAACTTTGGTCTCTTCCGTTTCTTTGTGCTCTTTTTTTTTCTTCTTCTTTCTTTCCCCCTTCGGGTAAGCTGGCCTCTTGTTTAAACCTGTCCAACACACCTCACCACACCCTGCTCATGTGTTAACACCTGACACCGTTTAGTGGGTCATTTCTTCCTCGCGCGAGATAAAGTCCTTTTGATTTCAGGTTTATTTTGTTTCACTCTGGAGCTGAAAACGCCTCACTGATAAGGGAGAAGCGAGGCGACTGCGGTGTTGATGATGAAGTCGATGACCTGGGAATTTACCTCACCTTTGCACGCCTATAGAACATACTAAAAACAACTAAAACACGGCACCTCCATGATGCAGAGATTAAGCCAATGAGACAGACAGTAATAAATGGACGGAATGAGAGACACGGTGTGCCCAGTTAACATCTAACTGAGTTTAAAGGAATCAGTCGCTCATCTCCTCATGAGCTCTACTCCTAGCTCTTCCCAGTCGGCGGAGCAAAGGAAACTCTCCGCAGATTAAGTCATTGCATGCAAAACTGTTACACGAGGCAGGGGTCAGGATGCGCACCACCCATGACATCACCGTCTACTTCCTGTCCAAAGCTGCTAAAAAGGAAGCTGACCATTGAAAAAGGGTCAAGAGCAGCTTGCTCACTCCTTCCTCCAAGTACAGTAGGTAAGTACGTCTTCATGTTCACATCCATCACGTTCACGTTATTGGTCTTTCATTCCCTGCATGGGCTCCACCGCGGCTAATGTAATCCCATTCAGAGAGAGGGTATCCATGGCGCAGGGCTCATCCATGCACATGCACACACACCTATACATAACCAGCCAGCGGGGGAGGGGGGAGTTGGTGATTTAAAAAAAAAAAGGAGGATAAAGAAAATAGCAGGATGCCGAGGAAAGTTTGAGAGGAAGAAAATGAGGAGGAGGAGCAGTACAGCCCCGAGTACTGAGATGAACTTGGCTCCCTGAGGTGTGCGTGCTTAAAGAGTGTGTGTGTGTGTGTGTGTTTATACTCGGCTCGCCTAGCCTGATGCAACGCAGAGATCTCTAATCCAATTACGGCTCCGACCGGCCTTAGCGGCCTAGCCTCAGCCACCAAGGACAAACCTAGCAAAGCTTACACCGACGCTAGCAGCCCACCAGCTCTGCACAGATTTAGCAGCTCACCGCTGAGTTGAAGCCTCGCCCGAGGGTGCCGACCACATCTTGGTGAAAAATAAATTTAAAAAACCACCCAGAATTAAAGGCTTCCTCCTCCAAGACAAATTAGGTCTCTTATCTCACCGGTTGAATGAGGACTTGCTGTTCTGCTGGGCACACACTCAAACTCTCTTGGTTTAAAAAAGGACGATGGAAATCAAATCAATGACTGGAAGATCTGGACAAGAAATCTAATAGGTTTTTATTCCTCTATGCTGTTGGCTTTGCCTCTCTCTTTCTGACCTGCCCATGGCTCCAAATATTTCTCTCTCTGCCCCGGCGGCCCGGGCCCCTGCTGTTAAATCTCCCTCTCTGTCCTCTATTGCAGACCTCTGCTGTTTCTAACCTGGCTCTCTGACCACACGGTGCCGCTTCCCGTTTATCTCCACATCTCACCTATCGCCTCTGCGCCACTATCGCTTCCCTCCTTCGCCTCGCTCTTCACCCGCACGTTCTATATCCTCCCGCTCGTCTCATCCTTATCAGTTGCACTCTCTTCCTCCGTCCTCTCTTTCTTTTTTTTCCCCCTCACTTTGCACTGCTGCACGATCCCATCCGTCCCTTCTTGTCTCATTGCCTCAGCCGGGGAGGTTATGTTGACGGTCCTGGAAAAGGTAATGAGGAAAACTAGACACGAGCGGAGTCAGAAGAAATGATTCATCTTCTGTGGAGTACAGTATATTAAGCTTTGGGACAAACAAACAGCAAAATGTGCCTTTTAAAAAAAAAAAAATCAGGAAAGAGCTGTCTGTTTCAGGAAGTGTCTGATTCAGATCACTTTGAGATAATTAATCAGAGCAGCACATCGCAACATCTGGAAAAGAAATCTCAGTTTGTACAAACTGTAAAAGTGTAAGAGGGAAAAAGAGGGAAAAGCTGCGCCGATGATCAAACACCCGCCTGACGGCAGTTAGATAACCGCCAGCTGGACGCAAATTGCATCCAGTTGAAGCCGTATCAGCAGCTCGTTTTGCTCATTAACCTAAAACTGTGCAGCCGATCAATCGGTTAGACACCACACTGAAACTCTGAAGAGTAATGAGGCTTGTCTACCGACAAGGATTGTACAGTACGTATGTTTATTTGGCATTTAAAACCACGCTTACATCAAAGCATTCAAACGCTGCCCTGGAAGTCTCATACTTGTCTCATACCTTAGAAAAAGCAAGTGTGTATTGATAGATAAAATGTGCTTCTACCCAAAGGCGAAAAGGTATCATTAAATGTAATTTATAGCCAGAAGTGAGTCTGAAAGACGGCAAATAGGCCTGAAATAAATGCAGCCAGCTGCTCTGCAGGGTGTCCCTTGTGGGTGGACGGCAACAACAACCCTAAATCCTGCTGCAGGGGGTTCAACTTATTTTAGCTGGTCTTAAGACAGCTCTCGCTGGCAGCGGTCCATGACTATGATACTCCCTGACAGAAGAGTAGCCGCTCCCAGGCCTTCGGAGGTCAGTCCTGCTACTGGATGAACCAGGATCTGCGGGGCAACGTCGGTTTGAACTTAAACAACATGTCCTCTTTTACCCGATAACAAGAGATAGAAGGGGAGAGTGTGAGGGAGCAGCTGATCAGTCGTGACTGTTCCTGCCCTCTGTCAGTCCCCCCCTCCTCTCGCTCCATCCATCCGTCAGCAGTGCCAGTTGTGTGTGCTGGGCAGGGCGTTACGAAAGAGTAAGCACAGTCATAGCATGGTGCTGTACGCCTGCCAAATCAAACAGAGGCAACACACGCACACACACACCCCAGGGCATGTCAGGAGCGCACACACACACACACACACACACACACACACACACACACACACACACACAACAGTATGGCCCAAATGAGCAGAACCTCTTGGAAGCGAAAGCGATAACAAAACTGAGCTTGAACATCGACGTATCGCCAAATATAGAGGCACGTCGTGTAAAAATGAGGCCTGCTGTGCACCTCAGTGGTTAGTTCAGCACACGCATCCGAGGCCGCTGTTTAAATGTCAGCAAACTGTGCAGTTGACACTGTGAAATGCAGCCCGTTCAAGCTTTTGAACAGGTCAGGGCCCATTTGAGTGGGCGGAGAAGTTTCACAAGCACAACCGGCTCAGGTATTGAGAGTTGGGTTGCATCTGCAGCCTCTTGATCCATCACAGTATTGGGTTGCACTATACTCACAGAGCATGTACTGTCCTCGGGCTTTTGAAACCTCATCTTCACTCAAACATACAGGCGAAAGGAAAAAAAAGAAAAAGAAAAAAAAAAAATACCACACCTTGCGAGAGTTTCCGTCTCGAGTGCTCGCAAAAGTGCTTAATACAGCCGTGCGTGCATTTGGATTCTCCAATTATCCACTTATGCATATTCAGTGAAAGGCAAACTGCCGAGTCATTCTGGTATCACGTTCGTTTCTGGGCATCTCCGTGTCCGGGCTTCAGAGAACGGGGAAGTGCAAGACGGGGAAATAGAGAGAGGCGTCTCAAGAGAGCGCAGCATTCACTCGGGAGCGCGTCTGTATGAGCGTGTTCTTGTAGCCGGGCTATCTGCCTCCTCAAAAAAAAAAAAAAAAAAAAAAAGGCATTCAATAGAGCCTTTATATGTCCCTCACTGATGCACACTGATGTCCTAAAAACACTCCATGATACAGTATTGTGTCTTCGAGCCTCGGGAAGGCTCGCTCAACAGACCTTTTCTCCAGTGACCAGCTAGTTTGCCACACGGTGGCACAATGTTTTAACAAACCGTCCGTGAATGTGCGTTCAATTTCACGTCACTTCAGGGGAGACGGACAGATCTTTCCACGCAGACAGCAAAACACGTCTGGCTGATGTGCTAGAGCTGCTAGTCATGGTTAGTAGATCGACTGAAGGTGTCACCTTCCTGTGAAACCTGAAGTCATCCACACCTCTGATCTATGACAGCTGAGCTTTTGTGGCGTGGCGACGGCCCTTGTCGCTCACTTTTCGCTCCGATGTACTGCTGTAGCTGCTGAAGAGGAAGACGAAGAGGAGGGATCTGCTACTGCTGACCCAAAATAAACGACGCTGCCTTGATGAGCAGTGAACACCGGTATAAGGCAGAGAGTGGAGCTGAGGACTTGTTTGTTTGGACTCTGTCCCCCCGGCTCTGCTTTGCTTTCCACTGTTTCCCTTCCTCTTGCCCTCACAAACAGACGCCTAAGGAAAACACACAAAAACAGCATGACAAGCGCTTGTACAATATTGCTCTGCGCATAGGCTGTCCACCTACATTCTCGGCTCTTAGTACAGCCAACACCCATGCTCGCTTTTGTTCTTAAACATTTCTCAGCGCTGAGGCTGCCCTGGGCCTGCTCGACGCTGCTCTTGCTCTCTTGCAGCGTAACGGTCCAGCACAGGCAGCAGTCAAGCACGCAAACGTCTCTGCACATCAGCATCCCAAGAGAAAGAGGAGGAAGAGAACTAAAGGGAGTGGAAGACAGAGCCAGTCGAGAGGGTTGAAAGTGACTAAAATGCCCTTTCTGGGGGGAGTAAACAAACCATCAAGTCTCGCTGTCACGCAGCCAGTCCCTCGGCAGCGCGCAGCACATCACATCACGGTAGAATAGCCCGAGGTGTGCCGCTGAGCCCAAGGCCAAGGCCCAGCTGCATTACAGTAGAGCCGAGTTGATCTTGGCTTCCATTGGAAAAACTGAGGCGCGTAAACCAATGAAGAGAGAAACATTAACCTCTGTACAATCGATTGGAATCTAATAGGAATAATTTCAGCAACAACGTCTCTGTTGTTGATTGATTTGTGTCAAAAAGGGTGTTGACGCAAATGAATGTAGAGTTTGGGGCTCTCGTTCTAGTTTTTCTAATATTATTCTGACATTATTCTGCATTTCAGGGGGGGTTCATATTCTCTGGTGTCAGGCCAGTCAAAGGACTTCACTTTTGTCAAACGTCTTCTACTAACCAAGTGTTTTTTTTCTTGCTGCGGAGAGCCGATGTGTGTTTGAGACACTGGGCTAGATGCCACTCACAACACGAGGTGAATTTGTAAAACTACACCACCACATTAGCGTCATTAAAGGTTTGGCTGGCTTACGTGGTCTTAAACATCTTGGCCTGGGCCACCTTGGGTGTGTAGTTGTAAAGGAACTTCAGTGCCAGACACAATAAATTGATTCTTAAGAGAGCGGGATTCGTACCGCGGCGCTTTGACACAAAGACAGCCAACAGAAGCTCCCTTCGCTGTAACAGTAACAAGCTAGTTAAGAGCTCTTTCCCCAGACGGACACTGAGACCTTCTGGTGTGCTGACTGCTGCGCTGCCCTCAGGTCAGTCCTAATAACAGAACAGTGTACCAGCGAAACGCGGCGGATGATCGTAAAGTTAGAAATAAAAGACAGCAAACGCGGCGACAGCGTTGGTTGGGTTCTATTTTTTTTCTCGTGCAGGTGACTGCTTTATGATGTCTGCTCGTCTGTCGCGTCCTATTATCAGCACTGCATCTGCGGTGCGCGCAGCGGAAACAGCCACCTGGGCTGGCTGAGAGAGGCCGTGTGTGCATGTGAGGAGATGGAAATAAGGCGGCGGGGTTGCGCGAGGACAGAGCAGAAAATCCCCATTGGGAACACGTTACATACACACACACACACACACACACACAGCACCAAAGGGATGTTGTGCAAGCATGAGATTCAGAATGAAACTATAACCACCATCAGCCAAAATGCCACCACACATCTTCCTGTGCTCGGGTTCACGGCACGTCGAGATCGGATGACATGCAGAGAGATTTCTCACACTCGTTTATTGAACAGCATCGTCTCACTAGAGGGAATCTAGTGAATGTTACCCGCTGGGGTCATCAGCTATTGTAAATGTTTCATCTTTGTGCCCAGCAATTAACCTCTCCTCGCCGGACGCTGCTACTAAATGCCCTTGAGGGTCATCGGCCGGTCGATTGTTGATGTATTCAGAGCACCTCCTGCTCAATACAGCACGCATTGATCCAAAACACTTACATACATACTAAGTTTGTCAGTAGATGTTTCATTGAGCAATGCCGTCCATATATTGTGGCAGAACTAACTACAAAAAAAAGGTTTTCCCAAGGAGCCAACCTTTTAATAGTTTGATTCAACAGGAATGTTTCATGCTCGTTCATGTGTCAGAAAAACTCCAAAGGCCAATCACCCGAAATAGAAAATAAAAAAATGAATGGGACTGTTGTTGCAGGAACCCTGTGTGCCAGATGTGTACTCACTCAAATTACTACTCTATTAATATAATCACAGAAAACAACCCCTGACCCTTTAGTCTGTTTGGTTTTAAACCAAGGCGATGACTCCTTCGTGCTCTTCAGACTTGCGTCTCTATGCCAACTGTTTTGACACTTAATTGGACCTCAGAACAAGCGCACAAAATGCTCGACCACAAATGTGAGAGCAACACCACAGAACAGCTCTACACTTCTTCCCACTGCAGAGGAAGTTCAGTCTATAAGTGCTTGTTGTGAATTCCCCTTCTCTATTTGCCATCGGACCAATCACCTGACATTGTCTTCACTCTCGTTCTTTATTTATAACAAGTTTAGTTGACAACGTGAAAGGTTGCGGAGGAAGAGAGGCTCTCGAAGGGCGAGCAGCGCGGCTGCAGCCTCGGCTGTGCTGCCGGGTTCACGTTTTCATACGTGACATAATTCGCCAAACGTAGTGCCGTCTGACCGAAGCTGTATTTGATGTGATACCGACAAAATTCATTACAAAACGTGCTTTTTAAATACCATATTTCAAGGAAAATGAAGACCTTTTACTTTACGAAATGTCTCAAACATATAAAAAATGGCAAAATAAAGTAACAAGATTTGTGATTTAAATCAGGAATATTTAATTAAGGACTAAATATACCAAATTAAGCTGTTCTTCTTAATACCACTGATGCCAAGTGCTACGGATGCATTTTTTTTTGTCTTATCACATATGAAAACCTGACAAAATCCATGTCTAAAACTTGTTCTCCACAAACTGTGACGATGCAACAAGCAAGCCCTTTCATTACCGGGATCTTTCATACCATTGCTTGTATTAGCCTAATGACGCAGTATAATTATACGCTGCCTATATGCCATTAAGTCACAGGTGATGCACTGCGAGCTAAGTGTACATTAGACCTGTCTCTTTGCTCAGGCCGGCCAGCCTAAAGAGGCGGCGCTCCACTTAGCTGCTGTAGTTTCCATTCTCTCACTATTCGTTCGGCATTACCAATCCATCACTCAAAAGCAAAAGGGGATTAAACATCTGTCAAAGCCTGGCGGCTTCACCCAGCAGGAAAAAGACACATTTAGGCATCGCGCATCCCTGTATCCGGACAGATGAGGTCATTCAGCTCTGAAGCGATGCTCTGTCCAAAATAAATACACTGCTCGCCGATAGGCTGAATTTAATTTTTCGTTTATATTTGTAGCCGAGCGCAAGGGTGCTACCAAAGAGATGTTGATGATCCTCCTTTTCTGTGCTTGTCATCTGTTACAGACCTTCATTTGTTTCCCTGTGGAGCTCCATCCTTCAAATCAACTACTCCACCCCTTCCCCGACACCTAATTTCTCCTATTTTTCTCCCTAATCAACCATTTTATCCAAAGCATTCATGTCTCCTTCCTATTTGCAGTCTGCTGTTCCTCCTTTCCCTCATCAGTCTCGCCTCTTTCATTCATCACGCTTCTTCTCGCTCCCTCTCTCTCTCTACTTCCTCCCTCTCCCTCTCTCTCCTTCCACTTCCTCCCTCCATCGGTCCCGGCTGCGGTGTCCTTCACCCTGGGTCTGTATTCAGAGTGATTACACGCTTGGTTAACTCATTCATGGACTCCACTCTGTCAGTGACGCACACTGGACGCTTCCAATGCAATCAGCTCACATAAGCACACCTTACCCGCACGTATAAACAATAGAGAACGTGCGGCTCCATCGTGCAGAAATGCCTTCAGCTTTGGCGTGCGGGGAAAAGCAGCTTAACAGGCAGCTGACAGTAATAACACAGTGTAGATACCCTGCTTCGCTTGTCATGAAGTTTCACTTCATATATTTAGAACCTGACATATTTAAAAAGGATGTTACAAATGTGAGTTCACACCAAACATTTAGTCACATTCATGATAATCCAGGCTGTAGGCAGAGGCCTTCTCTGGTTCCTCACCTCCTCTAAACACCGAGACGTAACTGGGTGTTGCTTTTGAATTCCTGACAGATCACTAGGCAAACCAGTTTCGCTCTGACAGCACCAACTGTTGGGGCAAAAATATTGTCATCATTTCATGCGAGCGACTTAGAGGGAGAAGGAAGGAAGACGAGGTTAAGCCCTATAAATCGTGTTTACAAGTGAAGAGAAGTGATGCAACTTGAGACAAGTCAATGCAAGAACGAGTTCCCAAAAAGAGCAAAACAAGTGTCAGAGGACGGGGAAAAAGCTCACACACCAAAGCAGTTAAAATAAAGGCTGCATTCTGTCAAGTTTACCATGATTACAGCGAAAAAGAGACTGTATGAGCAGGACAGAGATGCACGCTGGACCAAACAGTGTGAGGAAATTTGTTTCGGTTCATACCACCTGAGAATATTAACAGTTGTGGCACCTGCATCCAAAAAAAAATCATCACCCATAGCCTAACTATCGGCCAAACTTCACTGACGTCAGTATTTTTACTTCAACTAACTGACAGGCAGACAAGTCAGATTAAAAAAAACAGACCTTGGCAGAGGTAATAGTTACTAAGCTATGGCATTCTTGGTTGGGGGCTACAGAGGGACTGCATCGTTATCTCTCAGCCAGAATGTCACGATGTGAAGAAACTCCCCTGACAACAGCATGCCTCCACCCTTCCTCGACCATGAGTGCTGCAGCCGACCTGATAACCAGCCAGCAAAAACAATAACCTCACAGTGACACACCTTTCTCGGGGAGACCTGATGTCTTCCCCTGTTTGGAGACATACCGGAGGGGTGAAATTAAAGTTTACTCATGGGCAGTAATGTGCAGTCACACCTTGGACTGTGAGTCCCCTTCTTTACTTACAGGCCAATACAACTTGTGCACTGATGAGGCTGATTCGGGTTTGCATAGCAAATGTGTAAGTAAATGCAGTAAATGCCAGTCTATCAGCTTGACACTGACGCAGCCTTGAGCTTTGACTGACACCTGCACCTCTCACCTGAACTCATGACTCCAACCACACACACCAGCATCATCATCCAGGTGTCACCTGCTACCATCGGGCCAAAGCTCAGGATAGCCCCCGCAAACTAATGCGTTGTCGTGTTTCAGATAAATTACGAACTAAAAACACGAGACCCATTTCTCACAAGTGAACCCAATGACACCGGGACCTCTGTTGGGTCCCAAATGTAGCGCGTTAGGTAACGCTAACATGTTAGCATGCCTGCTAACGGTAGTTCCCGTAAAAACCGGTGAGCGCACCTTGCAGAGGAAATAAACTAAACCCGGGCACAGCCGCGTTAGCAGGCAGGACTGACAGGCTGCTAACGTTAGCCCCATTCGCTGTGTTAATCATCCCTATAAATAAGCTCCTTGTACAGCAAACTGGCCTCTACACACATATCCTCACGACCTAATCTGGGCGCTGCCATCGTTGGCTAGATAGCTGCAGGCCACACAGATGCCCAAAAATACCGCCTGGCCCCGGGTAACATTAGGTCGGTTTACCGCTGCAGGATGAGACCGCTGCCAGCTTTGCTACAAAGCTAGCATCGCAGGGAGCTAAGCTAAGCTAGGCAACATGCTATACCCCGCTTGTGGCTGTGTGTAATGTGCCTAAGTGGACATTTGACAGTTTTCAACGCGACAGTGCACCTGTCTAATGCCGGCCGTGGTGGTGTCAGTTACCGTGCGGTGAATTTGCAGCCAGCACCGGAGAGACTGCGCAGTTGACCTGACATGGAAGAGTAAGCTGGCTAAAGGCAGGTTAGCTGTCGGTACTCACCCCATTAACCAATCCATGGCGCTGCTGTTTGTGGCTAGCTTAGCTAACGTTAGCTGGCAGGGGATAAATCCACCAGGAGCTGGAGGCGACCCCCTAGTTTATCCAGCCACCACCCTCGCTGCCCTGGCTGCCTGGAACCCGGAGTCCCGTCGCTCTCCCCCCGGGGCCCGTGTCTCTCCCAGCCGCTGGTCAAACACAAACGCCGCTTAAACTTGGAGCGATTGTCCTTGTTTTGATCCTCAGCTAGCTCGGATCATGAAGTGGCAGTAACACAGTCGGATCAGTCCGTTAGCTGGTAGCGGCTGTGCAGCATTGAAGTGACTTTGAGCACGAAGGCGAGCTGGAGGAGAGGAGAGGAGAGCAGGGGGCAAGCGGTGTGGGTCTGCCTGCTGGGAGTCGCGGTGTCCGGTGTGCTGTAGCGCCGAGTGAGGCTCGTCTGTTGGGATGCCGCTGGTCAACCCGGTAACCTCTGTCATGAAGCCTTGTATGGCTACCGTGCTAGCTGACAGCCTGAACCACCACTGGAGCTGCTGCTGCTGCTGTCTGAGCGAAGTCTAAATCGGAGTCCGGAAGTAAACACAGACCCGACCCACTCTGTCTCTCCTGTGCGTAAAATGCGTGTCACGCAGGGCTGTATGAACATGGATACAATGGGATATGTAGTGAGTTTGACTGTCCTGCGCCACTGGAGACATCCACGACTAAAAACATTACAGAAAATATGCGTACACCTGCTGTTTCATTACATATAACATATGTAATCTTATTCTAGATGAGTGGGCTTAAAAAATAACATGTTAGTGCTGTTTATTTCTCACTCAGTGTGCACAAAAAGTGCAATATTAACAGAGGCAGGTCCTGCAGTATGAGTTATAATAATATTCTGCCTCTGTCTTGTAGAGGACCATCTATAAGGGTCAGTTTTGTCTTATTACCACAAGCTAAATAGCATAAAAATAGTGTAAGGCATGTACAGTCTGCTGCGTGACACACACAATGCACAGGCAGTGGTAGGTTGGGGGTGAATAATCTGTCCATGTCTTTGGCATTACCTGTACTTTTCATCATTATAACATATGGAATAGAAAGATCCCTCTATACCAAACCCAGTGAAATGTCATCGGAGGCCATAAATCTTAACAGGGACTCATTCATGTGCACTGACCCCTCACTGTGAACCTGTGCAGGCAGGCCGGTCACCGTAATGGCCAATGTATCACTGGATAAATTGTTATATACTGTCAGCCACACACACCGCTCTGCTGGACTTAGACACAGACTGGGCAGAGGCAGAAGAAACAATTTTTCACATCTTTGCCACTTCAAAGGCTGCAGTTAAATGATGAGCTGCTTGATTCACAGAGGGAAATATTTCCTGAAACGACTGATTAATTGATCAACATAAAATTTTCAGCTATCCTTATTGTTGATAATCTCTTCAAGGTTCAAAGTGTAACTTTTATAGCGCTTTATTGGCAGAAATTGAATCTAATAGCACTACTAAAAAACATCCATACCATAGAATGAGCTTTTTATCTATATATAGAGCAGGTCTATATAGAGCACGTGTGCAAACAAGTTCATCTTTGCCGCCATGTTTGTACAGTAGCCCAGAGCAGACAAAGGGTTCAACGCAGCACATTTTGCCCAAGCGGCATCCTCCATGGTTGTGAAGTGAACCTATGCAGAAGTGTAAAAAACTGCAGTTCCTCAAACATCCACTAGAGGCTGGCTACAGAAAGTGTCAGTCTCCATAAGCCTGCATATTAAAATGTCACAGCTTCACAGCGGAAATAAACATGTTTACAGCCTGGTGCAAACAACAGTTTTGATCTCTATAGATAATTTCCCTGTTCATGACAACTGTACTGAGTCTGGATTTCTATTTAACTCACCTGCTCAAATTATATTAAGGCTTACATTATACATAAAAAAGCAGTGTGGCTGCTTTGTCACACGCTGATTGTTTTAGCACCCAGGCATCATTCAGCCCGCCTCAGGTCCACCAATGATCCACATTTTAGCTTTAGCTGGGAGGCAGCAGAGACAAGACTGCCAACATGTCGGTGGCGAGCGGTGCATATTTTTAGCCTCACAACAACTCTTCAGAAAAGGTGACGTCACACATACGCCATCCTTTCTTTATAATATCAGTGGTTCTAGCTAATTAATGTGTTTGCTTAGAAGTTTGAGAAGGCCATTTATTGAGCAAAATTGCACTTTATAAAGTCAAGATTTTTCTCTGTTTTATATCAGCGTTGGATTGACGGAACAAAACAAGACATCTGAAGACATTTTAAGCTCTCTTGACTAGGCAACGGCTTTAAAACATAATCGACAAATGAATGGAAAATGAAATGAACTGTTGAAGTCCTTGAGACATTTATTTGTTGTTGCCAGATACGGCATCTGCAAATTAGAAAAGAAAATGAGCTTTAGTGACCACATATTGGTCTTTGTCGTTTCATTTTTTCAGAGGGGTTTCTAATTTTGGTACAGGAACATATTTAATCCCATAACTCATCACGTGCCCGTGCCTTAACCTCAACCCTTGACCATCCACTCTCTATAGCTTTTAATAGCTCTTTCAATTCTTCCATTTCCCTCTTTAAGAAAACCATCAATCACACAGATGCAGTCTGAGATGGGTCAACGATAGGATAAATGTCTGCATTGCCCTAAAATATGACTCCTCTCCTCCTGTCTGAGAGACCATTACAGAAAAAACCTATGTGCATCACCACTCCTCTCCTCCTTCTTCTTTTTCTGTCTCACCCTCTCCTCCCTGGTTCCTCCCCCATCTCTTCCTCTTCCCTGCTCCATTCTGCATCCTCACGCTTCTATAAATATAACAGTGGCACACAGGTGACGGAGAGGGCATCCAGAATAGGAGCCCTGTTAACAGGAGGCAGAGCCACGCGATTGGCTCGTTGTCACTCCTGCGTCCTGCTATCCTCCAATCAGCTCGTAGAGAGGCGGAGTTACAGTGATGATTGACAGGAAGGCGCTGGAACCGTCAGACTTGGTGTAATGCTGTTAACAGCCACTCGGGGGCGGTGTGGGATGTTTGTTGACACAGGTCTGTGCAGATTGATGGAAATGCTGGAGGAGTCAGCTGGTCCAGGATCTGTGCAAGAAAGGGACAAAATGGAGAGAGATGCACCAAATCACACCTTTTCACTCCCATCTGATCTGTCACCACATCCATCCTGTGTGGAAGAAATCTCATATTCTTTTTAAGTAAGTACATTTATGGATAAAGGAGATGGCATCTTGTGTTGGAGAGACTGACTTGTATATCCAGGGGAAGGACTGCAGAGTTTGAGACTGTGGAAACCTGTAATGGAGTTTCTTAGACGTCAAAGTGCACAATCATCTTAAATGCAAAAATAAAAACAAACAAACAAACTCTGTATTAAAATATATTTGCATCTATAAGCATGTTTGCCCGCTGTTTTTCTTTCCTTTGTACCTTAAAGGTCCAATGTGTAAGATTTATTGGCAGGAATTGAATACAATATTCATTAGTATGTATCCATTACTGTATAATCACATGAAAATAAGAATCGTTGTATTTTCATTGTCCTTTATATCTACAGTGAGAGCAGGTCCTCTTCCACGGAGTCATGAAGCCATTTTTGTACTGTAGGCCTGAACAGACAAACCCAACCCTGACTGTAATGTGAGTTTGGTATCCAGAGTTTTACTCATATGCTTAGAAGGAGAATGTGAATCATGGGAGAGTTTTTTTTTTTTTTGGTTGCAATATGCAACTTTACCACTAGGTGCCACTAAATCCTATTCACCGCACCTTTAAAATCTAGCCATACAGGCAGTTTTGGTCTTTGCTCAGGTGTTGACACAACGTGCTACAGAAATTTCTGCTCCAACTAATGCACAACAGAGGACAGAGAGATTTATGTTGTTGTGCTCAAAGCATCTAAAAACTATTGAATGAATTTAAATTACAGGGCAGCACAGTGGCGTAATGGTTAGTCACCTCACAGCAAGAAGGTTCCTAATCTACACTCTAGGGTTATAGTATCTGTGTGGAGTTTGCATGTGTCTGTCTTCTCTTCAGGTACTCCAGCTTCCTCCCACACCCCAAAGTCATGAACTTATTTAAATGATGACTCTAAATTGCACACAGGTGTGAATGTGAGAGTGAATGGTTGTTTGTCTCTTTGTGTCAGCCCTGTGATGAACTGGCGACTGGTGACTCGCCTTATGTCCAGCTGGGATTGTCTCCAGCCCGCCGTAACCCTGATAGGATAGGATAAGGATATGGACCCACAGTAAACACACACACACACACACACACACACACACACACACACACACACACACGCACACACTGATCTCAGAAAACAAACAAAAAAATGTCACAGGAGGAAAAGCACAGGTGTAAATAATAAAATGAATGATGGCTGAGTCCCATTTATTTATTCCATTTGAGCATGCTGACTCACTCTTATACCGTCACGTCCTACTTAATCTCCTCCATCCTCTCCGTGACCACCACTGTTTATGATACTCCCATTACCAAATTCATGACGGCATTTCAGCATGACTACACTGACCTAAGTTCAGTCTGCAATGACCTAAGAGCAGTTCATGTTTACCTCTCTGCAGGATACACAGTAAGCCGCAGTGTGTTTTCAGAGGACTGGCTGGTGCCAGAGATGTGCTCTGTGGGAAAACGAGCCGGCCTCTGGTCAGGTGCTCGTCTGAGTTAGCCAAGGTCACTTCCTGAAATCCATCCATCCATCAATACTGAGCCATTCAAGGGTCGATACGTTCCCATTCCACATCGTCCCAGCCGGTGCAGTGCAATGAGAGAGCTCAGCGTCAGTTCATCTAATGTATCCATACAATGCAATGGCAATCTAACAGCCCTGCACACTATCACTGTCGAGCTCATTATGTTCACATTTAGGTGAGAGTGATAGAAAAGTTGATTAAGCCTGACTGTGTTTGCATGTTATGAACTGTATCTAACAGAAAATGACATGACTAGTTTTATAACACTCTGAGTGAGATGACTTCATCTCTGTCTCTCTCCTTGGGGTGCAGGGGTATGCTCAAAGGTGGCCTCAGAGTGTCATCGAGCCACCCTTTAGGACCGCCCAAAAAATCCTGGACTGAAAACTGGTGAAAAACTGCTTTAAACTACACATTTCAGTAATATATGGTTCAAAGTCTTTGTCTATATTTTTCCAAAATATTTAATGTAATTTGAAAGAAATCTCAGAATTGCCTTTACACGAGTGAAATGAAGTTGTTGTCAGTGTTGTCAGAGCCTCAAATGTGTTATCATTGTGTCCTCCTGCTCCTCGAACAGTGTCAGTTCAAGTCTTTTCTCAGTCTTACAATTTCTCTGTGATAGTCACATAAATTAAAGTCCAGTTCGTAGGAAGTGAGAGCATCCACACTTTGACTTGCCAAAGTAGAAAAGCTAACTGTATTAACAATAGATTCAAGCATCCATGTATCATTTACACCTTTTCCTACTGCAACAAATGTTTTCTGTAAAAATGTAATATACATCTGTTAACACATAACCCGTTTGTCATCAGCTAAAAGGAGGAAAATCTCCTTTGTCCCAAAATCAGAGAACACACACCACATACCTGCAGATCAGCTCAGTGCCGTGGTGAGTGAGGTATTGGCTGCGCCACGACTGATATGATTTATTCATTGCTGGCAGCGGTAACTCAAAAAGCCATTAGGAGACATTAAAACAGAGACACCTCACATTACTCTTGCATGAATAATAAATGTTTAATAGATGCAACGAGGAGCGTGTGTGCGCATGTGTGTTTTTGTGTTTACATACATTGCACAGCTACACTGGATGTTTTTGTTTTTGCAGCTTGAAGAGGACGAGTTTTATGCCCCCATAAAACGTGTTTTGATTGGAGGCGTTTGACTCCAAAATGTTCCAAAAATGTTTTGGCAACGATCTGAAAATGAAGATCAGCATATTATCAGAGATTGCTATGGCAATAAACACACAATTAAATATTATTGAAGTCATTTGTCTGTTGAAAAATACAACACAAGGTCATTAACCTGACAGACAGATTTGTGTGTGTTTGCGTTGTACACATGTTTACCCCACCGCAGTCTGATGTCATCACTGATGAGTTCATTTTCAGTTTCTCAATAATGATCCAACAATATAAGGCGATGATAATGGCCAGTTGCATGACTGGGTTTCATATTGTCGGCACCACCAAGTCTGGCTGTATATACTGTAATGTGTGTGTGTGTGTGTGTTTGCTCTTGTGCTTGTGTCATTGCTGGCTCCACGCTGACGGCTGATGTCTTAGCTGCATGAGTCAGTCTCAGCCACATTACTCATGTCTGCAGCCCTACCTGGCTCCAGCGATCCCATCCTAGGAAGAAGGAGAGAGGTGGAGGAAGAAGGCGGGGGGGGGGGTGGATTTGAAACTCCAGATGGAGTGAAGAGGGGATCTGAGAGGAGATGTGAGAGATTGAAGACAAGGAGAGAAGTGAAACCAGAAGGATTGGTAGACCAAAGGCACTGAGAACCATTAGGGATTTCCAAAAAGGATGCAGTTATGCACCAACGCTTGTCTTGCACAATCTTGCCTCGGGTGCATCAAGCCCAAATGAACAGTAGTCTACAGATCAGTCAAAGCATCCTGTTTTAATGCAGTACATTTTCCATGCACACAGTGATGCAACCCCCCCCCCCTCTTTGTGTTTCAAGCAAATCAGACATGAAGTCATTTTCAGCCAGAAGCAACTCAACAAAAATAGCTTGCATGTGGCTCTGAGGTCATGGGCACAGAGAGGAGAAATGATAACAGAGCGGCAGCCACAGACACTGTGTGTCAGCAGTGAGCAGTCTGCTGAGATTCAGTCTTTGTCTTAACGACATACAAGTCATCACGGCTGTGTGCTTGTGTTAAACCAGCCCACCAGACATAACCATGGATAAATGTTTGCAGCAGATTGGAATTTTGTTTTCCAATTGTCTTCTAGTATTTTGTGTCTATAACCTCGGTCAGCAGAAAAAAAACAATATTTATATTTTGTACCTGCTGCGCTAAGTGCATTCAGTTAAAAACAAAATGTGTCGCCATTCTCACAACAATCATTTTTGATATTAGAGTGAGACATTTACATTTGCTTTATTCTTTCAATAAACATATAATTATGTACTCCGGCCCCCAAAAGACTCGTGATGGACTGGTGACTTATCTGGGGTAGGATTAGCTGCAGTAATAAGGATATAGCAGTTATGGAAAATTGATGGATGGACAGGTAATTCACATGTAGATGCCAAATTTTAATGATTGTTTAGTTCAGTTATTGTAAATTTGAAAGAGGAAAGGTGTGATGTGTTTTAATAAATACACAAATATGTGGATTTAAATTGAAATGTTATAAAATGTGACCGTGTAAAGAGTACCCACACCACCCATCCATTATCTGTAACCACTCACCCTCATCAGGGTCGTGGTGGGGCTATCCAAGCTGACTATGGGCGAGAGGTTGAATAAGGTAAAGAGTATGTAAAAGTTAATTCATGTCATGTTTTATTACTATAAGATGTGCTGTGCTGTCTCATCCTTGTTCCTCTCAAGCTGTGAGTAAAATATTAATTTCAAATTAGATCACTGATTCAGTCAGGCATGGCTAAAAGAAGTTTTAAATAGCTCACGATAGCTGAAAATAAAAAGCATTAAACAGGAGTCCAATATGCAAGAGTTAAAGGCTGTCCCTGGTTACCCTGGCAACAGGGCAGTTATGATTCTGGATTGGCGTGGTTGAAAACCTGAGCGGGAAGCTATTAACACTTGAGTATGTGTCAAAACCAAACCTGTGATTATGGTAGTCTAGTTTTCATACTAGATGAGGCAGTGTCTGACCTTGTGTCAGCAGAGCCACATCCACCTGAAGCTATGTCTTCTTCAGTGGTGGTCCAGGATGTGGTTTTTTGGAGGTGCAGACGCTGAGATATGGGATATGCTGTGCTGTGTGTTGCCGACTCGCAGGAACAGTGTTTGTGTGTGTGTGTGTGTTGGTGTGTTGATGGGGTTTGGACCCGGGCAGAGTGCTGATGGAGCTGGGAGAGAGAGTGAGAGAGTTGCAGTTTGTTCCACCATGTAGAAAGACAGAGCCAGATGTCAGCACCGCTAGCTGCTTTAGTCAGCACTTTGAACATACATGAGCACACACGCTCATTGACAGGAAAGAGGGGGGAGCCTCGCTGTTACATACAGAGAGGAAATGAGGTTGGACACACTCTTTCTCTTTGTCCATTCATTTAGTGTCACAGCTGAAAACAGAAGCTAAGCGAAACCCGAGGACTGACAGACTGATGCACATTCAATCTGCTGCTGGCTCGACTCATGGAACAAAAGTATTGATCGCCTCTCACCTTCCTGTCAGGGGACAAACCTGGAGCTGCGGAGCTTGACTTGGAGCCAGCACTAGGTGGCAGCAGTCAGTTACACAACACCTGCCTGAGTAATCAAAACGTGTGCGTGCCTGTCTACCTTTTGCTGCACAAATCAGACACTTCCATCCTCTGCAGATGGAAAATATATACTGTCCCTGTCTCTGTGCTCGATGTAAATCAACCAGGTGGAGCCCTGATTGACCAGTTACTGTTGTTGTTCATATCAAAGGTCTCCAGACAAGCACAGCGTTCCCCGTTGCAGTCTTTGTTTTCCGGCGATTTGCCAGTCTAGACACCCCCTCTTGTCTTGCCGTAACGCTGCGGTGTGTAAGTACACAGGTGGCCATGACAACGCTAACTGCATTAAGCTGGATTACCTGAGGCCTGCTGAGCCTCAGAGTCAGCGAGGGATTCCTCCTCACCACAGGCCTCACACACACACACACACACACACACACAAACTGATGTCTGCTGCTGCACTAATGATCTCCCTGCGTTCATTTATTTAGCTCATTTCACTGCGGTGAGTTGTAATTCATGTTGAAATGAAGACGGACTCATGAATGCGCTTATGACTGCAGCGGCAGCAGCAGCAGGAAGAGAATATTGGACACATATGTTTGTACCAAGGGCTCTTGTTGGCCTGGCATAGAGGAGAGGGGAACTACCACAGGCTGCCCGGCCTCCCAGCCCACAGAGCTCAAGTTTTTGCCCGCTTGCGTGAGAGATGGATAGGGATGAGAGAGAGGTTAGAGAGCAGGGAGACACAGAGGGGAATAGTAGGACGAGCAGGCAGCCAGACTACAGGGTTATATAAGGACAAGAGTTTTCCATGGAGGAAAAAAAAAAAAAAGGAGCAAGAAATGCTGTTTGGAGTCAGTCATCCATGGTGACGCGTGGAAAAGTGTGGAATGCTGCGCTGACGCAACTTTCGAGCAGTAAATGTGTGTAATGAGTGCGTGATTGAGATGAAAGGAGGAGGAGGAGGAGGAGAAGAAGAAGAAGAAGAAGAAGAAGAAGAAGAAGAAGAAGAAGAAGAAGAAGAAGAAGAAGAAGAAAGCGGACATGTTCTTTGAAAATATGTGTGTGTGAGTGCACTTTAGATGTGCATGCACATGTGTGCGAGTGGAAAAGCAGAGAGAGAGAGAGAGAGAGAGAGAGTACCGTAGCTTGCTGACGTAACAGTTCCTAACTGTTTCCATATAGACGGCCTGGGACCAGGCGCCAGGCAGCCCTCAGCATGGATACGTCTGGTACCCATCAGCCAATGTGAGAGACGAGAGAGAGGATACACACACACACACACAGACACACACATGCATGCTTGCCCACGTGCAACACAGATCCATGCATATACATATACCGTGTCAGACTTTCATTAGGGGCATGAAACATCAACACGTCGAAGCAAAACACGACCATATATTCATTCACAGACACACAAATGCATGCATCCAAACACGAGCACACGCACATATCCAAATACAGTTATGCTCTATGACAAGATGTATGCAAACATGCGCTGACAGGTGACAAAATAAACAACCTGACTCAACGAGAAAATAAGAAACGCAGCTTGTAGTTGAGATAATTATGCTCGGTGTAACTAAACCCTGTCTAAAGTCTGTGCAGCTCCAGCAGAGGACGATCACTATAGGTGGCGTGACCGCTGCTCAATGTAGCAGGAATACAGCTGCTGTTAGTCACAGCTAACCGAACTTCGGGCTCAGAGAGGCAGAGCTCACCTGTCACGAGTAGCTGCTGTCAGGCTCTCTGTGTCCCTGCTGGAGCTTTGGAGCAAAACTCAAGACCGTTTGTAAGTTGTTGTGTGGTAAATGTGTTGTAACGTGAGCTTAGATAGCAAGTATGGCAAGTCAGTATGGCTGCAAAGCAGGCCACAGTCTGCAGAGTAACCCCAAAAACCCCACCGGGCACGTCACGGCTGCGACACTGTTTTGGTAAGTCCTCTACGTGACTTCAAACCCCACCAGAACTGATTATTTGATATGAAATATTTACAAAAATATAAAATTGCTATATACTATACATATATATTAGCATTTTAATTATTTTTTTACAGCAAAAAATGCCAAACATTCTCTGGTTTCAGCTTCTCCAATGTCAACCTTGGAACTTCATAATTTTCTTATCATGTCTGAATATTACAATAATCTGCATGTTAATTGATCATGACAAGACATTATATGCATGCATAAAGAAAATAAAAATGTTTGTTGTCCATGAATGGACATCGGCATGTCCCGTATCTAAATACGGACACACATCATTCTTATCCACGTGCACAGGTTTGCATTCTTTTGTGCTGACCGGCTTTGACCTTAATCTGTTTCGGTGAACAAACAATAAGTGAAGTAAAGAAGCGGCGAGGATTTAAGCGAAAAGTGAGCGAGAAATGTGAAAACCTGCATCAGAAAGCTATTTCAGGCCACAGCAGGAGTACAGTACATTGGCAACAAGAAACCTGCATAAAGGTGCAGGCTTCAGCAAAGCAGAGGGGAGACTGTAGACATGCAGGTTACCCGAGATGCAGATCCATATAATACAAGCTGAGGGCACCTTGAAACACACACACACACACACACACACACACACACACACACACACACACACACACACACACATACAGGGGAAGCATATTGTGAAAGGATTATCTGTTATGATCCAGGTGATGCATTTACACAACAACATGCGGGGCTCATGTTAGAGAGAATGAAAGTGAGAAAGTGGGATTTACTATGTATCCCATTACCGTGGTGGTCTTGTAATGGGAAATTCCCATGATGCTCATAAAATTAAGACATGCACACACACACACACACACACACACACACACATAGAAGAGCAGAGGGACTCAGCTGGAAATGCTGGTAATGCCATTACCTCTGCCTCCCCTCCTATTGGAGTGAAACACTCATTAAGACAGCATTGTACTCGCTGAAAAAGGCCAAGGGCCATCTGGTCTTGCTTGTGTAAGTGTGTGTGTGTGTGTGTGTGTGTGTGTTCAAAGGATTTACTTCATCTTCTTTGCTGCTCCTCCTTACCTCACCTCTGAACAACACACTGGTTGTTCTGGCTACACTGAACCAAATAGTCGGGCTTTGGGAGAGACGCTTTGTTTGCGGCAGAGATGTTGTTTGATTACGCGAGGTGAAATTCCACCATGACATCATGAAACCAAAACTGCCTTTGTAGTCGAGCCCCCATTGAGGGGACACGATGAATTGGCCCCCCGCTGGATTTGGCCCCTGTTTTTTTGTAACATCGGTGTACTCTGTGTCCTCTGAGGGCAAATACCTCTCTTTGTCTTTGTCTTTCTCACACACTACACCACTACCTCACCTCATTCTCTCATCCCCTGGAGGTAAGCACTGTTCAAACACATCACATCATTGGCAAACACTGCGCTCTCACCACCACCGCCACCACCACCCTCCCTCCCTGCTGTGCCCACAGACACACAGTCAGAATAAGGAAGAGGTGGAGAAGGGAAACAAGCGGTGGTGGTGGTGGTGGGGGGGGGGGCTGAACTCCAGTCATGTGTGTGTGTGTTGGGCGTGAGAAGAGGAAGCAGAGTGATAATACCAGACACCGTGAGCGTCAGTGTGAAAGAAGACAGGGAACAACAGCGTGACGTTTCTCAGAGGTGTGGCCAACAAGTCGCTTCTCTTTTCCCAGACGCACGTCTATATTGTGACGTATTTATCTTGTATAATGGCACCTCGGGGTCCCTCCTTCTCCCGCAGGACTGTTTCACTGATACAGGAGGTTTACCTGCATATTTCCTGTTAGCGAGTGACCTAACGCTGTCAGAAATGACTGACTGTTTACTCATCTTCTGCATCATCACTGACATAACGTTTTTTAAATCATTTTCAGTGACCTTGTAACTAAAAAAAAATGAATCCATGTCACTTCATTTTATGCTACCTTACCTTAAGGGAAACAAGGCAGCCTATGTTTGGAGAAATATATTTGTCTTCTTGCTGAAAGTTAATCAAGAAGATTGATGCTACTGTCATGTGGTGAATATGATCATATCATATTCTCATCTTAAAGACAACAAGGAACAAGGAAACAGCTATCCTGGCTCTGCATGAATTCCCTTCTCGTTCACAGTTTTTGTACAGGTTAAACAGAAAACGTGTGTTGTGTGTTGGTTCAATCCTGTTTTTGTCACCTGAGAAACTAAAAATCTGGAAATTATCGTCCATGCCTTCATAACCAGTCAGCTAGATTATTGGAACTGGTTTCACTCTGTCATCATCTCCAGCTCATCCAAAACTCTTCTTCGCACAGGTTCAAAGGAGCAGGCAGGCAGATTTTTGTTACTTCTAGATGGACGCGACAGAGCCTCTAGCAGTTTCCGTCAAGTCTTACAGCTAAGGAAAGCTAACCTTCTCCTGGCTCGTGATATTTAACGTAAACTACACAGTTTTAGATTTTGAATGCCTTCTTTGAAACACTGTGCTATTGATACTTTTTGTTATTTTCACTGTTTGTGCTGAATGGTCCACTCTTATTGCGCTATAAGTAATTGGTGTAAACTTCATAATAAGGTGAGCCGTGCCTTTTGGAAATTTGAGCTAATTGTCTCTTATTAAATAATTCACCATCCAATCCTCAGCACACTGCAGTATGGGGCACAGTCTGAGGGGAAAAAAAAAAAAATCGATGAAGTGGTGTTGGTGTGGTCAGAGTGGAGTTGGTTAAACACAAAAATCAATACGAAGGCTCCTGAAGTCGCGGATGTCGTAATGTGTTGTCTGTCTGTTTGGTGGAATTCCCTCCCCGGCCACATTCAGACACAAGAAGAAGAAGAAGCAGAGAGGAGGTTTGTATTTTGTCATGTCTGTATTTTTGTCTCATTTTCACAAAACATGTACAGGGGAAGGAAAAGCCTTTCAATAGAACCTGAGGTATTTTTGCGTCAAGCAGCCTAAGGTATCAGGATTTTCTTTTAAAAACTCATCTAAATTCATCAGTGTTCTTAGATGCGTTGCTATTTACACAACATAATAATAATAATAACAATAATAATAATAATAATAATAATCGATAACAACAATTTTAGCAAATGGGACAGCCTGCATCATCTTTGTTACATGTCATAAATAATTCTAACAACATTTCTTAAAAATATAGGGAGGAGGGTGAGGAGAGGAGAGGTTGTTTGAGCCTTGGGGGGGGGGCATAGGAATCTATCTGAACTTACTGTAGCTGCAGCAGCCAGAGTGAAAGGTCAGAGATCACCAGAGAGAAAAGCTAATCAAGGTCAGGGTCAAAGGAAAAAAAAACAAACACATTTTACATTATAAATAAATAACCATCTCGCACCAGGAGAGCAAAGTTTTAATTTCTTTCACCTCAACATGTGAAGATCCTCGTTTTGTTTTCTCTTTTCCATTTTGTTATGCCGTTTTTAATCAAAGCTTTGGAAAATAAGAAATAAGAGCAAAAAAACAGAGAGAGAGAGAGAGAGAGAGAGAGAGAGAGAGAGAGAGAGAGAGAGCGAGAGAGAGAGAGAGAGCGAGAGAGAGAGCGAGAGAGAGCGAGGGAGCTTTACGGACATGCATTGTGCTGATGTACCAGCAGCTGTGTGCCCTGTGCCGGGCTTGGCTCACTGAAAGATCCCCTGAGAATGAACAAAAGGGTGTGTGTCGGGCCTTTACATGTGTGAAAATATGTGTAAGTGCCTACAGTATAGGGTGTTTGTATATATGTGTGTGTGTGTGGTTTCAGCTTTGGTGGGATGCGTTATGATGACGTTGAACTGGTGCTGGCTCGGAGAGGACTCGCTGTGCAAGTCTATATATTATAGACTTGCGAAAGAGCGCGCGTCTGTTTGCATATAGCTGTCGTTGTTATGCATGCCCTCGGGAAACTGTCAGGAAATGTTTTAATGTATACGTGTGTGTGTGGCTACTTTGTCTACCTCAGTCAAACGGATTTTTTTATTAACGCTTGATCCCTCAACTGTGATAAAAACCCTGAATACGGGCTGCAGATGATCCAAAAGGAGAGATCCCGTCCTTATAGATCTCACTAGTGGGATATTCATATCATCCTACAAATACAAAACAGGGGCTTTACGTTTGTACTAAGAAAACTCGGCTTACGGAGCATCTTGTTGCAGGGGTGTGAGCGGTAACTTAGTTATCATAAAGCAGAAAAGTGCATTTCAAAGTCATACATCACTCTCCCCAAAGAAGGAACAGCACATATTGCTTGCTTGATTTTGTTGAATGTGTGTATTTGTTTGTGTGTGTTCATAAATACCATACAGCAAATAATAATAATAATAATAATTCAACAAAAGGAAAAAAAAAAAAGAAATAAATCCACAAAACATTATATTATTTCTCATTACCAGAATGAACCAATACAATAAATTAAAACTATAACTGAACAAAAAAGTCATTAGAAGTCCATTAAAATTGCTATATATATTCATATTGTATATATAGTATTTGTCTGTCTGTAGTCAGCCTTTCTGGTGCATGCTCAGTGGTGACCATAGGTGGAGCAGTGGGGGTTTATAAAGGAGATGAGGGGCCGTTTAAAGCCAACCCTCGCCACCATCCCGAAACCTCAGTCCCATCACGCTGTTAACACTGGAAACAAGGGAGCCAAAGTCAGGAAAGACACACTGTGCTTTAGGAGGGGGGGGAAACACTGCCCGTCTCTTAGAGTCTTCAACTCAAAGTCTTTTCAGCAGCAAAGTGCTGAGGATCCTTCATAGTTTGGATACAGTACCGCCGTTAGATTAAGTCCTTGGGATCTCTCTGCCTTGTGCTGTGGTGATGTGAGGAGACGGTGCTGTTATGTAGTCTGTTATTGTCGTTGATGTTGTTATGCAGAGTCTGTAGCAGGCAGAGCCGTTGGGACGGAGGCGTGGGGGGGGGGGTGGGGGCGGCGGACGTAGCCGTGCGAGGTTCTGAGGCTTTCTGACAACGGGGCGAAGCTTTGGGAGGAAAACACAGGGCTTGGTTCAAATCACGAGCTATACACCCACTGAAGCACACTACATTTGACCGCAGGCAAGCAGTTTGTGTCCGAACTCTGTCAAAATAGGGATATTCTATATAGTAAGGATGCAACATGACACTTGCCCTGGGTCATTTTATTTTCATCTGTGACAGAGCTCAGAAAAATTAAGAATTTCAGTACCTACAGTCGCCCCCTTTACCCTCCTCTCCCCCAGACTTTTCTTCAGATTTGTGTGAGAGTTCAGGATGGTTATGGTCTGCTAAGCACCACATCACAGGCTCCATCTGTCCAAGTGTGAATGCTAGCTCACTTGCTAGCCTTTTCACACTAACTCTTGTCCTTCTCTCAGTTGGAGTCTTTAACACTATCTGTGAGGGGAGCACAAACAAAAAAACATCTTCTGCTCTCTGTCATATGTCCTCTTCTTGTACTCCCTCTAACCAGGTCCATTTGTGCCCCCATGGGACAGCTCTGATCAGGTCCATTATCTGTCAGGAGACCTCGATGATCTCCATGCTACCAGAGAAGCTCGACTGCTTCCCGATCTTCCCCAGCTCTTCTCGGGACCGTGTCTCGGAGATGCCCTCCTCGAACTCCATCTGACAGCTGCGCCGCTTGAACTGTTTCTCTGACGCAGGCCCGCTGTTGTTCGCACTGTTGGACATGGTCACTGCGGACGACGACATCGAGTCCCGGTGGTCTCTCTGTGTCTGTGGCGCTGAGGGCTTCTCCCTCTGGGATTTGTCTCGTAACCGCACACCCTCGCTGCACCCGAACGCCACGTATGCCGAGCTGCTCCCGAACCTCACTGTCGACTCCTCTCCCCCTCCTCCTCCCAGCTCCATCTCTACCTTGCCACCCTCCTCTGCCCCGAAGTGCCAGGGGGCATCTGTGGTGGGGGTGACAGGAGTGACAGGAGTGGTGGCCTGGACAGTGTCTCTGTGTTTGGTCCACATGGCCCCAGACCCCATGTTGGGCAGGGAGGGTAGTGACAAGAGCAGGGAGCCCTTGAGGTTCTCGTCCAGGCTGGGGCTCTTGTCCAGCGACAAGCTAAGGGACTGTGGAGGTTGGTGTGGTTGGGAGTGGATTGGGGAACTACCGGAGCAGTGTTTGGGTTTTCTCCTGGGTCTGGATGAGGAAGAACCAGACCGATGGACTCCTTCAGTTCCTCCAAGCCCCAAACCTCCAATGCTACCTCCACTGCCTGGTGAGGGGAACGGTGAATCAGAAGAGCTGGGGCTGTCTAGGACGGGAGACTGGGAGCAGACACCATTGGAGGTGCCTGTTCCTGGGCTGTCAAGCTTGCACAGCTTGGGGACGTCTTCAGAGTGTGTGGGTGCCAGGCTGGGACTATTAGGTGAGTATACAGACTTAATGTCCAGGGAGAAGGAGCGTTTAAGCCGGTTAGTGTCCATGATCCTCTCTGCAGAGAGGTGTAGGCCATTGAAGCCTTGCTGGAGGGAGGTGGGTGACGGCAGCTTGGGTTCTGGTTGGATGTGTGTCTCTCCCCCAGATGAGTCGTAGTTGCTGAGGTGACCATTCATCTCTGAGCTTTGTTTGGTGTTGTTTTCAGAGATCTTGTCATCAGAAGTTGATGTTAAAGCTTGCAGTAATCGCAGGCCTTCTCGAATTCCAGAAGCTGACCGAGGAAGTTGAAGTTTGGGGATATGGACGGCCGTCGGTCCTTTACAAACCTGGAAGGAGGAAGACAGTTGGAAAATGTTAGTCACAGGAAAACAGGCCGCTCTTGCAAACAGTTTGAGTGCTATCTGTCGCTAAGGCGTAGGGTGAGAAGAAGAAGGAGTTTTATGCACAATACACAATCATGTGCCAGTGTTGTCCAGGCGAGGCAAAGTAAAGCCTTTTGTATGCACTCTGTTACCTGGCAGCCATCTACCAATTTCATTTCTCACGAGCGGAGGGGAGGGGATGGGAAAATCGTCTAGCATTACATTCAACAGTGAGTTGCCTTTTTACTCGGGCTGACACCTTAGCTCAGCTGGTGGTGGATGGGAGGAGCAAACGTACCTGTAGGCATCATCTGATGACAAGCCCATTGTCTTCATGATGTATGCAATGGCGATGGTTGCTGAACGCGAGATTCCAGCCAGGCAGTGCACAATGACTCTGCAGTTTGACACCTTAGCTTTGTCTGTTGGGGGGGGGAAGACGAACAGGTATGAATACACATCCTCAGCAGCAAAGTCTCGAGACAATCAGCGTCTATTGAAAGAAAACTGACATTTCCTGGAAGAGTACGGATGTGTTATACCTGATGCCATTGTTACCTTAGCTGCACGTGAATGTTTATTAACTGTGACAATGTACGGACACGTTGTATCGAATATCATGGCATTCTTCGACACATAACTTGAGATGAATTCACTTCCTTGTAGAGACAGTTCCCTCAGTGGCTATTGAGCTTTTTTATTGTTGACCCCAACACGTTATCCTTTTATTAGATTTCCTTACCTATGAATTCGTTAGTTTTGTCGAGCCAGGGAAGCAGTTTCTCGCAGTAGTTGTCGTTTACTGGGATACGCATAAAGTGGCTCTCGCTGATAAAGTCTGGCTTGGGACAGGTGTTGCTAGCATTCAGCACATAGGTGATACCATTCTGTGCCATCAGATCCTGTAGAGAGAGAGATGGAGGGAGAGAGAGAGAGAGAGAGAGAGAGAGAAAATTAGTTCAAGGCCACGCTTTTGTTGCCGGGTAACAATAACAAGGATGTTATCTTTCAATGACAGTGATAAAACAATTACAAAGATGCAAAATTCTACCTTGTTGAGGACGTCCTTCTGTGAACCCAGGTAGAGGTGTGGCAGGATGCGAGTGGGCCCTACATTAGCCACAGGCAAGCAGGGCTGGGACAGGCTCATAGGTAGAGCAGTGGCAGGTTTCCCTTCACACAGGCCGGGGAAACAGGAGGAGAATGCAGCAAAACCTCCTGCAGAGAAAGAAGGAGAGGACCGGTTAGGTACGCTAATGGTTTTCCACATGGAAGTCAAACAACACACTGGGAACTCTGATCAAGAACATTACACCACCATCGGCAGAGCAGACAGCCGCTCTGTAGCCTTTCAGAAGTGAATGTGGGCTACAACGTCTGGGTCCTGCTTAGTGCAACGGGAGCAAAAAAAAAAAAAAAGAGGCTCTCTGTGCTTCTGTGTGCAAGTTAGGTTAACTGCTGGGCGGTCAGGAATGTGTGTATCTGGCCCTTTAAGAGGCAGGCGGCTCCACTTTTGGCATATGTGTATATGTGTGTGTGTGTGTGTGTGTGGCTCTGTTTCCTGCATGAGCTCATGTCCTGTAGCAGTGCATTGCGTCAGGCTCAGGGAATGAAAGAGGCCACAGGTGCAGGGCCAGGACAGAGGCCCAGTAACATCCCCCTGACAACACACACACACACACAGACACACACGCACGGTCATACACATGCACACACACACTAACAAGGTCTGAAGACATGATCACATAATCTTGCAGTCAATGTAAGCTCAATATTCACTCTCACTATCATACACACACCACATGAGCACTGCTTGCCCACACTTCTACACACACGCACAAATACCCACACTCATCATTACTCTGCAGTACCGCGGTTGTATAACTACAGGGTGGAGGCCAACAAGAGGAGGTGGGGGTGAGGTGTATGTGTGTGTGTGTGTTGGAGTGGGTAATGACCTCGCTGTGAGGAGTGTGTGTATAAGGGAGGAGAGTACTTCAAGTAAACCGTGAGCCCCAGAAAGGAGATTAGAACCTAATCTAGGTTCAGCCCTGCGTATATAACCCAATCTGGGACACAACACACACACACACACACACACACACACACACACGGTCACAGAGTGAGAGTGAGTGAGACATGACATCACTGCTCTAAAGTAGCACACACAGCACAGTGCAGGCAGGACATTGCCTTCCGTTGTAACACACACCCAGCTGCACTACTCATGTAGCAGCGGCTACACGCACACACAGACACACACACACACAGACCCACACACACCACACACACAGATGTCAGCAGCATGGCAAGGACTTTGTCCTCTCCAACTAGAGATCTAAAAAAGCTGCAGCACAAAGTTGTGCAAACACTCAGACAATAGCAGCTCTGGTATTTGGTGCGATTTCACAACACCCCAGCTTCAGAGGACCCCGGTGCATCCTCATGACCAAACGCTATTCCGGGCACACTGTCCCTTTAAGAGCAGCACGAAGAAGGGTTGTCTGTTTCCAGCTATTAATGGCAACCGGCGGAGCAATGACATCAGCGCTCCACATGGGGGGGTGGAGTGGAGGGATGGGGTTGGATGGATTGATGCAGAAACAACGATCAGATAACATGCGAGATAGGGGAAGGAAAAGCTTAATGCAAAGGAGGAGAGGCTGGGAGAGGGATGTGTCTATGATCTAACCCTCTTGGCCTCTTTAGACTAGACTAAACAGCCATTTGTAGTTCACAGTTTGGCTTTAGACTGCGCTGGCACTGTACAATTTCCACCAGAGCCTGAGCCTCTTTCTAGTGATCCTATGGGCGGTACTACAGTGTCACTAATTGATAAAACAGAGGGAGGAAGGGTAGTTCTTTGAAGGGTTTCTTCCTGGTTTCTCTTTTTCCCAAGCTGCTGGTGTGGAGCCTGTGCGTGCACACACACACACACACACGCACACACAAGAAAATTAATGGTGCTACATATATAGCCCACACCTCAGGCTGTACACTGTATCCGTGCGAGGAAGAGGTACGTTCCTGGAGACAGTTAAATCAACAGGAAAAAGCCTGACATCACACAGCAACCATTTCCTTTTCTGTGCGAGGACATTGTTAGAGAGTTGTTAGAAGGACAGAAGGCAGGACGTTCCACAGAGACGGTGTTTGTGCGTCTAACGCCGAAGAGAAAGTGCGTTTGTGTTTATGGAAGGAAGCGAGCGGCATGAATGAAAGCGCTCCTTTAAAAATATTTTATCAGTCTGATCGGGAGTGTGTCTGGATTAATGATTACAGCCGAGATTACTGTAGCTGACGTCACCTGGCGTTTAAAAGAAACATCACAGCGGCAGGAAGGGTGGCGAGCCAGAGTGAGTAAGGGGTTACTGGCATAAAGGGAGACTGAAGTCAGAGATAAGCCATCAGGACTGAGTGTGCCTGCCTGCTTTTTAAGGGCTATTACATTACAGTGACATTACGTCAGCACAATTACAAACACCTTCCTTGTAGTCAAAGCTTTACATGGCTGCCGCTAATGGATGTAAGTCGCACAGGAGATAGCGTGTTATTGTCACCTCGTCACCTGACCCCACTCTGCTTAAGGTTACCATGACTACAAGGAAGGGCAAGTGATGTTGATGACAGTTGGCTCATCGTGTCCCCGAGTGCTGTCAAGATGGAATAAAGCTTTGGGCCGTCCAAAGGGCGCCTGAACACACACTGACACACACACACACACACACACAACAGCGAGCACCAAATAACCCAAAGAGACATGGCCTCACATTCTCCAAAAGACAACGATGACACATCCGTCCTTTCCAATCTAAGCACACAAGGCGCACACATAAACACACTGTACACTCACACTGAGGTCACTGAAAATACCCCGTGACACACACCAAGCCAGCTGTCCATGGAGATGACATCAGAAAGTCAACTGGGAGAGATGAGTTCACCTTCGGCGCAGCATGATAATCAGCGGAGACTAACACGCTGTTACATTAAACTCACAAGATAAACTCCTGGTGTTTATGAAGGGCTGCTTTCATGCCTGCCTCAGGCTGTAACGTAGCCTACAGTCTAATTTGAAAATGAAACAGAAAAACCTCTCTGCTCGGATGATATCATGTCACAAAAATACCCTTCAATCTTATTATTTTTGCGTGACTAGATCATCTTTTCAATGGTACTACGTCATGTCTCTTTCACTTTGGGGAAATGTACTTGGACAGGATGTGACTAACCCAATTTTGAACGCATGCTGCGAAAAAAAAAGGAGACAGAAAAATGTTTGAGTAGAAAGAAAACACACAACCGGGAAAGAGGGCACTGTGTCGCCATCAGCAACGCTAGCCAGCAGTGACTTCCTTTTTCCGTTTTCCTCTGCCCACTTCATCACTTATGCAACTGCTTATTTTCCTCTCTTGCCCTGTCAGAGCCGAGCACTCAGGCCTCCTTTGTTCGCTGGTAGCGAGCGGTGATCCCCCTCCTGATGAAAAGTGTGTGTGTGTGTGTGTGTTTAGCAGAGGATATTTGGATCAAATTCTGGCTTTTTGGGGCCATCCTGCTGCGTGAATCGATGCAGTAAGCTGAAAGATGATGAATGGCGGTGGAATCCCGGAGATATTGACCGGATGAACAGAGACACACAACACCTGCCTGGCTGTTATGGTTAATGGGAGCTCTGCTGTTACATCACTGCTGCTGGTACAATTGACTGCTTCGTCAATACGAGCTCACCCCCTCCATTCCCTCGCCTCTGTGTGTGTGTGTGTTTCAGTCTCTTCAGTTGCTTTCAGTTGCCCTCTTTAACTCGTCTGTTAATGGAACACACACACACACACACACACACAACCCTCTACAGCCTGGGGGCATTGATCTGCCTGAATGAGTACCCCGCACCCCTCCATCCCTCCCACCATCGCTCTCTTATGTGGTTCATATCGGGGGAGACATGACGCCATCCTCTGTGCCCCTCCAGCTGTCCCCTCCACTATGAGGGGACATTAGCATCTCAATGTGACCCCCCCTTCCCTCACCCTCCCAACATGACATCATTGCACACATGTCCCACTCAGCTTCCACAAAGGCAGCGCTGCAGCCTGAAGAAGCTATGGAGTCTGTGTGTGTGTGTGTGTGTGTGTGTGTTTTAGGGGGGTATAGTGGGCCACGTCTGTCAGAGATGTGTAGATCGACAGAGTATAGATGAGCTAGTGGGATGAGGTCATCGCTTTTCACATGGGGCGTCGGGTTGATGACGGGAATGACTGTATGATTAACATGTCATCCTGGCTGATGGTTAAACTCTTTATTGTTCCTCTATCTCAGGGAGCAGATAGCAGGAGTATGTCACTTTGATCAACTGCTGTTTCAGCAGTGCCGTGTTATTGCAATAAAGGGCCATAAACCCTCCTGTAATTTCGCCTGCATTCACGAGTCTATTTCCACGGAGGCAGGTCGACGCGCCTCAAAATAACCTGTGACAGACGCGAGCCTATTTTCACCTGCTGATGGCAAACGTGTGATTTTCTTTCGCTGGCTGCTGTCTGAGCTGATGGCTTTGACACTTCCAGCGGCGACATGCACAGGACGTGCACACGTGCACGCACACAAAGAAAACACACGCCTACTGTAACAGTGTGACGCGAGGCAGGTGTTGGAGGGCTGCTGTGCCGACTGCTTTGAGCCAGCTCTCTGATAGGCACTAATATGCACACACAGCGGCGACATTTGCATACAAACTTTACGCTCCTATTCTCCCACATTCATGACCCAGAGGATCCGACGATCCTACAGCGAACGCTGAACAGATATTTTGTGCAACATGCACAGTAAGTGTGCTTGTATATAAAGAGGATTTTTTTCCACAGCACCGTAACTCTGCATTGCCTCATCGCTCTGTGTGAAAGGTGTTATGTTAAACACCTGCAGTGCACACTGCACACATATTGATAACATAATCTCCACAAGACACCATTCTGCAGAGAGAGAGAGAGAGAGAGAGGGCGAGCAGCAGCGAGAGAAAAGCCAAGAGCAGACGAGTAGAAAGAGAAAGAGCCTTTGTGATAGTTTTACATCTCAATGACCACAGGCTGAGAGAGCATGAGCACTATGTCATACCGTGGGTCATGGCTCTCATTCTTCCTCCCCCGACCCCTTTTCTCTTCCCTCTCTTTCCTCTTCATTGCTTCTCGTCTTCATAATGTCATCCTCTTAATCCCACTTCTTCCTATTCTCCATCTCTAAACACATTAGCTGTGCAAACAAAAAAAAAAAGGTGGGGAAACAATTAGAGCGTCCTCGTGATTTATTCTTTTCGCCTGTTGTGGCAGTAAATCTAACTATTGATCCAGGACGCGTCCTTAAAATGCAATCCGCGTCCATCTTTCTCGTTTGCAGCATGCCTGGCTGGGATACCTCAATACCTGAGAGCCCGCTGTGTCTTTGTACTCATCTGCACTGCACAAACCATTATCAGCAAGTTAAGATATCTTAAACCAAGCCAAATCTACAACATTACATTAAATCATACTCCATTCTTTAAGTATTCACTATGTAATTTAGCCCTGTAACCTCTGTACACAAAGGCCCACATCCTACAACATGTTACTCGCCAGAAAGGGATGTTCTCCCAGAGAAACACACACACACACACACACACACATACAGATATTGTCTCCTGCTCTGAATCCAGGTGGATACACACCTCGTAGCTCTCTCCCCTCCTTCATTCGGCGGACCCTGATCTTCAGCCTCATGTCTGTGTCCTGCAGGTCCGGCCAAAAACAGTCCTCCGCTGGGGCAATTACCACATCCAGAGGCATCCCCCAGAACACGCTCTGTCTCACGCACACACACCACACACACAGATGGAAATGTTCTGATGCTCCTTCCTTCAGGGATGGAGCACCCGCCGCACACAAAAATGTCTGAGCAAACAAACAGAAGTCCTCAATAGGCTGATTAAAGTGAGTCCTCAGTCTGTGATTGTAAAAAAATCCAAAGTAGGCAAAACTCCTCAAGTCAAGTCAGCTGTTCCAGTGTCCAGGCGGTGACCCTCAGAGAACAGAACCAGTACCACGTAAAACTAGTCCAAAATGTCTGTGGACACCCTCCTCAAGTCCACCTATGGCACAAATCCCATGCAAGGACCACAAAAATTCCTAAAATGCTCCTGCGTCAATATTTAGCAATTCTGTGGTTTTGTGAAGAGCGGTCGCCCACACGGAGGGCGAGAGGAAAAACAAAAGTGAGTACTCTGTAATGCCTGTACGTATAAACCAGCTGTAATCTGTCTGCAGCTGGTTTACAGAGCGTCTGTGTGTCTCTCTGAGCGCTCTCTCTGTCTCTGTGAGTCCACAGCCAGAAGAGCAGCCCACTATTGTTGTGCTGCTCCACTCTCCGCGTCTCTCATTCGCTCAGTCGCTGGATTACACTCCTCCCTCTCACTCCCTCCTCCCTCTCTCTCTCTCGCTCTCTCTCTCTCTCTGCAAAGAGGATGACGGAGCCGCACTCTCTCCTCGAGCTCTGGGGGTGAATGAGCTCACTTGCCGTGAGCTCAGACTCTTCCCTCCCTCCCTCCTCTGCTACCTCCCTTGCACCCTCCCTCTCTTGTGGAGCCAGCGCTCCGTCATAGCTAATGTCTAAGGCATGTAACCACATTCCTTACTCACCCAACAAATATGCGGCCACCTCAGGGGCCTAGCTGCGGAGCAGGCCTCTATCAGAGAGGGATGGAGGCTGAGACACAGCTATATAGATTTATACACGCTACTGCAAGACTGAACAGTTTGTGTTGCTGATTACAGGGAAGAGAGGGGCATGCTTGACTTGTAAAAAGAGACTTGTGTTGCTTGTGTGCATGACAGTGCCGCGTTTCAATATGATCAGTGTTTGCATGTTTGCTGAGGGGTGTGTGAACCTGAGGGTTATCATAAAAATGATACAAACACGAGATGCACATTTCTGCACCTTTAATAAAGCTATACAGCCAATCATCAGTGAGCGAAAGCTGGAGACCTACATTAAGTTGATTGCCTTAAATGTACTGTATCTGCATAGTGCAGGGGGGGATTAAGACTGTGTCAGTGTGTTGAAAGCTGATTTGTCTAACCAAGGTGAGGGAATGTGTGTGACTTCACCATGTTTCCTGCGCTGGTTCATGTCTAACGCGCCTGTGTTTGGACACCGTGTTCTCGTGTTTGAGGATGAAACAGTCGAGAGGGGAGGAGAGGAGAAAGTGAAGCTGTAGAGAAGGCAGGAGAAGGGGGGGGAAAAAAAGAAAAGAAATTACAGCAGACAAAAGAGGAAGGGACAACTAGAGGTGATGAGAAGACCAAACAAGCTTGTGGTCGGCAGCCATCATCCATTTGACAGGCCACAGACTCCTGGTACTTTACTATGGAATGACAAACATGTAGGCCACAAGTCCAGCTATGGAAACAAAGCAGCAGAGGACTTAACATAACCGCTGGAGGAGACTGAATGTTCACTGAGAGTTAACCGGTTGTTACGTAGGTACAAAATGATTAATCAGTCTTACACGGCCGTTCTTTTTGTCTGGCATTTTATGTCCGTTAATAAGCAGCACAGATTCTAGCAGCTGCCCTGTGTATGTCTGTCATATGTCCTGTCTGTCCGGTCTCTGTCCATGCATCACGGTACACTGATTACATTCAAACCAGGTCAGAACTTCAAGTACATTAAGTCATTGCCACAGTCAGCCCAGCTCCAAAGAAAGGCAAATAAGCTTATACAAGCTGTCTAGTTAGGGGGCCAGCTGCATGCTGACTGACTGACCTCATCTCATCACTGTAGACCCCTGAATGATCACATACGGGTGAGAACAGCCTTACGTCACCCTCCGCTCAACTGCGGGTCACTGAGAGAGGCAGCGGGAGAGGAAATAGGTCACTTGGTGATGATGAGCTTTGTGAAAAATGCAGAAACTGGTTTTGGGAGGTACCAAGAAAAAACACAGATTGACAAATCACACACACACACACACACACACACACACACTCTCACCACACTGCCATACTTATGATAAACACACACTTTTTTTTTTTACTCATTTGCAGCTGGTTGGAGCACTCCACAGTGGTCAACTGGGGTCACTACACTTCAAACACACCGATCGTCACCCCGGTTTGAATCCACACCTCGGGTTGGTTGTTCTGCCAGTGTGGCTCGAGGCCATTAAAGCGGCTTTGAAACAGACGACTTCCTCCGACACCTGCAAACCCGCAGCGATGGAAGCCAGCAGCAACAAAACAAAGAAGCCACTGATGTTTTAATGCCCAAACTTATTTGAGTTCCTAAAGCAAACGCCATGCGCTTACTCTCTTTATACCCCCTCTCCTCCTCCTCTAGTCCTCAGCAGGGTAACAAGGCTCCAGAATAGTAGGTGTGTTAATTAGAGGATTACAGCCAAGACGCTATAAATGACAGCCAGGCCTTTTTTATTGACTGCACATGTGTGCCCTGCTGCGACAGAAATAGGTAGCACGGTCACTCCAGACAACCCCCTCCTCCGACATCTCTTAGATTTAGAGCGTGCTTTTATGGTAGAGGGCTTGTTACTGGGACAACGCACAGTTTACACACACACACACACACATACACGCATAGAGACGAGCCAAAACAGACAGTGGAGATGAGTATGAGATAGCAATGTAGGACCGAAAGAGAGAAGGTGTGTAAAGGCCAAAGGGGCCTTGGAGACCAGATCAACATGGCACTCCTCTGCACTGGAAGCCACTAGGTGTGTTGTGAGTCCTCCAAATAGTAATAGAGAATCGCTCATGTACAAGGGTGTTAAAGGTCCAGTGTGTAAGATTTTTATATGGATTTATTGGCAGAATACTGCGGAAATGGAATATATAATCTATAAGTATGTTTTCATTAGTGTTTAATCACCTGAAAATAAGAACCGTTATATATAAGCCTTTTATTATCCACAGAGGGAGCGGGTCCCTTTCTATGTATTCCTCCATGTTGCACTGCCGTGTTTCTACAGTAGCCCAGCCCTTTGTGTTTTTACTTACACACTTGGAAGAGGTGAGCAGCATTCAGTGGACGTTCAAGACTGTTAGATGGTAGCTTAACATATGGAAGATTTGATCTGGATTGATATTGTGAATGCAAATATGTGCTGAAGTAAGCTGTAACTGTAACCTGACGACTGTGACCCGGAAGCTGCTTGACAGCTACTATCTTAAATCTAAATACTTTCACACTGTTCTTTATTATATATCTATTTTATTATATATTATTTTTGCAACATTACACACACATTTGTACACTATTAACTCTTACTAACTATTCATATTTGTGGAATTTAGTTTTGAAGGATATACATTGAGGTGAAACACTTGTAGTTTTTAATCCAGTTTCTAGGAAACCAAACTTAATTTTCACCAATCAGGTCAGTCTAAAATCTGTCAGTTTTACGACCATGGTAATATAAATTAATTCATTTTCACTTAATATGTTTCGTCAGAGCCCGTACCCCCGTCCCTCCGCAGTGAGACAGGCAGCGACAGGAGCGTCATCCTACACCACAGATCATCTGTCAGGATATCACGGGAAAGGGAGACGTCATTCTCCGGATAGGGCAGGTTAGGGTGATGAAGACTGTGAGTTAATGTGTGTGTGAGTTCATCTGTGTGTGTGTGTGTGTGTGCAACCGTGCGTGAAGAGGATGAGCGGAGCAAGGTGAGAGGAAGACGGTGAGGACATTGCTGCAAGGGTTAGGGACAGGGTGGACAGTTATTTGCTCCAATATGTGTAAACACAAGCATATGTGCCCGTGCACAAGTGTGTGTGTGTTTGCGTGCGTGCGTGCATATGTGTGTGTGTATATCTGTATGTGCATGTGTGTGCGTGTTGATAGTGCTGGTTGTCAGGGGGATCAGTAACAAGGCTGCTCTTGCAGTGATGTAATGCCTACAGGAGAACACAGCTGCCATGCCTGGGGGGTGAGGTAGTCACCAGGGGAGGGAGAGGGGAGGATGGATGAACGGATGGAGCAATTGAGGGTGGGGGGAGGTGCTGGAGGAGGGGGATATTAGGTATCTGGGGGTGCTGGGTGTAATCAGGGGGTGTTTGAATCTTTAGGGAGATGGTGGCAGAAATGACGTGATCATATCACAAAGGGACACTGGGGCAGCGGGGTGTGCATGTGTTATGGGCACGGTTTCGATGCCTCGGTACTTTTTGAGTGCTCACCGAACTGTTTGTAGGACATTTAATTAATCAAATAATTCTATTTTTCTTTGATTAGATACAAATGTCTTGATTTAACACTGATGCATGAGCTGTTTGGCATATTTTTTTGATCAACGGATCAAAAAAAAAGGAGTCAAAAGACTTACATATTCCTGAAACAAAGGAAACTATTTTGGTCTCAGGACTGAAACTTGTATTACACCGATCTATTTCCAGACGGTCGACGGAAGCTGATAGCATCAAAGAAAGGCCGACGAGGTGAAATCGAGGAAGAAACCAGAGAAAGATGGAGGGAGGCGCTCTTTAGATGTAAAGAGCAGGCAGGAGGAGAGATGTGAGATTAAGGAAGCACTGGTGCACTACTTGGTCGTGTGCTCACGCATGAGGTAGTTTCATCTCTATCTGTGCAGCCCGCGGGGAGGCCTGCTCGCATCAGTCATGCAGCAGACCCCCTGCCCTCCAAACAACTTAACCCCCTGGAGGAGCTCACAGCACCCGGGGGCTACTGCACCAGTAAATCTATCGCACTGGCACACACAGATAATATACACTCTGGCAAACACATATACGTAAGACACACACACACACAAAAGGAGAGAGGAGCTATCAAACACACCAAGGGGGGCTTTCAGGACCAGACGGGCCCTCATAAACCAGATGAACTACTTAAAAATCCCAGTTGGAGATGTTCAGTGGTGTGTGTGTGCGTGGAGAAAAAGGGGGTGCTGTTAAGCCTCAATGTGAAATGACACCGCAGGCATGCGCCTACAGGATGTTTGCATACAGTATAAAGCCACTTTGTGCAAGGTGAATATTCATTTTAGCCGAGAGTGAGACGGATCGCAGCTGTTTTTTTGGAGGTTGTGTATAGATGAGTAATGCATATGTGTGTGCGTCAGGGCGACAATAAACGCTTAATATGTGTGGAGGCCATGCACATCAGTCTTCAGGAATGAAAAGATAAAAAATGTGCGTGCGCGCGCACACACTCTCCTCTGATTTCCCCAGAGCTGAGTTTGTCTACCCAGGTTCACTTGAGCATAACGGATTGTTATTTCATTCTAAATGCTAATGGCCTCAGCTGGGATGCACAGGGTTTCCTCGCAGTGCTCCAAGGTAATAACGCAGCGAAAACACACCTCATCCTTCTCTCGCTCTCGCCGTCTCTCGCATGTTGGGCTGTCTGACACACAGACACGCACGTGTAATGATGGCGCTGCTCCGACCGAGAGGAGCTGACAGCGGATCAGTTTGTTTTTAATGAGCTTGTGCCACCGCTACATGCAGACTGACAGGCAGGTCTCAGATCAGTTCAGTATTAATTAGCTCCTATCAGCGCAGCAGGCAGGCTGA